>JAUIMM010001111.1:0-450000 GCA_031769625.1 Taudactylus pleione
CCTAGCAGCAGAAGTTGGAGCAGGATTCTCAAGAAAGACACAACGTAAGACCTTAAGGGGTAAATTTAATTTACTAAAGTGAGAGTTTTTAGAAGTGAGTTTTAGAAGTGATGTTGCTTGCCCATAGAAAATAAACAAATTCTAGCTATTATCTTCTAGAAAGTGTTAGGTAAATGATGTTAAGTAGAATCTGATTGGTTGCTAAGGGCAACATCACTTCTAAAACGCACTTGTAAAAACTCTCACTTTAGTAAATTAAATTTACCCTTTAATATCTTTGTGTTGGTTAAGTGGCCATTTGGAGGCCACTAACTAACTATGGCCCTCATTCAGAGCCGTTCGCTATTTGCGGTCGTTCGTTTAAAAACAAGGGGTGGCTATTCAAATGATCCGTACGCACATTGCAGTCTGTTCACACCTCTAAGTCTGAACGAACGAGCAAAACATACGCTCGTTTATTTGTTAAAAACGCCCCCTGGCCGCTCGCACCATACGTCATGTCCGCTATTTATTAGATTAATCGAGTACATCGACCAGCGTATGAACTGCTCGCTATTCTTGTGGTTGGTGTTTGCTACCACAAATTTGCGAGCAGTTCTGGCTATAAAATAACCCAGTGACGTGGACAATGACGCTGCTGTTTTAAATATACACACCCATAAAACGCCCGTTTTGACCTTTAAGCACGCCTGCGTTCGGATCTCCACTCCCCATTTTCAAGCACCTTCCCCTGTTACCACCCACATACGCCTCATTCTGTCACTCAAAATAGCAGGCACTCGCAATATAGCGTACAAACGATTTTCGGCCGCACTGACTAGTTCGCGCATGCGTACTAAAAAGCGTACGCATGCGCAGATGTGCAAACATCGCTCGGAACGAGCGTACTGCCGCTAACGAGCGGCTCTGAATGAGGGCCTATGTTTTTTTAATGTCCCTGTACAGGATGGGAAATGCTTTTTCATGTGGAATGCACTACTAGAAGTCTTCCTGGTCCCCTTCTGGGATGGGAAAATCCACTCCCAGCAGCAGGCATGGCGCTCAAGGATTCTTTTGGGGCAAGGACTGATGTGAATGAGTAAAATATTTTTTTGTAAATGCCCCCTCCCCTTCTCCCTCATAAATTTACTATAAAAAAATGAAATTAAATTTACTACCAAACCCTTCCTGTCCCTGCCTTCAACTACATACATACTCCAACTGCCTCAGGCAGTTGGAGTATGTATGTGCCATGTTGAAAGTTGAACTGCCACGTTTTTGTGCTGCCCATTGCTGCCGCATAGCTTAGTCAGCCTTGGTGCAAATTTTGGGCCTAAACTGGATGAAAACAATATAGTGAGCTGTGAGGTGGTCAAAATTGACTGGAAATGAGTGTAAATAAATGTTATTGAGGTTAATAAAACTAGGAACAAAAACAGGCCCATTTTATGTGAATTCGGCGCACATCTCTAGTTTTTATACAAAGAACATGATGTAAACTTTTAGGGCACTGATATTTATTTGCAAAATGTAAACACATCACATTATGGAACACTTTATACTATATACAGTTAAATGTCATTGCATTCATGTCTTAAGCTGCCCATACATCTGCGACTGATTGTCACGATCCGGCGATGCGATGGGAAATGCCGGCATTTCCGCGTGGAAACACCAACCGCCCACCATCGATATTCAGTGATCCGTCGCAGGATCACTGAATTTTGACATGTTAAATGTCCCCTATAAGACAATCATGATCATTTTTTGATCACCATCGTCAAATCGGGAAAATCCAACATGTTGGATATCTGCAATCCTGTGATGTCGGGTTGCAGATCGTGACAATCCATCGCAGATGTATGGGACCTTTTAGAAACAAAATTGCATTGAGCGAATATACACACCTATACTGGCCTGTGCAATCACTCAATGCAATGGAGAGCACCTGTTACTTAATTGTGTGTATGCATCGACAACCATCAAAACCATACGCACAATAGTGGGTGACCGGACCCTCCCGCAGACTTTGCTACATCTCCTGCATGTAGTGACAGCTCAGGCTGCGTAGGGTTTCTCAATGCCTAATTTATGCACACCTCTTCAACGGCATTGAAATGCACTGACATGCCTGCATTCGCACAACCACACCCCGTCACCACCCACAAACGGTACTTCCTGTCAATCACTGGGTGATAGGTCTGCACACTGTCCGCGCTTGCCTTCTCTTTCGCAGCACCTGGTTCGTGCACACGTACTACATCTTATACACATGCGCAGAGTGCAAACATCGTCTGAGAGAGTGCGAACGCAGCATTGCGTTGCTTGCTGAATCAGGCTCACTGTTCACTGTATTTGTCACACAAAATACAGTGACAGTGCCTCCGCACATGCGCAGATACCGGTTAGCAATACAAACCCACACCTGCCTCTCCTCAACCCCAGCGTGTGCCCCCCGTAACCCCACTTGGCCACCCCCCTCTCCTTCAACTGACACTTACCTGGGTGATCAGTGATCTCTCTCCTCTGGTCAGCTGGTCGCCAGGGCTCTAGTCTGTGACCCCGGTCAGCTGTGCTGTAAACTAAGATGCCGGTTTACAGCACAGCTGACCAAGGTCACAGTGCAGGAGCCCCAGTGACTAGCTGACCGGAGGAGAGAGATCACCGATCAGAGGACCCCGGCTGCAGGTAAGTGTCTGAGGTTTTTTTTTAACACTATTATTTTTAACAGTAACCACTTGTGGTCTATTTAGACCACAAAGCTGATCACAGGGGGCCGGGGAACCAGGGGAAATCATGGGGAACCCAGCGTAACGGCAGATGGCAATGTTATAGCAGGCAGGGCTGGATTACCAATGGGGCGGGTGGAGCTGCCGCTCCAGGCCCCCAATAAAAATAGACCCGCCGTTCCCTCAGGAACCGCTAGTGACAGGAGCATTTTGTTTCCTTAAACAGCCTCTCAAAGGCTATCCGAGTGGGGCCCCACCTATTAAACCCTGCCGGGTCACCACCACACACTCCTTCCCGTCTCTACAGGAGGAGCAGAGGTCAGAGCAACCTGGGCATAATACAAATAGCGGCGCAGTGAAAGGCTTCACAAGCCCTTCCTGCGCCGCAAAGGGTCTAACCGTCTCCTCCGGGTGACGTCATCTAGGTGCTGCTCCAGTGCACCTACAGGGTCCGCGAAGGGAATCTAGGTATGCTGGTGGCCGCCTGAGCGCCCGTAGAAACAGTGAGAAGCTACATCTCAGCATCAGCTGAGCTAAGTTCTGTGAAGGTGGCCTGGGACTCCTACTCAATGAGACCTCATGCAAAGTTACCCCTTCTACTGGCATACTGGCATCGCACTGCCTCTGCAAAAGGTATGGGTGCAGACTGGATGACTAATTTTAGATAGTTCAGCTTTTGTTCTCTCTCTCTCTCTCTCTCTCTCTATCTCTATATATATATATATATATATAGTGTAACAGTATATATAGACACACATATCTATGTGTGTGTATATATATATATATATATATATATATATTTGCTAAGTGTCCGGCACTCCCAATAACACAGTTGGTGTCCTCACATCAAGATACAGGAAGCCAAAGGTGCGGTCGTGAGTGCCACACAAGTCATGAGTGCAACACCTTTGGCTTCCTAATATATATATGTTTGTGTATATAGTTACATATGTGTATTTGTGTGTGTGTGTATATATATATATATTTAATGTGTATATATATATATGTGCATATATACAAATTGCAGAGCTGCAAATTGGTCCTCTATTTTATGTAATAGCGATTCACATATTTAAAAATATAACTGTTAAAATCTTCCCTCTGTAAAAGGTTCTGTGTCTATATATCTATATATCTGTCTGTGTGTGTAAAAGGACCTGAGTCTGCCAGTGCACTATGTTCTGTCAGGCCTCAGCCCCCCAATCTGACGGTTGCTTATCCTGTCCTTCCCTACACTCCCCACTCCGCTCATCACCCAACCACTCAGTTCCGTGTGTCCCCGCTCAGCCCTGACACCCTCTGCGCTGCTTCTACCACGTCCTTCCTCCTGCTCCCATGCTTACACTTGAGCTTCTACTGTATATACCAGAGTGTGGAATGTATCAATTCAACAGCAGTGGCATTCAAAAAATAAACACGAGACATTTGCAGAAGTTTCAGCTGCAGGAGGGAAGGTTAGGGTTAGGCACCCCAAGTGAACATAGGGATTGGCTGCAGAAGGGGGTAGTTAAGGTTAGGCTCCAGACAGGGGGGTTAGGTTAGGATTAGGCAGTAAGGGGGGAGGGTTAGGGTTAGGCACTAAGAGGGCAGGGATATGTTTAGGCTCTTACCGGGAGGGTTAGGGTGCGGGGTAGAGAGGGTTAGTATGAGGGTGCAAAAAAAGGAGGGTTAGGGGGTAAATAGGACATGGGAACAGTACTCACCATTTCCCTGCCGGGATTTGAAACATCGGGAAACCGCTGTCAGAGTACTGACAGCTGGCATCCCCATCATCGGTTTTTCATACCGATTCCGTACCAGGCCTATAAGGGATCATAGGAGCACCCAAGTAACCTGTATGTTCTTTAGTAGAGAAGTTTTACATTTACGTCTTCATTAACTGCCTTTTATTTTCTTAGTAGGGTCAAGTTAACAGGGAGTGTTTAGGCATGGATATCGGAAGCCCACCACCGAATGGTGGCTCGGCTTCTGCCAGTGAAACTTTTTTAATGCGATGGTAACTAACCATCGTATCAAAAGAACTCAATGAAGAAAAAATATAATGATTGTTCACGCATGAATAAACCCATATTTGCGCATGTGCAATAGCAACCCACACCATTCAATGACAGCTAATATCAGAAGAAAAACATTGATGGTGTTAAACTGTCGAGTATCGATGTCCATTCCTAGGGGTGTTTCCCTTTATTACTTTGTAGACTCTCAAATTACAGTACAAATATAAGTGAAGAGGGGAGGGAGATTGAGGTTTTTGAAAGCAGGCACTAGTCACACCCCACAATACAGACCCTAAAACACTGGTCACTCCCCCCTCATCACTAGTCACATCCCCACCGCACTGGTAACACCCCCTGCAGTGACATAAAATAGGCCCTTCATAAATTTCAGCTCCAGGCCCATGTAGACATTAATCTGGCACTGATAGCAGGTCTCCAACCCGGAATTTTATCACAATTCCCCCTTAGTATATTTCAGGCAGATTGCATTTCCCATTGCAAGTATGGGGAATGCGATTTGCTTGCTAAAGAAATGAGAATGAAAGGGCTTGGAGTAGTTTTTAACGAAAATTACTCTAAATGCCCTTTAATACATTTCAGTGAAATGAAAATAATGTGAAAAGGGTATGAAAACAGCCTTTTTCACATTATTTTAGTAAAAAAAGTTTGATAAATAGAGCTGATAGAGGGCCTGATTCAGCAAGGATCACAGTTGCAAAGCTACACGCAGGCTATAGATATGTGATTTATACATACAGGCAGCTTTGCAATTGCGATCCTTGCAATAATGCAAATGCAGCAGGAGGTGTTTGACACCCTCTGTTGCATTGCGATCCCAGCACTGCAACGGGGGTTGCAGGCTGGGATCACCATTGCGACCATTGGTGATCGATGGTCGCGATTCTAGACGGTGCCGGGCGGCCGGCCAGCTGAGTAAGCCTCAGCTTACTCAGGTTTGCCGGCTTGCGAGCCCAGCAGACTGTGTACGTTCACTCAGTCCCTGGGCTGGCCACTCCTGGAAAATGGAGCAGACAAGCCCCATTTCCGGGAACGCCGGCCGCCTCCACCCTGCCCCTCAAATGCCTCTGCTTGTCAATCAGGCAGAGGCATTCAAGGGCTTGCGTGCGTTTTAGCAGGAGCCATTCTGCACACTTCCACAATGGGTCCTGCGCATGTGCAAATTTCAGATAAACGGGAATCTGCGTTCACCAGTGCACATGCGTGACTGCTAAATCAGGCCCAGAGTCACTTTAACAGATGATCTAAATCTTATCAGACAGGTTTATCATTGGAAAATCCATAAAAGAAGAACTATACCCCTCATGTAATTAATAAACTGGGGAGATGCCAAAAGCTCAAACATAATTTGAGAACAGATACTAATGAGTTTATTCCATGCACCGAGAAGAGGGTGGTTCTGTCACCCATAACAAAATATTGTATCTACGCCCTATCAACACACCCTGACACTTAAAGGGTGTGCAGCTTCTTCAGAAGGCCCTAGTACTCACAGCAGGGTATGACTCTGACCCACACCTGGTGCTGACTAGAGCTGGGTTAAGACTATGGACACTTAAAACAGGGGGACCTCAAGTGGCATATTTGTCATGGATGCAGAGTGTGTGGTGCACACGGGTCCATCTAGGACTAACCACTGTGCCTTCTGCATGGTGCACTGTGTGCCAGCTTTCCATGCTTCTTTCATGGAGTCTTAACCTTGTTAGTGATGTATTCAGAAAGATGGCACCGCACAGGTGTTGGCACTGTGCCAGAGTCTTTGCCCTCTTCTGTGGAGTAATCAGCTAGGCACAGGAGCTGAACTAGGTGGAGTCTTAGAGGGGGCAGAGCCTTAAGAGGGGAAGGAGAAGGGATAAAAAGACAACAGTATATCGGTGGATGTTGGTTCCAGGGGAGGAAGCAGCCATCATGCCGAGACTGAGGAAAGGGAGCCGGTGACAAGTACAAGGGTGTTGGCCATTGCTTATGCAACCTGTGGCTGCCACCAGTGTTCAGTAAAATAAGGACATCAGAGACATCATTATTATTGTGCTGGTAGCCTCACTGCCACCCCCTCAGGTGCTGGCGCCCTAGGCAGCTGCCTAATGGTAGTGCTGGCCCTGTACACAGTCCATATTAATGCTAATTCAGTCTGTGTAGTTACCAGGAACCAGAGCCTCTTTGATGTAACTTGTTACTGGTAAAGTAACTGACTTCTCATGAATATACAGTGGTTAACTCTACTGCCTCACAGTGCTGGGGTCATGGGTTATACTTTGACAAGGGCTCTATATGTGTGTTTCATTTATATGTTCTCCCTATGTTTGTGTAGTTTCCTCCAGGTGCCTTTTCTTCCTCCCACAGTCCAAAAACCTTCTATATATTAGTGTATTTGTTGGGTGGGAAATGTAGACCGTACGATCCCCAGGGCTTAAGCACATCTTGCTTTAAGGGAAAGGCATTGTGCTAAGGTTGAAGACCTCAAGTTCTAAAGGTCTTATCATCTCTCTATGGGTACTGACCTAACATAAACCTTATGAAAAGAATAGAGTAAAATAAGGATACAATAAAATTCAATTGTGAAGTGTAATGAATTGAAACCAGTAAAATCACAAATGATGCTTATGTAATTGGTAAGATGTTTATTTAATAGGTGGCCGATGGTGTTAGTGGACAATGCAGAAAGGTGACAGCCTCGGCCCAGGAACGGATCTTTAATCACCTTCTAGGGGCACATTCCAGATGGATGACAGAACGTGCGCTACAACTGTAGTCTTGATCTAAAGGGAGTTCAATTAAAGTTTCAGATCATCAATTCATTAGAAGAATTAATAATTTATGTTTTAACAATAGAGAGAATACTCTAAAAATAACAGCAATGAAAGGAAAATTGTATCCAGAATACAATTCCCCAAAGAATTATTTTTTAACCCCAACTCTTAAATTGTAATCCAATGTGATTGTGTTATACAGTATAACGAATCCACAGGAAAATATTTTTAATTTGTCATTCAATCCTACACTAACCACTATACACTAATTATGGCTACACACTAGCCACTATACACTAATGATGGCTATACACTAGCCACTATACACTAACGATGGATATACACGAGCCACTATACACTAATGATGGCTATACACTAGCCACTATACACTAATAATGGCTATACACTAGCCACTATACACTAATGATGGCTATACACTAGCCTCTATACATTAATGATGGCTATACACTAGCAACTATACACTAATGATGGCTATACACTAGCCACTATCAGTGGCGGGCTGGGCCGGGGGGCAGGGTGCCATGTGCCCCCCGGGCCTCAGCGTCATGCGGGCCGCGGGCCGGTGCAGTCTGTGTCACTGTGACACAGACTGCACCGCGTGTGTAGCGCTGACCGGACGGAGTTCGGTCAGTGCTACACAAGTGACAAACACACAGCCGCTGGCTCCGGCAGCTGTGTGTTTGTTGTAAGCAGCAGCCAATGAGAGTCTGTCAGACTCTCATTAGCTGCTGCTGCGCCCACTGCGGGAGCCGCTTCATCTTCCGGCTCCCGCAGTGGGCAATGGGAGAGACGTCATGATGTGATATGACGTCTCTCCCATAATGCAGAGCGGCCCGGCCCGGGAGGACAGACGGAGGAGCAGATGGCAGCGGCGGGAGCGGGGATTCAGGTAAGTTTTTTTTTTTATTTTGTTTTTTATATTACATGTGTCTACTGGGGAGGGGCGGGTCTGGCACTACTGGGGGCACTACAAAGGGGGAGACTACTACTACTGGGGGCATTACAAGGGGGGTGGGGGACTACAACTACTGGGGGAACTACAAGGGGGGGACTACTACTACTGGGGGCACTAAAAGTGGAGACTACAACTGGGGGCACTACAAGGGGGAGGGGACTACTACCACTGGGAACTACTACTACTGGGGGCACTATAAGGGGACTACTACTACTACTACTACTACTACTACTACTGGGGGCACTACAAGGGGGTGGGGGACTACAACTACTGGGGACACTACAAGCGGGGGGACTACTACTACTGGGGACACTACAAGGGGGGACTACTACTGGGGGCACTACAGGGGGGACTACTACTACTGGGGGCACTACAAGGGGGGGACTACTACTAATGGGGGCACTACAAAGGGGGGACTACTACTACTGGGGGCACTGCAAAGGGGGGGACTACTACTACTGGGGGCACTACAAAGGGGGGAGACTACTACTACTGGGGGCACTACAAGGGGGGACTACTACTTGGGGCACTACTGGAGGCCTGCATAAGGGTGTTCTCTCCTGTGGCACACGGGTGCACTGCATATGGGCACTACGACAGGGGGCTGCCCTAATCTTGATTTTTACCTTACATTAATCCCATATGGACCCGCCTCCTCCCTGGAACACTTGAGGGGGGGGCGCCGTAGCACGCATATTCTTCGGACACCCTGGCTACACGCTACTCCTCTGCCAGGGCCACCTGCATGCATTTGCCCCCCAGGCTAAAAGTTGCCAGCCAGCCCCTGGCCACTATACACTAATGATGGCTATACACTAGCCATCAGATTATGGAACTGTTTTATATAACAGATACATAATTGAATATCTGCTTTATATGCTAGCCACCAGATTGGGATTGCTTAGTATACAGGTCACCAGATTAGATTACTTATACATGCAGATCATCTCCTCTTTGGGATAAGTTGTTTGAACACAGAATTTTTTTTCCTAAATTGAGAACATTTTTTTTGCTTTGCTGAGATAACAAGAGAACAGGACTGAGGACTAGTGAGCTCTGGTCACTGAAGATCTGGTCCCGAATATGCCGGGTGGCCGGTAAGGGTACGTCTGATGGCTTCAAGGCCCCTCTGGTGCAGTATAGAGGTGTACAGGCTGACAACATCAACTACACACATTCATTTTCTTGATGTGGCCCTTAGCGTTGATGCACATTTTAACATCAACACAACTATGTTCTTTAAAGTAACTGACAGGAACACTTTCCTGAGAGCTGAGAGCTTTCATCCTCCAGCTCTGACTGCAGGCCTGCCGTACTCACAGTTTCTCAGGATCATCTGCATCTGCAGTGGCCAGGGGTTACAACCCTAAAGTACTTAAAACAGCTAAAACCAAGGCGCTTAAAGTGTCTAGAGAGGCAGCCCTCAATTCAGGTGAAAAAAACAATGCCACAAGTAATCAACTTCTCAGGTCCTTGGAATTTTCCCATAGATCAAGGGATATAGTTCAAAAGGCCAAACAAATATGGCCTTTTGTTGCAGATGATCATGCTTTACCTATGCTTAAAGGGTCCAGAATTATCCCTGCCTACAGAAGGGGCTGTAATATTAAAGACTGGATAGTACACAATGATGTGTCATTGCATAGAGAACCGGCACCTAGGCATTTTCTGACGAAGAAACCCGGTAATTACAGATGTACTGGCTGCATTACTTGCAGTCATCTGGAGACCGGCGATATGTTTGTACATCCTCATTCGGGACAGAAATTCTGTAGAAAATATGCATTGACCTGTACTAGTCGTTTTGTGGTATACTATATTCGGTGTCCTTGCGGACTCCTATATATAGGCAAAATTACACGTCAATTAAAGGAGCGGATGGCGCTCCATCGCTCTAGCATAAGGGCAGCATTAGAGGGAAAATACGTTGATCAGCCAGTGGCCAAACATTTTCGCGATTCGAAACATGGGTTGGCTACCCTACGATGTAAAATAATAGACTGGATCACCCCCAACAGTAGAGGAGGAGATAGGGGTCGGATCCTGCTTCAACATGAAGCTAGGTGGATCCATGACTTACGGACACTCAAACCCTTTGGCCTAAATGAAATGAATTCCTTCTCTTGCTTTTTATAGTGTTTGTGATCTATAGTACTGATGTACGTCTATAATTGGAGTCATTATTTTAAATGTGATGTTTCCTTACATTTACACATTCTGTATAGATTGCAGGGGAGTTCCATATTATGTTGCTTATAGTTGCCTCGCGTATAGACATGGACTAGATACTGTGTATTGTTTGTTTCTTTCAGTCATTGTTATGTCTGTTCCCGAGTCGTCATGGTGATGGGCAATGCACAGGGTGTACGGATGATGATGACGCCGGCGCTACAGCGCCATACGTGACGTCATCGGACCCCCGTCGGGACGTGGCAGCATGGTGATTGTGCACGGGGTGATGTCTACTTAAGGAATGTAAATGCATTGTTTTTTATGTCTTGATAAAAGTGTGCAAACACTGAAACGTTGACAAGCTAAAAGCAAAGTAGTGCTGTATTTCTTTCTGGTTATTGGAGTCTCACTGAGTGCCATCCCATTTTTGTTGCTATCTATATATATATATATATATATATATATATATAGGTCCAATCGGTCCGGCACTCCCGTATACACAAATGCAGACGCCTGCGTGCCCTCCTCAGTGTAAAGTATAAAGAAGCGAAGGAAGGCGGCACTGCAGGTCTTAATCAATCGTCGTATTTATTGCCAACGTTTCAGGGCTGAACGCCCCTTTGTCAAGGATACATGAAAAAACATACCAAGGTTCTTACCTTAAATAGCCCAACCGTGCATGTGTGTGTGGTTCCCGAAGGCCCGCGCTTTGTACGTTCTGTTTATATGAGGGTGTTTAAATTCACCACCTGTTACCATACTTTGGCATGTAACACATTTCAGACACTTGTAACAACCATTCGTTTTGCTAAGGAATTGAACTCCCTCTTCAGTTTTTTTATCAAATCCTGTAATATCCGCTTGAATAATAATTAGTATATATGCTCACAGTCTTAAATAGTGGTGTTAACATGTTCCTTTATTGTTTTTATTTCACTTCGTTACAGTGTGGCTGATGATTGTGGCATCCGGCTCTCCTAGGTTACCGGGGAATCCGGATACAGCACACGTCATCAGAGAGGGACGCGCCCTGCAGCGTGCGGAAGCGTGGGCATTCGGGAACCACACACACATGCACGGGTGGGCTATTTAAGGTAAGAACCTTGGTATGTTTTTTCATGTATCCTTGACAAAGGGGCGTTCAGCCCTGAAACGTTGGCAATAAATACGACGATTGATTAAGACCTGCAGTGCCGCCTTCCTTCGCTTCTTTATATATATATATATATATATATATATATATATATGTAAAAGGATCTTAGTGTATGAACTTTATATATATATATATATATATTTATATATAATTTGCAATACACATGCTAATATAGTTATAGGGCCCATACACCTAAACGACCAGCATAAGATCAGATGAATGATACGTTTTCCCTACGATTCTCCCGGAGCTCCCTGGCAGTCCCTGCAGCATGTTTGTTGTTTTTCTAGCACAGGATCAGTCGTAATATCGATCCTTTGTCTCACAGGCTCATCAGGAGCTCATCAGGGAAACAGTCATTGAAATTACTTGAAATGCCACACGATGGATCGCACGAACAAAATAAACGGCACGATCCTCATACGGATATGACGGGCAAGATGTGCTGCGCAAATGATCAGAAGACACGATTGTAAGAACAGCGGGAGCGCGCATCGGATCGTAAGTTACTAAAAAAAAGACACGATTTTCACAAGATCCATCTTATGATTGCTTGAAAATCGTGTAATCATCCAGAAATCATGTAGGTGTATGGGGACTATTTGAGTTATGGAGAAATTAAGATCCAAAATATATGTATGTGACTGAAATTTTTTAAATAAAAGGGCCGTGTCTGGGCATCACAGCCAGTGAAAGCTGTGAGGGACGTGGGGCCTCCCTTTAACTCTAGCTGCATAGAGTTTTATCAGTGAGGCATGTGGGAGACTTAACTGTTGAGCAGTGGACCTGAAATATATATTTATTTTACATATATATATCGTAGGTCTTTTTTTTTTTTTTTTTACCAGAAAGGATTCCATCCTGCCTAGTATACACCAAAATGAACTCTTTTTAGTAAATTAGTCTAAAAGAAAGAGGGCCCTGCTCATGAAAGCTTATATTCAAAAGGGAAAAATTGAAGTTGTGGCACGAGGAGGTGACATGAAGAGGGTAAGTATATGGGGAGAAGATAGGAAGCGTAACAAGGGCAGTATTAATTATATAGAAATAATGGAACATATTTAACTACAAGAATTGCTTAGTTCTCAAAAATTATATTGAATGACTAGATATATTATATATTATTGGAATTTATCAATTTTTACAGGTTTGTCTGGAGGATCTTTATGCTTATGTTCACATTTCTTAGTTTTATTATTTTTATTTAATTTACAATTAAAATGAACTATGTTCTTGGAAGGTCATTTCAATTACAAGAAACTTATTTTTTCTTTTTTCAAAATTGTGTATTCTACAGAGGGTTCCTGACCTCAAGGATATTAGAGCTGTCAAGCTCCCCTGTCCTCAATTCCTCACCTTTTGATTGCCCTGTATGGTAATAATGCCAATCCATCTTTTCTTGTTTTTTTTTTTTTAATTATTATTTATTTTTATTCTGGTTGTGGCTAATGGCACTCGTGGTTCATATCATTCTATATTGTGCCTGTACACCCCATCCTTATTGTTTACCTTTTCCCCTTTTTTTTGTACCCCCATGCTCTTTTTTCTGGAAAACCAATACTACAAGACTGCAATTAAAAAAAATAAATTACATTGTTATGACAAAGAGATGTATAAAAACTAGGACATTAGGAAAAAATAAGTAGCCACAATAACACTGAAAGCACTTACCTCAGGTACTGCCAGGTGTTTTCTTAGCATAGGGACCATGGGGTGTAATTTGTGCAGCGCACCCCTAAAAAGAGAAAACAAATATCACGCTACCTAAATTCCTCTATGAGAACATCAATTATACAACCTTCATAGGCTGATTCACTTCAGTGGGACATTGTCCTTCTTATTTTATACTCATCAGTTATTCTATATTATTATACAGAAAAATAAATATATTATAGTGACATTTTAAGTAAAATGTAACATGCTATATGTCACTGAGATGCAAAAATAGGTAAGATTAGTATATGAATGGGATCCATAACTATATATAATGGTATATGATTAACATTTAAATAGAATTAGCTAAAATATTCTATTCATATCTATAAATTACACTATTTGTCATTATGATAATTTGTATCCATAAATCACATTGTTACATATTGTTCATGTGATATCTGCACAAAGTACGTACGTGCATCTCATAAGCACAATGTCCCTGGAACTGAGCCTGTTGTCCTTCCAGTCCGGTCCTATGGAAAAGAATACAGAAATAGTACAGTTATTATTGTGTCTGGTATATGTTTTGCTTCAGTAAGTCAATGGATTATAGTTTGTAAGTATAAACCACTATTAGTTCCTTTTGTTCTCAAGTTAGTCCCTTCAGTTGCCTAATCTGCAATCTAGTCCTGTGCAATAGACACTATTCCATTACAGCATACCCCAAGGCAGCCTTTTTTTTTATTTACTTTTTTAAAAATATATTTTCTATTAACCACTAAACCACTGAAGGTTTTTTTTTTATGGTCACAAAATGTGCCATAGATAAAATATTTGACAACTGTAAAGACCAGCATATGTACACACCTCCCAACCGTCCAAGCATGGTAACTTTTGGGGCAACTACAATTTGTATAGTGGCGATAAGCCATGATGCAGATTGTTAGTCCACAAGTATGATAAACAGAACCCTCTAACTTTTAATTGCATGGTACAAGAATACCTGGAGGACAAGTCTCAGCTGAGCACTGATTTTTCTTCCGCCCTCAGGGATCTTGTGGACCAGACTCACATGGTGCGCCTTCACCTGCAGAAGGAAGGGTGGACAGCAGAGAGTCACTGACACTGGCACACTCAGAGTACACAGGGAGACAAGAGAATATGGAGTAGTTACAAGACTTACCAGGATACAATGGTGGAGTATTTCCCAAAGAGGTGGAACAAAGAGTATATAATGATAAAGTTTAAACAACCACAGTTTCACACCCTGCACCCATATGCTTTAATACTTACCCCTCTGAAGTCCCACGTCAGGCTGTAGCGCTGGACAAAACACCTGAAACATGGCACCATGTCTATTTTTCCGGCATTTTATGCATGCGCACTAGGGGAATCATGGAGAAATGGCGGGCAAGACCATTTTTCCAGTGACCTGTGCACACTCTAGTGCCTGGAGTCTACAGGTGCAACACTGAGTGCTGCTGGCTGCTGGAGAGAGAGGAGGGGGCCCAGACAGAGACCACACACAGGCCCCCTCCTCTCAAGACATGCCCTGCTGAAAGCACTTACCTCAGGTACTGCCAGGTGTTTTCTAGGCATAGGAACCACAGCCTCAGGTACTACCAGGTGTTTTCTAGGCATAGGAACCACGGCCTCAGGTACTGCCAGGTGTTTTCTTGGCTTAGGGACCACAACCTCAGGTACTGCCAGGAGTCTTAGCTGAACATTGATTTTTCTGGCGCCCTCAGGGATCTTGTGGGCCAGACTCACATGGTGCGCCATCACCTGCAGAAGGAAGGGTGGACAGCAGAGAGTCACTGACACTGGCACCCTTAGAGTACACAGGAAGACAAGAGAATATGGAGTAGTAACAAAAGTGACTAGGATACAATTGTGGAATATTCCCCAAAGAGGTGGAACAAAGAGTATATAATGATAAAGTATAAACAATCACAGTTTCACACCCTGCAGTCATATGCTTTAATACTTACCCCTCCGAAGTCCCGTATCAGGCTGTAGCGCTGGACAAAACACCTGAAATATGGCCCCCATGGCTATATTTCTGGCATTTTACGCATGCACACTAGGGGAATTATGGGGAAAATGGCGGGCGCAACATTTTTCCGGCGACCTGCACACACTCTAGTGCCCAGGTCTACAGGTGCAGCACTAAGCACTGCTGGCCACCGGAGAGAGAGGAGGGGGCCCAGACAGAGACCACACATGGGCCTCCTCCTCTCTAAAAAAGCCCATGCTAAAAGCACTTACCTCAGGTACTGCCAGGTGTTTTCTAGGCATAGGAACCACGGCCTCAGGTGCTGCCAGGTGTTTTCTAGGCATAGGAACCACAGCCTCAGGTACTTCTGGGTGTTTTCTTGGCTTAGGGACCACAACCTCAGGTACTGCCAGGTGTTTTCTAAGCATAGGAACCACAGCCTCAGGTGCTGCCAGGTGTTTTCTTGGCTTAGGGACCATAACCTCAGGTACTGCCAGGAGTCTCAGCTGAACATTGATTTTTCTGGCACCCTCAGGGATCTTGTGGGCCAGACTCACATGGTGTGCCATCACCTGCAGGAGGAAGGGTGGACAGCAGAGAGTCACTGACACTGGCACCCTTAGAGTACATAGGAAGACAAGAGATTATGGAGTAGTAACAAAAGTGACTAGGATACAATGGTGGAATATTCACAACAATCACAGTTTCACACCCTGCAGCCATATGCTTTAATACTTACCCCTCCGAAGTCCCGTATCAGGCTGTAGCGCTGGACAAAACACCTGAAATATGGCCCCCACGGCTATATTTCTGGCATTTTAAGCATGCACACTAGGGGAATTATGGGGAAAATGGCGGGCGCAACATTTTTCCGGTGATCTGCACACACTCTAGTGCCTGGGGTCTACAGGTGCAGCACTAAGCACTGCTGGCCACCGGAGAGAGAGGAGGGGGCCCAGACAGAGACCACACATGGGCCTCCTCCTCTCTAAAAAAGCCCATGCTAAAAGCACTTACCTCAGGTACTGCCAGGTGTTTTCTAGGCATAGAAACCACGGCCCCAGGTACTTCCGGGTGTTTTCTTGGCTTAGGGACCACAACCTCAGGTACTGCCAGGTGTTTTCTAGGCATAGGAACCACAGCCTCAGGTGCTGCCAGGTGTTTTCTTGGCTTAGGGACCATAACCTCAGGTACTGCCAGGAGTCTCAGCTGAACATTGATTTTTCTGGCACCCTCAGGGATCTTGTGGGCCAGACTCACATGGTGTGCCATCACCTGCAGGTGGAAGGGTGGACAGCAGAGAGTCACTGACACTGGCACCCTTAGAGTACACAGGGAGACAAGAGAATATGGAGTAGTAACAAGAATGACCAGGATACAATGGTGGAGTATTGCCCAAAGAGGTGGAGCAAAGAGTATAAGAGTATATAATGTTAAAGCTTAAACAATCACAGTTTAATTTTATTTTATGTAAAACCATTATATATATACATATATATATATATGGAGAGAGAGAGGACAAACAAGTCCCTTTGTCAAGGTGTGTCTTGTACACACCTTGACAAAGGGCCTTGTTTGTCCTGAAATGTTGGTTGTCCTATTATGTGATCTTATCACAGTAAAGATCCAATTATCCATTTGGAAGACTCCGAGTGCCGCTGCTTTTTGTTCTCTAGAAATTGGTTTGCTCAGAGGGCACCGGAGCAAGTTACCACTATTACACAGAGTGCCGTTCTGCTATGGACACTTAGAATCTGATTGGTTGGTACTTTATCTCTCTCCTAATTATGTCTCCAAGGTTTGATATATCTCCCCCTATGTCTGACAGGAAGTGGGTAAGAATATGGGGAGAAGGTGGGAAGGGTAACTAAAAATAAATAAATGGTAATATTTTATTACAAGAATAGCTTTATTCTAAAATACTACAATAAATGACTAGATATGTTATATATATATAATTGGAATATATCTGTTTTACTAGCTTTATCTGGAGGTTTTTCATGCCGTTGTTCTGCTTTCTTAGTTATATATATTTAGCTTATCTTATGGACCTGTCCACTACCAATTATCTTTATTTCATTTACAATTATAATGGACTATGTTTCTGCAAGGCCATTTGTACTACAAGAAACCTATTTTTCCTTTCTCCATATTGTGTAGAAATAGTGACACTTGAGGAGTAATATAAGATGTAAATGTCAGTGTAATAAGCATTACATTGTATGACAAAGAGATCTATAAATACTAGGACATAAGGAAAGTGAAAGTAGCCACAATAACACTAAAAGCACTTACCTCAGGTACTGCCAGGTGTTTTCTTGGCATAGGGACAATGGCCTCAGGTACTGCCAGGTGTTTTCTTGGCATAGGGACCACGTCCTCCGGTACTGCCAGGTGTTCTCTTGGCATAGGCACCACATCCTCCGGTACTGCCAGGTGTTCTCTTGGCATAGGAACCACAACCTCTGGTACTGCCAGGAGTTCTCTTGGCATAGGGACCACGTCCTCCGGTACTGCCAGGTGTTCTCTTGGCATAGGAACCACAACCTCTGGTACTGCCAGGTGTTCTCTTGGCATAGGGATCACAACCTCAGGTACTGCCAGGTGTTCTCTTGGCATAGGGACCATGGGGGGCAATTTATGCAGTGAAACCCTAAAAAGAGAAAACAAACACATTTGCACCAAAATGACTCCATGAGAATGTAAGAATGTAATAGTAGCTAAGGTGAATACAATATAATAATGTTCTCATTGCTAGATATTATGGTGTGTAATATGGTTAACATTTGTATAATGATAACTAAAAAAATACTTCATAATAATCTATTCTTATCTATAAATGATATTAATTTTCATTATTTTACATTTATATCCATAAATCACATTGTTACATATTGGTCATGTAATATTTGCACAAAGTACGTACGCAGAGAGTCTCTTAGGACCAGTGTTACTGGATCTGGAGGTTTTGTCCTTATGGTCCTTATGGGCTGGCTCTATGGAAAAGTATACAGAAATAGTACAGTTATTATGTCTGGTATATGTTTTGCTTCAGTTAGTCAATGGATTATAGTTTGGAAGTGTAAACCCCTATTTGTTCCTATTGAAACTGGGTCAGTCGCTTCCTTTGCCTAAACTGCAACTGTAAAGACCGGCATATGTACATATCTCCCAACCATTCCAGCACTGTAAATTGTGGCACAACTACAATTTGTATTGCTAAGATAAGAGGTGATGCAGATTGTTAGCGCACAACTATGATTAACAGACCCCTCAATCTTTTCATTAAAAAAAACAAGAATACCTGGAGGACGAGGGTCTTTCAGCTGCACTTTGTCTTCTCTTGCAGCCTCAGGGATTTTGTGGGGGGCACAAACACGGTTCCTCTCCACCTGCAGGAGGAAGGGTAACAGCAGAGAGTTAGTTACTGGGCACTGGCACACTCAGAGAAAGCAGAGAGACAGGAGATTATGGATGGGTAAACTACGTATCCTCACACAGACATGTAATACCACAGGTGTAGCTTTTATGACTGATTGAGCCTGTAGTATATCTTTTTAACATATTTTAATTGGCAGCTGAATTTTTAAAAGAAGGCAAAAGATCACATTCCAACCAATCTTCTAATAAAACTGATTTTGAATGTTCCTAATGTTTGTTTGTTTTATTTAATAATAAATCCCATGTCCCACCACAGTTTTATCAGTAACATAGATAAATATGCCGTTACCCCTTGGGGGCTGCTCACCAGTGTTTTCATGTGCTTGGCCTTGCTCCCGTAGGTGAGTGTGCTGCGAGAGTCTTCATAGGCAGCATCCGCAGGGCTGATGTGTGTGATCATCACCATTCTGCTCCTGCCACTCAGTGCTCCCTGTGATAGATAAAGCTCTGGTTATAGGAGAGATCACTGAGGAATCCTCACACAGTGTAATGAGCAGTTTATAGATCTACTATTGTATTATACTATGTTTGTGAGAAACAAATGATTGCACTAATTAATATCATGATTGATTGCAGCCATTGTGTGAGATAAAACAAATACAACAATGTGTTAGGAGCAATATTCCTAATGACTGAGGTTCTGGCATGGATGCTATAGCCACTTTCCTTTTACCCAGGGCCTCAGCATTTTTAAAGGGGACCATACACCCCTTTAGTACCAGGGCATAAAGTCTCTTAATGGCCCTGTTTGAAAACTCCCATTCATAATCCTAAATGCTTGTATCCCAAAAAAAATCTAAGTGACTAATTCTACTTATTCTCAGTCATGGGTGTATCTATGGGATGGGTATAAAATACTGGTGGCTTAATAGCCGCCGGTACAAATCCCGATGCCGGAACGCCACACAGTCAAGAAACCAACATGGGTGGTAAGTATGCTATCCCTAACCCTCTCCCCCCCTAACCCTAATCCTCCCTTAGTGGTGCCTAACCCTAATCTCCCCCCTAGTGCCTAACCCTAACCTCCCTTTCCTGCACTCTAAACCTAAGCATCCCAGGGGGGTGCCTAACCCTAACCCCCCTCCCGGCAGCCTAACCCTAGCCTGCCAGGGGGGTGCCTAAACTTAACCCCCCCCATCTCCAGGGACAGTGCGGAACAGTGCGCTACTTACATCTATCCGGATGTTCGCCATTTTGCCGCCGGTCGGGATTCCGACATCGGAAAAATCGCGGTCGGTGCCCCGTGCGTTAGCATTTTAACTACATGACATATCCATAATGGGTGCAGGGTATGTGGTGCACATGTCAGTGGTCTCACACCGCACATCCTGCACCAATAACCTATATTTAACACACTGTCAATGCCGCTATAATCTCATAGTAATAACATACCTTTAGCAGCCAAGTCAATTTGCTGTCCCGATAATTGATATGGCTGCCTGGTCTCCTGCGTAGCGCCATGATGCAATTCCTTAGGGCCAGAAGGGAGCGGTTTATATAGCCACTTTCTTTGAAAGTTTGCCCACTGTTCTTAGTCTGACATAGAAACAGAAAAGATTATGAGAACACATCTGGCTTCAGTCACGGTGTGGATGTAGTACAAACAGAAATTATGATTAAACTATTTACACAATTTACTTCAATTGTGTCATAAAGACAGTGACTCACATTCACCTTTTTTTTGTTAGTGATATTGGCCGAAATGTTTTTCTTACTGCAAATTATTTACCCCAAGCTACTAAACAATATATAATTACATTATCAACATTGATTTGATATTGGTTTATTTTCTTAATTAAAAAATAACTTTAATCAAAATGTTATATAATTTGTTATGAGTAAGGTCTCAGTGGGTGGGGGGCACTGAAATAAATGTATGTAATCAAGGGGGTGATGGCCTGTAACAGATTGGGAATCACTGCTCTGAAGGGAAAGATTACAAACACAAGAAAATAGAGTTATAAACACGAATGGCCCTGGTATAACCCACTAACGAGCTAATTTCAAAAAGATGCAAACACAAACTACAATGTTCACAAGAGCTTTAATCAAAGAAAAGAGCATATAGTACTTTTCATGCCACCTCAGAATACAGAACAAGAACTAACCTAGGACCACTTATCTCTCTGATAATTATACACATAATGAATATAATTTACGTTGCATAATGCAAGAGCAGCTTTGGCCTCGCCGTGCACCTCACTTTGTGTGAGCAGGGCCGTAAGTAGCTATGGGCCACTAGTACCACCCCACGGCCTTTGATTCTGGCTGGCAGGGTGCCTGGAACTTTGCAGTCAGGATTGCTGCTGCAGAACCCACATGGGCACTCTGCACAGTATATGCAGCCTGTTGAGCTTACTGGAGCTGTCCACCCATACGTGCTCTGGGTGGACTATCTGTGCTCACTGGTCCAAAATCAAAGCATTTAGCATAGTCCAGTTTTAGTAACCTTCTATATTCCTGAAAATACATTGCATGTTCCTCTCTGTGATTCCGTGGGTTCTCTCTGGGTGCTCTGATTTCCTCCAAAATCATATTAGCAGGTGAACTGGCAGCTGGCCAAAAAATGGACCCCTGTATGGGAGTGTGTATATGTGTGCTAGAGAATTTTGACTATAAGCCGCAATGGGCCAGGGACTGAATGACAAATATTCTCTCTGTAGAGTAGACAGGGATGAGAAGTGGTAAAGCATGAACACTGCAATAGGACAGCAAACTAATGATATTCACCTATTTGCAGGGCCATATTTATAATGGGTGCAAGGTGTGCGGTGCACACAGGCCCCTGAGTCCAAGGAGGCCCACACTGCACACCCTGCACCAATATTCAGTTAATGCTTATCTTTCTGCAGTCTTTAGAGTATTGCAAAAATCACAGGGAAAATGGCGGTGACCATTTACCAGGTGACTCGTCAATGTGCAGAAAAGATGTCCCTGGGAATAAGGCACGGGCACCATTTTCCCAGAGACTCACGCATGCGCAGTAGAGAGGAGGGGGCCCAAAGGGAGGCTGTACATGGGCCCACGCCTCTCTTAAAACACCCCTACCTCTTTGGCATTGCAAAGGGAAATACAAAGAAATTATAATGATATGTAAATCACAAGTGATACCTGGGATGCTCGTTCTGATCCTGCCAGGTCTACCATGTAAAGCTTGCCGGTGCACACTCCATCACTGCTCGTCTGCTTTACGGTGACTTGTAACACAGCATGGGAGCGGGATGAGTTCTTATTGGCAGCTGTGGCTGCCTTAGAGCGGCGCTTGTTCCCTTTCATCAGTAATGCGATGGCCTAAAAATGAAAGTTATATAGATGTATCAACACTCTTGTGGTCACACAAACCAACTCATAAAGTTACACCCATGTGGTGTTATAGCTACAATGGGGTCACTACACCAGCGATCACATAATCATGGGTAATCTTATAAATTCACACATTAATAGGTTCTTTGCAGACAGAAAACCTGTTTGTATTAGTCTGTACTTACTTATATAACATCGTTATTTGTACCCCCCTTGTTCAGTGCTGCAGAACCCTTAGGGTGCCTTATAAATAAAAGGTGATAATAATAATATAGACAGGGATGACTAGTGGTGGAGCATGGACGCTGCATAAGGGTAGCACAGACTAATGAAAGTCACCTCTTCAGGGCTGCTGGGGAAGAACTCAGCGATCCCTTCTATCCTCGTGTTACCATAGGGATCCTCTCTGAGGGTCAAACATCCAGAGGACGGTCTTAGCAGATCCTGAACAGTTTCATTGTAGACCTGAAAAAGTAATGAAGGAATAATCGCTCTCTGCAATACAAGCACGAAAAGTGTGTAATCCACATTTACTCTCTGGAAAGGACTTGGGTTACTTGTAGTTCTCCAGATGCTGTATTTTGCTAGGGCGTCTGATGAATGCTAGTTATGCCCCTGATTGCAAATATAGAGAGGTCATTTACATCATCATTCTGTGTAGTTGCATCCGGCCCTACAGCACCGGCAATAGACGCACATCACCAAATCTACCTATGCATCATGTCTAAATGTGCTGCAATATACTTGGCCTACGCATGTTTGCTGCTGCCTGTGCATGTGCAGTACGTAAATACATATCTTATGCAGAGACCCCCAGAGTTCCATCCAACTCCAAATAAGATACGTAGAATATAAACCAAGCACATATTCCTCACATATTTACCTCAGCATAGGACAATGAAACAGAGAATTTATTTGTCCCTCTCTGCACCTCAATGGTCTTATATAGATCTTTCAGAGTGCGGAATATCACTCCAGGTTCATGACCATTGCCCATCATGGTAAATGTCTTCCCGGTGCCTGTAATAAATATAAAGGTTTTAAGCATATGCTCAATGATGTTACAAGAAAGAATGGCAGATATGCAATTATACAATGTGTCATGTCAGTAATGAACAGTGACAGACATCATGTGACTAAACCAATATTAATCAGGATGCTGCTCATCAGTTCACTCTCTCGGGGATGTCACTGCTTGTTAGTAAATGGATAGACTGTGCACTATTGTATATTTGTTCTGTCCATAAAATACTGCCTAACATGTTTGGTGATGGGTGCACCTATTCCCTGGTCAGTGAGAGTTAGAAGCAATGGTATTCACAAGCTGCCGTGCACCTACCGCCTCACTTTCTGGAACCACATGGATAATTGCACAGCCCGTAAGGAAACTACTAGCTCACAATTACTAACAATACAGATGGTCCACATGTTTTTACCACCACTCATTTCACCAGCTCACTACTTTTACAAATACAATATAAACAATTACACTTATGATTTAATAACATTAAGTTTACCTGTTGGGCCATAGGCAAATACAGCAGCATTGTACCCCGATATGATACCATCCACTAGGTTCTTCATTGTGGACTGATAAACATGCTCCTGAAATGAGACACGTTTATTGATGCTACATAAGCAATCATGCAAACATTTTTTACAAAATGCTCTAGACTGAATAAGGAGAAATGACAGCTGTACAGGCATTAATACTGATGCTACATTCCCATGTGATGATAAATTGTTCTCATGCGCTATTTTACTCCCTTACAAGATGCAGCATGAGCAGCGCTACCACATGTATAATGGGTGTGGGGTGTGTGGTGCACATGGGCACCTGAGTCCAGGGGGCCCAAACCGCACTCCATACACCCATTAAATGTACTTACCATGCAGCCGCCTCAAAATAAATCTACCTTGTGGCACCATTTTCCTGGAGATATATGCAGTGCACAATAGGCTCTGGCACAGTACCAGAGACTACATCTCACATACAATGATTTGGGGGGGACCCTTTCAGATACTGCACACAGGAACCCTCCTCTCATAAGATGTCCCTGAGTACTCTATTATATACAATTAACTTTTATTATTCATTGTACATATCTCAGGCAGTGGCATCTGTTGCTGAAAAGGGGGCGTAGCCACACAGGCAGAGCCGTAACTAGACTTTTTGGTGCCCTGTGCCAGAAAGAGCATTGGCGCCCCCCTCATTTTTCAAAGGGACATAATGCACCCAAAAAAGGTCCATGGCTTCATGGGGAAGGGCCAGGGAAGAGATAGGAGAGGCCAGGAGATACTGAGGATGAAATAAGAGGAAGCTACAAGTGAGAATGATAATAAACAGAAATTTGACAGGCCCAAACAGCGCCCCCTGACCTGTGGTGCCCTGTGCGATGGCACTGGCCGCACTACCCTAGCTACAGCCCTGCACACAGACAGTGGCATGGCCTTGCGAGCAGGGGTCATGGCCTTGTGAGCAGGGGTCATGGCCTTGCGAGCAGGGGTCGTGGCCTTGCGAGCAGGGGTCGTGGCCTTGCGGCCCAATCCCTCATGCCTATTACTTGGGGGGGGGTGCGAGGGTGCAGGAGGTACCTGTGTTCAGTGCTGGTCGGCTCCCTCAGTATCAGGAGCCGAGTGCTGCACTTAATGCTACAGTGCAACACCCAGCCCCTGGGTGAGAGGGAGTCTGCACCTTGGTGTCACCCCTCAGCGGGTGACACCCAGGTGCGGACCTCACCCCCGCACCCTCTTGTGATGCCACTGATCTCAGGATTACAATCACCTGGGTAGCTGCTTGATCAAACACCTGATTAAAGGTAAACGTCCTCTCTCTGGTCCTGCAGCAACGCAGGACATCATCAGGATCCTCGCCAGGGTCCTGCAGTAGTACTGTCTGTAAGGAAAGCGAAGACACATGTTCAGTAGATGTCACCATTATTTATTTATTACCAGTTATTTATATAGCGCACACATATTCCGCAGCGCTTTTTACAGAGAATATTTGGCCATTCACATCAGTCCCTGCCCCAGTGGAGCTTACAATCTATATTCCCTATCACATGCACACACACATACACACTAGGGGTAATTTTGTTAGGAGCCAATTAACCTACCAGTATATTTTTGGAGTGTGGGAGGAAACCGGAGTACCCGGAGGAAACCCACGCAAGCACAGGGAGAATATACAAACTCCACACAGTTAGGGCCGTAGTGGATATCGAACCAACGACCTCAGTGCTGTGAGGCAGTAATGCTACCATTACACCATCTGTGCTACCATCCTCTACAAGTATCTCTGCAGCTAGAGCAGAACATCTTAAGTCCAGTTTGTATTAATGGATGACGGCGAAGTTACACATAGGACCGGGATCCGGGAGTATAAAGTGATATTTGTCAGCATTTCAGCACAGTTTCCAGAAACATTTTGCTGATATCTATAAAAGCTCTACTAGTCACTGGCAGGGGCGTATCTACACATTGGCCAGGATGGCAATCGCCAGGGGCGCCGGCCGAGAGGGGCGCCACCCAGCGGTGCCATCCTTGGCCAGGTAGTAGATACGCGCTGTGTCTTCTCTTAAAAAAAACCCCCCTTCATCTCCCGGCGCCGGTAGGCGTGCACTTCGGGAAGCTGCACAAGCCTGAGGAGGGCTGGCAGCAGCAGCAGCAGCAGCCTCATCCATGCAGCTTCCTGTAGTGCGTAGCTATGCACCTGCCGGCGCCGTAAGATGAGGGGTTTTTTGTGTGTGGAGAGAAGACCCGGCGCGCGTGACCAGTGCTAAAGAGAGGACAGAGGAGCCGCGGCCCGCGAGACCACTGCAACAACAAGGTAAGTGGGGATTGGGGGCACGGCATGGGACCTGCCGGGGCTGGCTGGAGAGTGGGGACTTTATAATGGGGGCTGGCTGGGGAGTGGGGACTGGAATAGGGGCTGGCTGGGGAGTGGGGACTTAGAAGGGGGGCTGGCTGGGGAGTGGGGTCACAGAAGGTGACCTGCTAGGGCTGGCTGGGGAGTGGTGTCTTAGAAGGGTGGTAGGCTGGTTTTTTTTCCATGTGGAAGTAAGTGTGGTTTTTTTACTATTAAAATAGTAAAAGCTGTGTGAGGGGACAGGGCTGTGAGGGAGGAGGGGGGGCGCCAGTCAATTATTTTGCCAGGGGCGCTCTGACCCTTAGATACACCCCTGGTCACTGGTACTTAGGCCCTTAAGACACAGGATGGTCTACCTCATAAACCTGAGGGTCCGTCTAATTGTACGTGAAATATATTATAATAACTTATTAGATTGTGCCTCAAGTTTTTTGCTACCTATTGTCGAACTACAAGTCTCAGCATACCCTCATTATTGGAGGGAAATGCCATATTTTACTGTCCATAAAATATGTGCATGACATATTTTTTCCCTACTTAACCGAGAGCCCTGGATCGGGCAGATGGAAGTTATTGTCCAGCCTCTCTACAGTATAAACATAGATGCATCTATCACTATCTTCATAGGATATAGCAATAGCTGGTGTGGTGCTGCACGTGCTGCCTAGGGGTGTGTGATCATGCAGACCAATAGGAAGCCACAAGCAGAGAGCTCATCAATTCCTACTGGTCTGTGGGGTCACACCCCTGTCTGACAAATATAATCAGATGGTTAGTAAGAGGGAGGAGCAGCTTAGGAGCCCAGCAATGGTGTTTTGCAACAGGCCCAGTATTTGCATAGTCCAGCAATGGTCCATAATTTCCCTATTTCTTGTGCACAGAGAGACAAAACCTGGCACTATCTGAGCAGCAGGTCATTGCTCTAATTTGCTTATGGGTATATGGGGACCTTGGATAGCGATCCACCTCTGATACACAAAGCAAATATTTAGTTTTTATTCATATTTATTTATTCATAAACACAAATATATATTATATACAATATGAAAAATCAAAGTAAATGTGCTGTAACGTAAAATAATGACCTTTAATCCACAAATAAAACTAATAATAGTGTATTGGTAAGAAAACTATATTAAAATTAAATGTGTTAAATATTAAACTAATTACATTTTTGAAACTAAAATAATGTTATTAGCATTTTCTTACCTGCTGCCCGAGCTGGTGTATAATGCATCGGGCGCTGCTCTTAGCCTCTGTCCTATTAAATGGACGGATGCGTAGAGCGACCTGTAAAATAATCAAACATAAGAACAATGAAGGATTTTTAATGCCAAGGTAATCTACCAATCTAGCCTATTCTGTGCCGAGAGAAAGGACAATTGTCTTGGTCTGACTTGGTTATGTGTAATAAATAAAGGACTATGGCCCCCATTTACTAACAAGTTTTATCACCAAAATGAGTGATAAATTTCACTGTGTAAATTTCAGTTTTAACAGTTGACAGTTGGGAGCTGATTGGCTGGAGCACCATTATCATACATAGTGACATCTATCACTCATTTTGGTGATAAAACTCAGCAGTAAATGAGGCCCTATTATACAGTTGGAGCCAGTTGTGAAACCCCAATCAGCGAGGTCAGTTAGTATCTCAGGAATATGGCAGCATCGGAAATCAGCAGGAAGGATAACTGGCTGCAGGAATAAAGTCATAGGGGGATCCAATTACAGGCGATAAAACGTTAATGTGTATTAACTTAACGGGCTTATCGCCCTTTAATGTCCCTTATCGCCTGTATATTGAATTGACCATTTTTCTTTAACACTCAAATTTAACTTCTAATTGAAGCCCCACTATAGAGGCAAAAACAAAACCCACTAATATAAAGCTAACCAAACAGTGATATAGATGCACCTCCCCTTGTATAACAGCATTTCACAATAGTTTTGCTTTTATTTTAAATATTTTCAGAACCTTAACATAATTATTAGAAAGTCTGGAAAGCTTCTAAGCAAAACACAAATACTCCATAGTAAATAGTATAAATACAGAGAAATGGGAGTATTTAAAACTAATGTTTCTAACTCTACCCTGAACTTATATGAAATCATATAACAGTGACCTATTATCATTAGCCATCAATAATACAGTGAGTCCATGGTGGCTCTATAAGAGATACTTACAGTCACTTGATGGTCCTTAGGATGGTTATTTCCTGTCTTCCTCATCGTAAAATCATTTTATCAACTCAGAAATGAGAAGAAAAAATATCTGTACTGTCACTAGTCCAGCAATATCAGATATGACACAGGAAGCATCCAGCTGCCTTGTTATACCCATCACACCTCCAATAGTGACATCATCAGCTGCCACTATGACATCACTAAGTGCCCTGGCAGGAGGGCACTGCTATGTATCTCAGGAAGGGCATTGGGGGTTTATAGTAAATACAATGTGATGACTACATGTCAGTAAATAAAAGCACCAAATTGGGATGAGCAGAAATGTAATCACTACACACAGCAGTAATTATGTGTATTATCTGTGCGCTGTGTGTGTCTGTGATACATTCAGGACCATACTATGCATCAGTAGAGACATATACAGAGGGAGGCTCATGTAGTGTTGGACGTACATCTATTGTTCTGAGTCAGATATGCATTTTCATACTGCATCTACATACAATAAAAAGTGCATAGACCTCCATATTCAAACTTTGGTGCCTCCTAGACTTAGGATTTCTTAGGCCATGGAGCAGTGGCATGAGGAAGGGAAGGAAAGGGGTCTTGGTCTCATAATTATGACTGAAGCAGACCTGAAGGCATATACACTGCCTGGTGATGTATCTCTTGTGGTGGCTGGAGTGCTGGTGTAACCATACACAATGATGGTGACAACCAGCATATAATTATCTCCAGTGCCAGATTAATGTTCTCATGGGCCTGGAGCTGAAATTTATGAAGGGCCTATTGTGTGCCGCTGCAGGGAGTGCAACAGTCGCTGCGGTGGTGTAACTAGTGATGTGGGGCCATAACTGGCATGGGTGTGCCCCACATGGGGTGTGGCCTGTGTCATGGGTGTCGCTATAGTGGAGCAATAACAAGAAAAAGTTGTTTTTTGTCTGTGTGAAAGGGTGCGAACTGTATTGTCTGCCTTTCATTGACTGCTAGAATAGTTTAGATTAATAAAATATTCATTTTTTAAATTGTTTACTGATTATTGCCATATTTCTATAAGTGTTCATCCCACATCCCTAGTCACTGCAGTAAAATAATAAATTAACTGCCTTTTTTTAGCTGTTCTTTTAAAAATTAAATGAAATATCTGCAATGGTAATACTGGACCATTTATATTAATATTCCTATATAGGATTTTTTTTTATAGAATTATTAATATTACTGGAGCTTGCGAAAATATGCCTTTGAAAAATCAATGCCTTGTACTTTAAAATTGCACCCCCTGAAAATGTTCTAAATTTGCAACCATGAATGATTACATTTTTAGGGCTCTATTTAAAAATGGAAAACGAGAAGTGGCATTAAAACTTTGCTGTTTATCGCTTTCCTTATATCTCCAGATTTCATTTTTTTTAGATAGCAGGACAGACCTAGCAGTAAAAGTCTGTCCTGGCGAGGAGCTAAAGAAACCCATTGCTGTCTTTTGCAGAGACGAAAGGTATGTACCTTGTGCGCATGGTGGGGACGCTACATAGTATGGAAGAGACCAGGAAGAGAACATTCCCTTCCTGCTTATCTACCCTGAGGGCACAGATAACGTTATCCTGAGATGGTGCTATGTGTTACGGTGGGTACACACCTAGCAGATATAGATCGAGTGATCTGTAGATATATCTGTAGGTGATGGTCATTCATATACACTGAATGACCATCATCTTCCAGACAGCAGTGCGTCCCGCTGGCCAGGGGGGCGGTTGGGGGTGCATCCATCCCCCTCCCCGCAGCTGTGCTACATGTGTCAGTGTGTACCCAGCTTTAAAGGGAAGCTTCACTTCTCTCATTTTATTAAATACAGTTTGTGCGGAGCCCCCATTAAAACCTATAGGGGTTGCAGCACTGTTATTAAAGAAAAGAATAGAAGGAGAAATCAGTGATTTCTCTGCACTTTTCTTTTTCTATATAGTGACAAACAAAATGAAAGGCTTTATCCAGCAAATATGGCAGAGAAGAGATTATTGTTTTTGTTTACTAAATAGAGCCCTTAGTATCTAACCTATATATCAGACTTTTCTCTGTACTACCTCATACACAACACAGCTTAGCGGCAAATTTATATCCATATCTCTCGCCACCCCTTGCACTCCCAGATCTGGTCCCAAGACAAGAATCGTCCCCCTGTGGGCACCTCAAGCTCCTTTACCCTCCCAATTTACCATAAATACAGTGTTCTTCCCAGGCTGTTTTTTGCGGGTGCACCACCCGGCAAGAAACAGCCTACCACCCGGCACTTTGGGAGCCTGCAAGTGGGGACAGTATCTGGGAGCTGTATAAAAAGGACCAGATCCTACAGACTTTACAGTTTGTTCATAATCAGATGACTGGGCCTCTAATAAGAAGGAGAATTTATATATAAAAGGTTATTTCAGATCATTATAAGGTCAAGGTTTAAAACATTTTATTATTGCGAAAGCCCCCACCCGGCTACTGCTTGATGCCAACCGGCTGGAAAAATTTTGTGGGGAGAACATGACAAACACACACATATTACAATCACACACACACACACACGGGTCAATTTTACTCAGCAGCCTATTAACCAACCAGCATGTTTTTGGACTGTGAGAGGTTACCCATGAAAACATGAAGAGAACATATAAACTCAACACAGAGGGCCGTTGAGACAGCCACAGGGCCCTGGTACTGAAGGGGGCGTGGCCGAAATCAGGAGAAAAACTATGGAAAATACTATGGGCTCTATTTATCAACATTATTTTTACTAAAATAATGTGAAAAAGGGTGTTTTCACACCCTTTTCACATTATTTTAGTATCACCTATAGTTATTGCAGGGCAATTGGAGTAGAATTCGTAAAATTCTACTCCAAGCCCTAAGTATCACTTATTTTTAGTAAAGCAGATCACATTTCCCATAACTGTAATGAGAAATGTGATCTGACCATAGTTACTAAAAATAAATGTGAAAAAAATATCGGGGAAAGCCCTGTGATAATAACGCCACCTGGAGGTGGCGTTATCCAGGGTCTCCCCCGGTTACCGGCCTCCTGCCCTGCTCTAACGGGGAGAGCAGAGCCGGGAGCCGGTCCCAGTAATCAGCTGTGTGGTCTAAACAGACCGCAAGCTGATTACTGTATAAAAAAAAAAAAAATAGTAAAAAAAAAAACTTAATTACCTGACTCCAGGGACCGGTAATCGGGCCTCCGGTGATGACTCCCCTCCGGTCAGCTGGTCTCCCACAGTGCACTGCTGCCCGGTCATCAGGTGATCGCGGGGGGCGGGGCTTAGCGCCAGAGGGGGGGTAGCAGCGGTGACCGGTCGGCGCATGCGCGGGCACTTAATCACGGTATTTTTGGCAAAAATACCGTGATAAGGCTCCAAAGGGGATTAGCAGGGACAGAGCTTTATCGCAAGCTCTGTCCCTGCAAGGGATTTGTAGTAAATCCCTGTGATATTGCCTGAATTCGCAATGCGAATTCACTCGGTAATATCACACTACAATCTGCATTACCAATGTGGATTGTAGTAAATAGAGCCCTATGTGTGGCATTGGGAAATGGTGCTATGTGCTTAAAAGGGGGAATTATCCCCCTCAGCAGCTGGCCTAGGCCCCTGCCAGGCCACTACCACAGACCTGGACCTGGGTAATTAGTACCCGCTCCCCCCCCCACTCCACCCCAACACACACATCTCAGCACCCCTGCACATAGTTAAGACTCTGTTCAGGAATATGACCTCATCACCCAGTGCCTTGAGGCCGCAATGTTGACCACTGTGTATCTGTGCTGCTATTTAATACAGTGTTTCAAATGCACAAAATGATTGGCTAATAGCAGCGTGCACTGTTTAGATACACAAGGTGGTTCCACATCCAGCAGGCACAAATCTTTTGCAGTATAACTAGATAACCATCTACACACATCATTAACCAACACTGCCTTTTATTCTATTTAGTTCTGTTTACTTCCCAAAGATTTTTGTAATATATAAAAAAAATGTGATCACTTCACACAAGTGAACAGGAGAAGACACAATATAAGTGATTGATATCTCACGTGAATGACCATGGATATAGACTGATATAGATGGTTACAGTTAGGTAAGCACATTTCGGGGAATATTTATCATTTAGCCACAGATAAGATTCCCCATGCTTTGCTATTTTATATGTACTTGTTCTTTTTTCACTATCACAGGACGGCAATATCAGATCCAAATACTTCATTCTTTGAATACTATATATATATATCACATTGTTTTCCAAATTTTTATATATTTTTGAACAAATATTTTTTATTTTTTTTATTAGTGAAACTTGTAGACCCAAATCTGAGCTTTCAGTTCCACTGTGCATGTGGGAGCTGGCTAGCAGGGTTATGCATTCGGAGATCCTATGAGACTGGCCTGCGAAGCAGTAACTTGTCCCGGTGATAAACAATTACTTTGAGCGCCTATTTATCAATATTCTCTGGCCAGAACAGTTGCTCCAATAAGAGTCTGTCCCGGCAAAAAGTGAAAAGTAAAGCGATAGATAGATTACACTTTTTGAGATCTGCGGCGTTCTCTCATGGTAAATGGCCACGATAATAAATAATGCGACAATCCCCAGAAAATGACTATTTTTAGAGAAGTGTCCGCAAATATTACTTTACTAAATAGACCCCTATGTTGAAACTACAAAGCTAAAATAATTCATAAGGGCCAATTTATAAAAATTATTGGGGGTACTCTTGTTACCCGATATCCTCCCTATATGACTGAAAATGACTATACATACAAATAATTGACAGAGCAAATATTTGGGGTGCTCAAACACATACAGAGCCCACAACGTTAGCGCCTCGAGTTAATTCATATAAAATATCTACTAATACCATTTAAATGTGTATGGTGCCCTCCTATTGAAGAAATCAGAGTTATGTAGCTACAAATGTAAAAAAGTAGTTGATAACGGAGAACAATAACGTGTGCTCCAGAACAAATACAATTTCAAACATCAAGATGTGGGAACGGTCACATGGAGCTCTTTTATATGAGGCTTCTTGTATTTTTTGTTTAATGGTCTTTTTAAATTAGCAGGGGCCCCTGTGAGTGTTTAGCAAAGGTATTAGCTGCTCTTGTTAGCTTATTTATTCAATCACTGTGTTGCAATGCAATGATACAATATTAGATTACCTCCTTTCCAGCAATAGCATGTTAATGCGTGTTACCCAGGGCAAACCAGAGTTGTTAATGTCATCAGTCACCGTGCCAAATAAATCATATTTGATGTAGTAGATTGGATGGGGAATGCGGACCGTTCCTACCCATGCACCCAAAGGTCTTTGCCGGATAAATAAATACTCTGCTGTATCTCCTATAGATTTATTTTTCCTGCCCATTGGGTAGCCATTCCGTTCTATCACATGCGTTTAGTGAGCCACAATTCCCAGCTGGTTTCACATTGTGAATGGCTAATAACCTAAACTAATTTGAGAGGTCTTCGCCCCTCCTCCAAAACTGCCATCCCTTTTCCACTGTACAGTATGTGTATAGATGTGTGTGTGTGTGTGTGCATGACTACAGCTGGTGCCACCCCAGCAGGCTGCAGGGAGTAAGGGTGTGCATGTGGGTGGAGGTGGGGTGTGTATCACGGGAGAGGCAGTGCAAGGAAGGGTTAAACTAATTGTAGCTGTCACTGAATCCCCGGATGCTGATGTAAGGAGAGAGAGAGAGGGAGAGAGAGAGAGGGAGAGGGAGAGAGAGAGACCTGCACATTGCAGAGGAGGTAGCAGAGAGAGAGAGAGAGAGAGAGAGAGATTACTGAAGAAAAGCCTGTAAGGAGGGGGCTGGAATACATCAGCAACCACAGCAGCAGTAGCATCAAGATCTGATCTGCATCCAGCAGTACCCAGGACTGCGTTCCTCCTGATGATGCTGGTACCAGGAGTATAGCTTCCCCTCCACCCTCCCCCTTCCTCTCTCTCCCCATTCCCCCCTCCCCCTTGGATGCATCAGCAAAGAGGAGCACAGATCAATTTCCCCCTTCTACCCCCCCAATAACAAAAAAAAAAAAAACATAGTAAAAAAATACAAGGAAAAATAAATAGAGGGGAAATCCTAGAAGAACGGAGACAGGGGAAAGGAGAGAATACCTCTCCTGCACTGTATCTCTCTCCCCCTGTTCTTTTGTTCTAAGCCTGGGAGAAGAGGACAGGCCTTTAAAAAAACAAGGGGACAAATTCAGGAACCATGTCCAGTGGCAAGGAGGCAGGTGGAATTATTCACCCATACCAGCAACAGCAACATGCCCAGTACGTTGGACCCTATAGGCTGGAGAAAACGCTTGGCAAAGGACAGACAGGTGGGCCTTATTTCTTACTACTTCAGACTTATTTTTGCTTCTCTTTCAATGTAACAGTGGCTGGATTTAAATTATGACATGGCAATACTGTTCTCCATGATGTGTGAGAGGAGTACCAGCTGGAGACATGTTAGAGGGGAGGTAAGTATATTCTGGGGGATTTACAGATGAGCAGGGATGAGGACTAATCCCTACACTGGAATTTGCTTCTAGATGTGACAATTGCGGGGAAACCTCAGGTAGATAAATCGTGAGAGGGTCTCTTATGTGTGTCATTTCTGTAGTCAGTGCTAGTGAGGGAGCATCTGTAAATCCCCCCAGCCTATCCTGAGATGCAGGATTTCACCACTGATTATGATGCATGGATTATGTACTGAGTAGAAAAAAAATTAAAAAATATATATATATATTCTCGTTAAACTTTCACGTTACCAGTTTTCAATTAAATACAACAGATAACACTGGGTGATATTCCACTTTTGGCAACTGCATAGCACTGCCTGGGAGGCAAAGGGTCTGTTCTCAGATGTTGAGTGATGAGAAGGTTCTGTTCTATGAAGGGATAGGATCTATATGTCCTATGTGGGTTCTGTTCTGCCTGCTGTCATGTAGGTTCTATGCTCCCACTTGAAGGGTCCTGTCAGGTTCTGTTCTGTGATACGATGGTTGTATTTTGCTACAATAAATGATGTAACCTGTGCTGTCACTCACTTGCGAGCTGGATTGTTATGTTTGTGTGGGATCTTTATAGGGATGTCCCCTATAGCATGCTTGCCTTATAATGTGCTGTGACATTCACCCCACATGTGCAGGTTACAGTTGCTCCCATAAGTGCATTATACTGCAAACCATACTTTATTAGTAAGTGTGCAAATCAGTGCACAGACAAATCTTACATAAATCTATATGTTTCATATATGTAATCTGTGTTGGATTTTTTTTTGAATTTTTTTTATTGAGACATAGATGTTTTATAGTAGACTTGTTTCGCCTTCCAGGACTATATAGAGTTATGCCTTACATTTGTGTAAATTATTTTTAGCTCCTTTGCTGTATAGACGTATATATGGGTTTCTGCTCTAGGGAACTGCATTATACTGTTTAACAGTGTCTTGCTCTGGGGACCTGCAGTATATAGCAGTTCTTCCGCAGTACGGAACTCATTATATTACTTTTCTATGTAATGATCAGATATGATAGAGAGCTATTTGTGACACATATACAGTATAGTGCCTTTGCTTTAGCCTCCAGCTATGCTGACATCTCATATAATTTCTAATCATCAACACATCAGCACCTCACTAGAACACTCCCCTTTAGCCCAATGACAAGGTTTCCCATTACACAGAGAGTCCACCATTCCCCAGGGGCTGGAGTGGAATGGAATTACACTTTTCCTTGGTTGCAGGAACAGATAGAGAACCCTTTATGTGTGATACAGTATCAGTGATAAATAATCAGTGACCAAATAAATAAACAGCCTCCCACACTGATATCCACCTGATAATACCTTGCAGAGGCTGTTACGTGCAATAGTTTAGTGTATTGTTGTTGAATGACGGAGGGTAGTTTCTAGGGATGGCCCTGTATTTGTCAGGTAAAGGTTGGCATAGGTATGCATTGAATTGAATGTCTTTATAGTTTATGACTACACTCACTTGCTAGGTAAAGATGAGACTCATTCTTCTTAGAAGTAAGTGGACAGCACAAAATACAACAACTAGTGGATTAGAGTATAGTTTACTATCTAATGCAGCCAGGTGAATGCTCCAAAGATCACCACTATTCTGGCCTGAAAAAAGTTCTGGCCTTAAAAGAGATACTTAGACACTGCCACCTAAGTATCTACAGCTTTCATCAGGTGCACATATAACAAAATATAACTCATCCAATAAACAGACTTTATTTATCATTTGTCGCATTATATACAAGCATCTAGTGATAAACTTTAGGTCACCGTAGGAAGAGGCTCTGTGGATGGGATTACATAAGGTCACCACACTGTACTGTTTATGCCGAAAGGACATGTGCAGGCCTGTAGTAATAGGCACAGACGTCAGACTTTTCACTTCAATTTGCTGATGGAAAGTTATTGCTTAATGCTATCTAAGGAGACTCCAATATAACAGAACTATAGAACATGATTATCACAATCACTTCAGTGCAATACGTGTAATGTGAGGTACACACTTGGACGATGGACTACCGACCACCGACCGATTTGGCAAGTATACACATTAACCAATTGTGTTATGTCTGGCCAGAAGAACCCACTGGTGCCCAGTTTTGATGTAGTATGGGATGGTTCTTAAGGCTAACATAACGTGCGGTCTTTTGGTCGTGGGTACAGACTATAAGAAGTGTACAATATATCTGTACGTTATATCATATCTGTCGTGCATCGTTCACAGATATATTGTGTGTACACACATGCAGATGGCCTGAACGATATATCGTTTGCCAGCTGTTCAATTGATATATCGTCCAGTGTGTATCCAGCACTATGGGTTCCTCTGGCCAGACATATAATGCGGGTGATTGGCAAGTGTGTAAGCTTACCAAAATCGGTGGGTCTGTCATTCAAGTGTGTACCATACATAAGATACTGAAGGCAGCTTTTACAATCTGCACCAGGAAAAAGTTAAGAGGGCCTCAGTTAAGAGGGATTGGGTACACGATCCCAGCACTGATAATGTCAGATCCCGGCAGCGAAATCCTGACGCATGCAGGTAAGTATTCTAACCATTCTCTTAACCCACCCCTACTGCAGCCTAACCCTAACCCTAACCATCCCCTTTGACAGCCTAACCCTAACTGTCCACACGGAATCGGTATGATATCCCGGCTGCCGCATGGCCGGGAGTTCGAATCCCGGCAGCGGCAGCCCGACAAAACCACAGAGCCCGGCAGCGGAAGCCCGACAGCGCTGGAAATCCAGATAGTGGTAAGGTAAGTATCTACTAATCTAACCTAACCCCCCTAACCCTAACCCTCCTTAGGGGTTCCTAACCCTAACCTAGATGCCGGTCATTTATCCCACGGCGGGATAAAGCAGTCGGGAAGCCGGCTGCCGGGATTCCGGCAGCCGGCTTCCCGATTGTATACTGTCCACACACACCCCCACACTGCATCCTGTTAACAGTTATCTAGACACTACCACACAGATGAGCCATAGCATTGGGTATCTTCAATTCATATCATGCACAGGCCTAAATTTGTTATGACAATATTGAAATTAGATTACCAGACACTATAAAGAGACATTCACGTTGGGACGATATGCTTCGGGACATCACCATGTTGTACGGCTGTGCGTGTTAAAGTCTATTGCGATACATAATCTTCCTAAATTTTAAATTAGCAAAGATAATGAATTCACCAATATTCAATGCACTACTGACAATTAGATATTAATATTAAAATCATCTATTTTTTTTTAAGAACATACAGTACCTTTAAGCAACCCACTATACAGAATTCTTCAAGAAGAGTGTATATGCTCTGATGAGCTTACAATCTATTTTATTACCAGAGATACAGTAAGACAAAGTGACTTGCCCCAAAAATGCAGATACTGAAAGCCCATCTCGGTTTCTGAAAGAACTCGGTGTCTTTATTGCACAGGAAGCGCATTTATCCGGACGCCAGGTATTAGCTGGAAGAGGTAGATAATGAAAACCTGTAGATCTTAGCTATAGGTCTGTGAGAGGTCATCCCCTCATTTGATGAATGAAAATATCCTCTTTCATCTGTCAAATGTAGACAGTACTGATTTTCTACTTAACTCCACCTCTATTAGTGGAAGACTTGTATTGGAATCTAGCCTATGAAGATATACATACATACAAACCTGAAGCCTCACAGCGAAGGTCACTTAAAGAGACTCAATTTAGTACAATCTGCTACTAAGGTTAATTATGCCAAATTGGTGTTGGACAGGCTGATACATTTTTATGTGACCACCATAATTAGAAATCAGATTGTCCAATAGGTAGTTAGGAATCACTTATCATGATATAGCCTTGCAGTATATGAGATAAAGATTTCTGTACATATGGGTAACTTTCAAATATTCAAATATTACTTTCAGAATGTGGAATCATTCTACAAGGTATATGTGATACTAATGTACCTAAGCAGATACTTCCACTTATGCAGGTACATTTTTACTAACAAACTGACACACAATAACGAATATTCTGACATTTTATTGTTTAGATTTTACACATAATTATGTACAGTATCTGCAAATTGTTAATACGTTTGTTTGTTATTGAGCAGACCTTAACAAAATTAATTTATTATGCTATTATGTAATGTATGTTTTATTTATATCTGTATAGTTTTGTATTAAAAAAAAACGATGTCAAAAATTTATATTTGGTTCATTTTGCTCACCTCACATTCAATGTTATGACATCTACCATTAATGTCTTTAGATAGATAGATAGAAAGCAGTGGCGTAAGTAGGGTATTTGGAGCCCAGGGCAAATTTGAAAAGGGAGCCCTCCCCCCCGGTATGTGCGCGTGCCCCATGTAGTGTTCCCCCTTATGCAGTGCCCCCATTAGCAGTCCCCATAATGCAGTGCACCCAGTAGTGGTATCCCCTTATGCAGTGTCCTTTATATAGTGCCCCCAGTAGTAGTCCCCCCATACAGTGCCCTTTATATAGTGCCCCCAGCAGTAGCCCCCCCATGCAGTTTTCCCAGTAGAGTGGTCCCCCTTATGCAGGCACCCAGTAGTGATCCCCCCTATCCAGTGCCCCCTGTAGTGGTCCTTCCTATTATTTCCCCCAGTAGTGGTCCCCCCAGTGCAGTCCCCCTAGTAGGCCCCTTTTATAATGCCCCCAGTAGTAGTTCCCCCCCCAAGTAGTAGTCCCCAGTAGAGGTTCCCCCTCCCGCTTAAGTGCCCCCAGTAGTAGCCCCCCCAGTAGAGGTCCTCCCAGTAATGGTGCCCCCAGTAGTAGCCACCCCCCTCCCCCGTTGTGCCCCCACCCCCAGTAGAGGTCCCCCTAGTAGTAGCCACCCACTCCCCCAGTAGTGCAGACAGGTTTAAAAAAAAAATATATACAAATATACTTACCTGAATCCACGGTGCTGCTCCAGACCGCGACACCGCTCCCGCAGCCGCCCGCCAGTCCCCCCGGGCTGGGCCGCTCAGCATTATGGGAGAGACATCACGATGTCATGACGTCTGTCCCATTACCCACTGCAGGAGCCGGACGGAAGCCCGGCTCTTGCAGTGGGTGCTGCAGCAGTCAATGAGAGTCTATCTGACTCTCATTGGCTGCTGTTTAACACACGCATCGCCGCCAGTGCTGGGGGCGATGCGTGTGTTATGCACAGCCTGAGCCCACCTCCTGGCGCTATTGGGCAAGCCTTCAGGGGGAGGGATCGGGCTCAGCTGTGCAGCACAGGACCGGCGCTGGAAGCCTAGTGCCTGTCCTGTGTAAATGTGTAGTGCTGACCGCACTCACTGCGGTCGGCGCTACACTGGCTAACTAGGGCGGGCCGGACCGTGGCCGGCGGCGCCCCCCCCGCACCGCCGGTCCCACGGTGTCCAGGGCACAGCACACGCCCTGCTCGACCTCCCTTAGTTACGCCACTGATAGAAAGATAGATATGAGATAGATATATAGATAGATAGATAGATAGATAATGAGATAGATAGATAGATAGATATGAGATGGATAGATATATACAGGTTAAATAGTTCAATAGATAGATATGAGATAGCTAGTTATGAGAGATAGATAGAAAGATATGAGATAGATAGATAGATTGATATGAGATTGATAGATAAATATGAGATAGACAGACAGATAGATAGATAGATAGATAGATAGATAGATAGATAGATAGATAAATAGATATAGAGATAGATAGATATGAGATAGCTAGATATGAGATAGTTATATATGAGATAGATAGACATATTACATAGATATGAGATAAATATATAAATATATATATATATATAATTATATATATATATATATGAGATAGATATTAGATAGATAAATATGAGATAAATAGATAGATATATACAATATAAATTGATAGATCAATAGATAGATATGAGATAGCTAGTTATTAGATAGATAGATAGATAGATAGATAGATAGATAGATAGATAGATAGATAGATAGATATGAGACAGATAGATAGATAGATAGACAGACAGACAGATAGATAGATATGAGATTCATAGATAAATATGAGATAGATAGATAGATAGATAGATAGATATGAGATAGATAGATAGATATATAGATAAATATGAGATAAATAGATATATACAAGATAAATTGATAGATCAATAGATAGATATGAGATAGCTAGTTATTAGATAGATAGATAGATAGATAGATATGAGACAGAGATAGATAGATAGATAGATAGATAGATATGAGATTCATAGATAAATATGAGATAGATAGATAGATAGATAGATAGATAGATAGATAGATAGATAGATAGATAAATAGATAGATAGACAGTAGATAGGAAATGATGGCACATAAACATATAAATGAGCTATTTCTCTGTGTTATATAATGCTATATTTATTACAGATTTGTGCATTGACAATGCCTCTTAGTCACAGTGTAGTCGTAGTGGTGACATTTGTTCCTATTTCCCCCACTCTCATGTAACATCCTGCTTATATTATTGATGAAGCCAGAAAGCAAAGACAGATCCCGAGGGATCTACAGTAGCTCCATAGGTGAAGACTGGTGACCTCTATAGGTTCTCGTGACCTTGTGAACCCATACTTTACATGGCTGTGTGATGCAGTATACTTCCCATTCATACCCTATACCAATATACACTGGTCTGTACACAAAGCACTGTCCTCCCATGCCATGTGTCATAAGGTGTACTGATACCAGGTGTAAGAGTACATAAAGCGGAAAGCAGATATAAGTAATGTACCAGGATGGAAAGACTCTTTTTAAGGTGTCATGGTACATGCTGCAATGTATGGTTTACGTGTATACAATGACTGCCATTGCCAATCATCCCCTCATGGGAATCAGATGTTAATAATAGTAGCTTGAAAATGCAGTCAATAAGCATAATCTGGCCTTGTGTACAATCTAGTCCAACATCTCTAATTATACTACATGTAATCTGGACTCTCATATAGAGCCTCATTTATCAACGATTTTTATCATTCACAGCAAATTATAAAACTCCTTGTGTATGATAATGGTGCTCCAGCCAATCAGTTCCCATCTGTCATCTGTTTGAAAAATGACAATTGGGAGCTGATTGGCTGGAGCACCATTTATTTGTTGTGAGTTATAAAACTCATTGATAAGTGAGGCCCACAGAGTGCCAAAAAGCCAGTCAGTGCTTCGGTCAAGCAGACACGTCAGCACCTCATGTACCTGCAAAGTTAACTATAATTGAATGAAATATCAGCGTCTATAAAACTTTTTGTTCAATGGAAACGGAAGACAGTGACCATTCAAATAATGATCATGGTGGTTCTTCACCAATTTGAAAAGTAACTTATCAGTGTGGAAAACTATACTTTCATTGGCCAGGTATACTCTAATAACATGTCTTTATTATCACAATATAATTGTTTGCAATACTATTAAAATGTACCTATTCAGATTATAGGTATGTTCATTGTATCCATCTGTGTCATAATCTGTCCAAGCGCTGCATTCTGATTATGTTCTAAATGGCACCACAGAGCACCTGTAAAAATAAAAGAAAGCAAGTTACTACCATGGCATAAATGATATGCTTGTCACTCCTGGCCACCTTCTGTATGCAAATACAGCTGCAAACCTGATAGAACCACAGGGTGCAATATTCAGGGTAATTTGGAGGAAAATTGATGCAGAGCATTGTTTTCCATCATGTGCTCCTACCATGTTTCATTGTACTTCTCTAACTCTGCTTGATGACAATTTAAGGCGATGTTGGGGACAACAGACATTGTAATAGTATAAATGACACATGCCTGCATTGACGCAGGTTGTCACGGTGAGCGACATAGCTTTAGTGACAGTACATAGTTACACATACTGATACATTGCAAGATATTTATGGATTAGAAATAAACGGAAGCTCACAGTGAGCTTTTAGATACAATTGTGCCTATTTTGAAGCCTGCACGGATTTCATGGTTAGGTTGGGCAGACACTGGAACTACTGCCTACTATGCACCTCAGTTACACTCAGCTGGAGCAGACATGCATAGACTTCAGCAATAAGTTGTGGCTTTTATAGAGGTGGGAAAGGTTGGCTAGCTGACTGGAGCAATTTTTGGGGATTTTTATCCAAACTTTTTATTGCAGCAGTCCAAACATACATACGGGTTATGTACGGGATGCGGGCGCTCGGTCCCGGTGGTCAAAATCCAGACGCTGGTATCCCGACTAGGTTACAATACCGACGCCTAGAGGTATGTAAGCCTACCCTAGCCCCAAACCCTACCCTAACTAATCCCTGCACCCTAAACCTAACTCTCACCTAATGCCTAAATGTAAGCTTCCCTCACCAGTGCCTAACCCCTAACCCTCCCCTAGTGCTTAACCCCTAACCTTAATACTTACTGTCAGGGTGCCAGTGCTGGGATTCTGCCGCTGGTTTTCAAAGTGCGGCACCTCGACTGTCGCATAATGACTACATCCCCATACATACATATATGAGGAAATTAACTGTAGATAACAAAGAACTCAACGTCTATAAGGGTACACAGAGGCATCATACCATACAATGCACCATAGTCCATCGCAGCTAGAAAGTGGATAAAAAATGTGCTGGATCATTTGGTTTTCAAACATGGATTTGGGTGAATCAGGGGCTTATTTGATACGACTTGACATATCCAAATGTTAGTAAGTAGTCAAATGTAGAAGTGGGAGTGAGAACAGATAAGCAATAGTCTGCAGTACATGTGTGTTATTGTATATGTGATTTTATATATCTATATATATATATATCTATATATATATACTGTATATATATATATATATATATATATATATATATATATATATATATATGTAGTCCAATGCTCTTCCTATGAAAGGTATGAGAACCCCCAGGGGTAGAACAAAACAGAGGAGGCACTCCCTTGTAGAATGAAAAAAAATTATAATAAACTTATAACATGTTGAATTGTGGTACAGAGATTTGTCAACGTTTCAAGGTCCGCAGACCTTTTCGTCAGGACTGTACATCAGGCATTACTGCATGGGTGGAGGGGCAGAACAAGTATTTTACCTATAACCACATGGCTGAGCTATGATAATCACTGTAATAATAAATAAATGCATTGTTTATAGAGAAAAAACAGAAGTATATCTAGTATAGCAGTTACACATAATTTCATTAATTAGGCACATGCAGGCTGATATGGGTTTTAAAACAAGATTACATCAGTCATGAGTGAGTGTCAGTGTATGGGGACCAGAACCTACTAACTAGAGGCGGCTGGTCTCATAACCTGTTAGTAACGGTAGCAAAGATAAGCAGCAGGATAACACTGGGTGGAATTAAGGTTATGTAAATTGTCCCACTAGAAAACACACAATACACTGGACTACAGTGTCATTTTCGGCACCTCTGTTTTAATAAATATGCGACGACGTGGGCAGCCAATGTAAGAATGGTCAATTGCACTGACCGTTCCAATTCCTACCTTTATCGATATCGTCACTTCAGAGTGGCATTGCTGCAGTCTCCTCCTCATTTATATGTCCGGGGGCCATCTTTATTTGTTTTTTTGTCAATAAAGTTCGCTGTGTTCTGAACAGCAAGTGACTGTGGCGCAGGGCTGCTGAGTTACTGCAGAAACACACATGTGCGAATGAAATACCGCAGGCACTGTTGGAAAAAAAAGAGCCGGCACCTGCGCAGTGACAGCTAAAAGACCAAACGGGCAGCCGACAGAGGGAGAGTTAAATTTACTAAAGGGGTGAATTAACGCTCTCCCTCTTCGGCACAACAAAGGCTGGATTTGCTTTACCACGATAAATGGGTGAAGCAGGACTAGACAAATGCCGATGGAAAGCCTCCAGATAATACATTTACCCCAAGGTGATAAATGTGTTACACAGTTGTTTGGTGTTGGTAGCGGATAGTCCACATGTGATACAGCTTGATCAGATCTTAGGTTTATTGAACTAGGTAGAATTACCAAGGAGCATAAGACACATGGATATAACAGGTGTACAATTAGTAGTATTGATGCAGCCTAGAGCATTATGGTATCGCTGAGCGTTGTAGTGCACTGGGTGTCAGAGTGGCAAAAACAATGGCAGATAGTAGCACTGTGCCTCTCTAATTTAGCGGTGATGATCTAGTGTACTTGCGGTCAGGGGTGTATCTAGGGATCCAAGCGCCCCTGGCAATGTAATGTACTGGCGCCCCCTTACCCCCCTTATGCAGTGCCCCCAGTAGTAATCCCCCAGTAGTACTCCCCCCTATTTTGCATTGCCCCCAGTAGTAGCCCCCTATACAGTGCCCCCAGTAGTAGCCCCCTATACAGTGCCCCCAGTAGTAATTCCCCCCTATGCTGCATTGCCCCCAGTAGTAGTTCCCCCTATACAGTGCCCACAGTAATAGTACCCAGTAGTAGCCCCCCCTATACGATGCCCCCAGTAATAGTACCCAGTAGTAGTCCCCCCTATACAGTGCCCCCAGTAATAGTACCCAGTAGTAGTCCCCCCTATACAGTGCCCCCAGTAGTAGTGCCCCCCTATACATTGCCCCCAGTAGTAGCCCCCCCTATACAGTGCCCCAGTAGTAGTCCCCTATACAGTGCCCCCAGTTGTAGACCCCCCTATACAGTGCCCCCAGTAGTGGCCACCCCCCACTTAATTGCCCCCAGTAGTGGCCACCCGTATACAGTGCTCCCAGTAGTGGCCACCCCCATAAATTGCCCCCAGTAGTGGCCACCCCAATACAGTAGCGGGCACCCCGCCATAAAGTGCCCCCAGTAGCAGACAACCCCTATTTAAGTGCCCCCCCCGTGCCAGACTTACATTCACACACACAAAGAACAAAGAAAAATGAAACTTACCTGGTCCCCGCTCCTGACGCGACTGCCGCTGTCCGAGTCCCGGCCCACTCTTCTCCTGCATGGGAGAGATGTCATGACGTATGACGTCTCTCCCATCACATGCTGCGGGGGGCGCCGGAACACGGAGCTCATGAGTGAGCTCCAGCCAGCTTCCTCCGCGGACGACGCAGCAGCTAATGAGAGTCAGGCAGACTCTCATTAGCTGGCTGCTATTGCAAACACACAGCTGCCGCTGGCGGCTGTCTGTTTGTAAACTGTGTAGGGCAGACCGCTCTCACTGCGGTCTGCCCTACATTTGTGGGGCCCGGGGGACTTGTCCACCCCTTGGCTACTGGTGGCACTGCCAGGCGGCACCCCCCCCTTTGGTCGGTACCCCTGGCGAGTGCCATCCTGGCCAATGGGTAGATACACCCCTGCTTGCGGTGCTCTGTGGGCTCTGCAGGGCTGGTATATCTGCGGGAGTCTCAGAGGTGCATCCATTTACAAGGAACACCAGGAAGGAAAGATGCCTGAACAAAGCTTACATGCTCAGTAGCGCAAGTCAGTGGTCAGACCTCCTGCTGAACTTCAGCAGGTCCTGGAGACCACTGGCTTAGTTACATGGTTGCATGGAGGGTGGAGGCAGCGCACGAGTGCTCCTCATCCAGCAAGATTAGTATGACATCTCTCAAGGGAGGCATGTTACTTACATTGTGTTGTTCCCTTTTCTATGTTGTTTGACAGATGCACGTCCTCAAATGGACTCTGAAACTCCATAATAATTTCACTTAGTGATCAGTGATCTCTTTACTGAAAGTGAGTCTGTGTGTTTATGTGTGTACTACACACAGCACACACCCACAGCACACAAGTTCCTTATTCAGTTGAATAGAGAATGCCGGACAGCTCTTCCTAAGCATTGAATTGAGTGTAAGTGTGGCATAAGTAATCTACACAATAAGCAAGAAAGTGTGTGTATGTCTATCTGTCTGTCTTTTTGCCCCTTATGTACAGCCATAGTTTTGCACCTATTTCCACCAAATTTAGCATGTGGGTGTAGTTTGACCAGGATTAGGTTTTTGACTATGTTTGAAGCTCATCGGAGCCCTTGAGGTCTACATGGTGCCCACCAAGTAGGCCGTGGAGTCTCCGATTTGAAATTTTGGTTTAAGTAAGCTTGCTCAGGATGTTTTCCGGTACCTACTGCACTGATCTGAAGGCACAGGCTGAAATTTACCAGTGGAGAAGGGGGGGGGCAGGAAGAGCAGTGAGTCGGAGGATCAACTGTCACACTGCACCTGCACTGACAGTTACTAATTCCTCCAAGCACATTACCATATGCCATGGTCCCCAGTGTTGGTCTGTAATGTAAAAAATTAGGGCTGCAGATGTACCTCGAGGTCCTTTATTCAACCCGGACAACCCAACTAGTTAAAAATTTAAGATAGTTCATAGTATGGTGTAAATGTCTTACAGAGATTCAGCAAAACCTTGATTGGTAGCTTTTGAATTCTGGTTTCATTTAAAACTGTGAAATTATACGCAGTTTGGTCCACATTTCAGGAAAACACATTGTTGGCATGTTTATTGTGAGTTATTACTAAACTTACAATGGGGCAATATGTATTTATTGAACAGCATAGCAATATTTTGTAATCTCGCAGACATAAATACCGTTTTATTAATAATATCCAAAATACACAATTTTGTTCAGCTTTTCGAACCCATGTTATTAGGGAAGTTACATGAGCGGAACAATGCTGTGTTTTTCAGCTAAAGAAATACAGCGTGACAGGAATCCGGAACGTACATACAATGGAATAGGCAACCGGAAAAATTTATGTGTTTGTCTTTTTATGAAAAGCTCGGGCATTTTCTATCTTGTGTATCACCATCCTTTAATTAATCACTACACACAAAGAAATTGTAACATTACCAACTACAAGGCATGAGCCAAATTATTATGGAAAGCATCCGACTGGAACCAGCCAGCGGATCATAACCGCAGTGGTGAGCATGTCCCAGGTCCTGCAGCCGCTCTGCTAGCAGGGTAGGTCTGGCCGTTTCCTTGTGTTCATCTCAATCTTACGGCTAGCCTGATCTTCTAGTTCCACTCCCTGGCTTCCTATATACTGTAGGTCAAGTCGTGGTACTTCCACTTGTTTATTATTCTGGGCGGGAAAAAAAAATTGTGACTGTATGGGTAATTCGGGCAGAGCTCTGAGACCTGTAATAGTCAGCAACCAAAATATTAATGGTTGGGCCATATTGTCTCCACTGCTAACTGTTGCATTATTTAGTTGGGTGTTATTATTTGGAGAATTTTTGGAACAGGGGAGCAGACAACTTACATATCTAAGGTCCAGTAATAGTGAGAAATAGATGGAATGAAAAAAATGTAACATAGGAGAATTTGGGGAACATACTAGCTTCAGAAGGAAATATCTGAAAGGCTAAGGGGCCCATTTATCAAAGTGAATTTGAGGTAAATTCCCCGAAAACAGGTTGGTTTACCTCAAATACTAAGTATCCCTCGGATGTATGAAGGAGGGACCGCAGCAGGCATCTCCGATACCTGCTGCGATCCCTCCATTGCCGCTACCAGCCGCCTCCCCCATAGGTTTCTATGGGGGATGCGATGCTGCCAAATATCGGAAATGCAAAGCATTCCCGATATTGGCCCCAGCAGTTAACGCTATCTGAAGATAGCGTTAGCCGCTGTAGTCTATGGGGACTTACCGCATATCAGCCGGCGGAGGGATCTGGAAGATCCCTCCGCCGGCAATGGGCACCGCTCATGTGCAGTCCGCGGGACTGCGCATGCGCAGAAGCCCCGACTGCCCTCCGGAGACATCGCAGGGAAAGGCTCTTTTCAGAGCCCGTCTCCCTGCATGTCTCGGATAATACATCCGGCAGATAGGATCGCATTTTGCAATGCGATCAGGGGTGGAACTGCATGCCCTGATCGCATTGAAAAATGCAAACATTAATAAATGGGGCCCTAAGAGGTATAATTACCAAATAGCCCCAAAATTTTATTGTTTTTTTTTTTTCGGGGCTATTTCTGAAAATATTTAAAAACAAATGTGTCAGTGTAGCTGAGCGATACTGACCTCCCCAGCAATACTCACCGACAGCAGCAAGCCTAGACACACATCATCGGACAATCTGGGTCTCTAGCGCTAAGTGGTACATGGAGAAGCAATTATTATAGGACAGCCGCTGCAGTGTCCAATATCAGCCATCCCCCGTGATTGCCATTGCATCCAGGAGTGCTTGATAAGTAAAAACTGTGTTTATGTTGTTAAGTTTCTCCTTTACAAGGCAATTTGTCAAACAAAAGTCACAACTTTGGATTTTTCGGAAAGAAATGTATCCTGCTTCTGCAGACTGTAACCATCCAGGATTAGCCTACAGACATCCCACCACCACCCAATAAGGCACACAACGTCATTTGGTGTAAACCCTACGTCCACATACACACAGTGACACGGGCATTCTGCCAACCATTTCCTCACATTGGAGAGATAATTGTAGGCTTCTTTGTGTATTTAAGTTAGAGATGTGTGCTTCAGTTTTCCTGAAAAACTAAAACTACCGAACTTAGGGGTTCCAAGTCGAATCGAGTTCCGGCTCGGATCACTTTTGGGGTTCCGAGAAATGTTAAGAACTGAGGACCTCATTCAGAGTCGGTCGTTGCGGCCGCACGGTCGTAATGGAAAAGGGGCCGGATATGCAAATGATGCACTCGCAAGTTGCGTCCTTAAGATTGGATCGTTAGCTGGCCGACCAAGGGGAGGATGCGGCCGTAAGACAAAAAATACGCCCCCTTCTCGTACGCATTACACGTCATCTCCGGCCATATAAGGATTAATCGAGACCATCGGTAACCATCGGAACTGGTCGTAGAACTTAAGGTTGACCATACCCTCTCTTAAGCACTACGATCAGGTCAGTGTACAAACCTCCCATGTCACATGTGCCATGACGCTACTTTGTTAATTATGCACTCCCATAAAACGCAGTTCGCATAATTAGGCACGCCTGCATTCGGATCTCCACTCCCCCATTTTCAAGCACCTTCCCCTGTTACCACCCACAAACGCCTCATTCTGTCACTCAAACTACCGACCTGGCTGTGTTCAAGGAGAGAGAAATTTCTGATCGTTGCAGCTAGTTTGCGCACGCGCATTGCGAACTTTACGCATGCACAGTTTAGCGAACATCGGTGGCGTACGGCCGTGCGGCCGCAAAGACCGACTCTGAATGAGGTCCTGAATCTTGGGTTTTCGATTGCAGGTAAACAGGTCCAAACTACATGAATTTAGTTGTTGGTTTTTTTTTTTTTCATTTTAAAGCAATCCAAAACCGAATCCGAACCAAAACACTTGAGGGCGGTTTTGCCAAAACCAAAACATGACGCACAGCTCTAATTTAAATGCAGTAAAAGCAAACAATGGGACATGTATTGTTCCAGGAAATGCTAAAGGACAATTTATTTAAGTATTGTTCCAAAAAACTTAACAAAAAAGGACAATTTATTTTTTATTTATTTAATTGTTATGTACTGTTCCGTAGCATTTTACATGTGTTTAGTCATTCACATAAGTCTCTGCCCCAGGGGATTTTAGAATTTCTTACCACATATATACTAGGGTTAATCATACTTGCCAACTTTCCATGATTGTCAGGGAGACTCCCTGAAGTAGTAGCAATCTCCCTGACTCCCTGAAGAGTCTAGCAATCTCCTTGATTGCATCTTACCGCCAATTATGAAGCTGTTATCTAAAAAAATAAAACAAAGATATATACATTCAAATGGGATCATTAGTATAATTTCCATGAATTGGAAAAGGGGACAGTGATCCCTATGGCGACATGCATTTTCTGAAAATTATCAGTGTGTTTTCATCAACAAGTAGATCTTACTAACTGCATTGGGTCTCGTTTACATTTGGATGTAAGTCAATTTTATGACACGCCTCTCAGATGTAGCAGTACACGCCCACTTTACTGCCGCGCTCATAAATGTTCGCTTCACAATCTCCCTGAAATGTTCTTTCACAACTAGGCAAGTATGGGGTCAATGTTTTCTCAGAAGCCAATTAACATACCAGTATGTTTGTTAGGATTGTGTGGGAAAACTGGAGAACCTGGTGAAAACCCACGCAAACATAGGAAGTACATACAAACTCCACAGAAAGGGCCTTGGTGAGAATCGAACACAAGACCCAGGGCCGTAACTAGGGTAGTGCGACCAGTGCCATGGCACAAGGCTCCACAGGGCAGGGGGCGCTGTTCGGCCCTGACAATTTTCCTGTTTACTATCATTCTCACTTGTGGCTTCCTCTTCTTTTATCCCCAGCATCTCCTGGCCTCCCCTATCTCTTCCCTGGCCCTTCCCCATGAGGCCATGGCCCTTTTTAAGGTGCAGTAGCTTAGGTCCCTATTTAACAAACGGGGGGGGGGGGGGAGGGCGCCAATGCTCTGTCTGGCACAGGGCACCAAAAACTCTAGTTACGGCTCTGACAAGACCTCACCTCATTGTGCTGCCCAACACTAATGTCTATGGTATCACTAAGAGCAGTTGTTTCTAATGCCAGACCCGTTTACATATGTATGAAAAGACATTTGAAAAACACCAGTGGGCATGAATGAACTCTAAATAATTTTGGGAGAGTGATACCACTGACAGCCTAACATTCTGAGGAACTACTGTATATAGTATAGAGAGATGATAAGCTGATAGAATACACCAAGACCACCCAGTTTCTGTTCCATTTTCACTAAGGGGTAAATTTACTAAAGTGAGAGTTTTTAGAAGTGGAGATGTTGCCCATAGCGACCAATCAGATTCTACTTATCATTTATCTAGCACCTTCTAGTAGATAATAGCTAGAATCTGATTGGTTGCTATGGGCAACATCTCCACTTCTAAAAACTTTCACTTTAGTAAATTTACCCCTAAAAGTCAACTCTTTGTTAGCCAATGGTTAATGTAAGTAATTATGTATATGCAGCAGCCATAGAGAACAAAAGTATTAATATTAATTGTAATCTGTAGAATGGTCAGATGGATATGTGTAATTTCTAAGAACATGCAGATTAATTGTCTTCATTAAACACATTTAATTAACTTAAAACAAGGCAATTAAAATTGTTTTCATGAAAATTAAGGCAACATTTCATTCTAAGTGGACAGTTTGATACGTTGGGCCTTGAGACCATGAGAGGAGCATGCTAAATCTTTACGAGCCAAACAGCAGCAGCTATACGTGTCTCTGCTTTTATTACCATTAACAGTTACTTATATAGCAAAGGCATATTCCGTGTACTTTACAATTGCCTTTCAAAATGAAGTGTAGGTATGTATACAGTATGTATGAATTAAGGCAGAGACATAACTTACGTTCTCGGCAGAATACTGTGCAAAATGCCAATGCATTGAAGGATAAACTTCTGCTGTTTACATTAAATCTTCAATGTTCCTAAGTTTGTACATGGGGGGGGGAGTTGTGGGAACCTCAGGGAGCTCTGGGACTGATTTAGAGGCGCTCGCTCTGAATCAGGGCGTTTTTTTTTGTGTGCGGGCTCCTGGCCACCCACAGCTATTGCGAGCGGCCAGGATGATGGTCGCGATGGTCTAGACCATCGCGACCATCGGGGCTTGCGACGCGACCCTTGTGTTAGCTGGAAGCTCTCCCACTGACATCAGTGGTGATGTCATTGGGGCCACCCACAAACGGCAGTTGTTCGCATGGGAACGCCTACATTTGTGAAGCCACCCCACCGCCACGCCTACAAAACGGGGCGAGCTGTCGATCAAAATCGACAGCCTCCCCTTTTGTAGTGAGCCACGGAGCGAGAAAATTTCTCTCTCACTCCGGGGCTTGCGCACGCACAGTGCGGTTGCTGCGCGTGCGCAGAGCACACCATCGACCCGCTCGCGAGCGCTCAAGCGCTTGCGAGCGTGTCTGAATCAGGCCCTCTGTTCTTACGGGAGTCCAAGAAAACAACACATTGTGAGTCTCCAAAATTGTGAAAGTTAAATCACAGTTTAAAAGTTGCTAATTTATTCTGCAGTGCGTGCACCACAGTAGGGTGATAACCAATTAGCAATGGTGATTCATTGTAGGAGTGTGACACCATTTTTCTACAAAGAAGACAAGTGCATGAAAAAGTGGGGAAATCATCCTGAACCCGACAAAAGTGACCACGGAGATAGCAGGACCATGCAGAAGGCTATTAATGGCCATAAGGAAAGTATCTGAGGTATTAAAAAGGCACCAAATGGTTGAGATTTTCAGTTTTTATTAATGGTGGAGAAATGATAGCAAGCAGGTGTTTCTCAGCAAATTAAAGCACTTACAGTATTTTGGGTTGCATTAAAATGTGTTATATGTGATTTTTCGGTGTTTTTATACAAGTTTGTAAAATATTGGAAAACACATTTGACTCTCATTTGCAAGTTCAAAAACCACTTTCCCATCAATACATCTCCCATATAATTTAATCCATTATGGAGCTTGTTGATAAATGCCATAATGATCTAATGAAAATATTTCAAAGGTTTCCTTTAAGTAACTCCAATATTTTAGCCTGTGACAGAAGAAGTGTAGATGATACTGTGTTTTTGTCTTAATTACATGATAAAATAACAATACAATCAAACAATAATAAAAACAAAACCATAATTATTGAAAAAATCGTTAATATCTTGTTTTTTTGTCTTCAAACTTAGTTTTGTCGCTTTTCGCTTATAAGTTTTTTCTGTATCATCTTTGTGTATCATCCAGCAGTAGTCAGCCATCATGCGGATGTCCCAACGACTCTGGTATCTTGTTTCTATATTTTTAACATCTTGGTGGAACCGTTCACCCTGTTCTTCACTGTAGTCTCCGAGATTATTCGAGAAATGCTCATTATGGGAATTAAAAAAATGTACCTTTAAACTCATATTGCAGCCAAGGTTTCTGTAACTATTAAGCATTTCCCTGACAATTTCTTTGTAGTTTGGATCCTTGACATTGCCTAAAAATGTTGAAATCACTTGTTTGAACGAAGTCCATGCCAAAAGTTCCACAATATTCATTACACGCCCGAAATGTTAATATTTATGAACTTTCTTGTCAGGGCCTGTAAAAATGCCTTCCTTCAGTCTAGCATCGGATAGGTTAGGGAATTTGGTGCAAAAATATTTCAAAGTTTCTCCATCTTTAGGCAGTGCTTTTACAAATTGTTTCATCAGTCCTAATTTTATATGTAAAGGTAGAAGTAAAACTTTATTTTATTTTATATCTACTAAATTGGATTTGATGACATTATTTTTTTCCAATTTCTAAACTTTTTTGAGCTGACCAATTCTTTTTTTGCCAATGTAAATTTTTAGCTCTGCTATCCCATTCACAGAGAAAACATGGGAATTTAGTGTAACCTTCTTGCTGGCCAAGTACCATGCATAAAATTTTAAGATCTCCACATATTAACCAGTTGTGTCTTGCATATCCAATCAGTTCCAAAACATGAGGACCTTAATCTGGCACTGGGTGGGGGGAAGTTTTATGATGAGAACTGAACTGCAACGTTTTATACTACTGACTGAATTCATTGTTTTATGTTTTATAATAAATATAGGCAGAATACATTTATTACTTTAAAATATATGAAACAAATGACTTAATCAAAAACACACGGGAGTAATTTTCGTGTTCAGAAGCCAAAAATCTATAAGTATCACATACATTCGTTAAAAAAGCTTTTTCATCGCAGACTTGTGTAGTTAGTGCAGGCTATAGCTTTGCATGTGAAATATATAGATGAATAACACAGAAGTTCTGGACTGTTTTTTTAGGTATGTCTGCCACAATGTATGCGTCTTTTGCCGCAGCTGTGTCGGCTTCTTTATGCTAATGCCGCAAACGATTATCTTACTACTGATATGCCTACAGGCAGCGGCGCTAATCAATCTCAGTGTGTCTTTAGGCGCGCCATCGCCTTGCTTGCACTATTGAAACTTGACACCAACCTTATGGCAGGTGCAATTTCTCAGTCTGATCATGGTTTCCTGTGTCAGTGCTACTGTGTCTTTAGATGCAGTCGCTGTCAGCAAAACGACCACATCTGCCTAACCACTTCCCTGTCACCTTCCAGGAACGCCCCCTGAAATCCACGTCTTTTGCGTCCAAAGGGCGTGGTGATGCAATACGTGTCACATCATTTTAAGAATCTGATCAATGTGTCTCTAATCCAATATGGAGCGTCAATCTTTGCCATTTTAAACGTGTATATAAATTGATATAGTTTTGTGGCAGGGGTCCGGTGCTCGCAGCCTTCAGTGATTATTCACTGGGGTGTTCTTTTAGGGAGGCTTCGTCAGTATCCCATAAATATATGTAGATTTTCTTAGTGAAGAAAAAAAGGCACTCTCCAGGTTTTTTGTAGAAGCAATATTAAGCATACCAGTATAAATTGCCAACATATATATATATATATATATTAGGGGTGAGCGGGTTCGGATTTCTGAAATCCGAACCCCCCCGAGCCCCCCCGATCCGAGTCCGATCCGAGTCAGGCTCGACTTTTCCCGCCTGACTCGGATCTGACATCGAGGCAAAACGTCATCATCCCGCCTTCCGAGTCTCGCGGGTTTTGGATCCTATATAAGGTACCCGCGTCGGCGCCATTTTCTCACTCGGCTGTGGACAGTGAAGAGGGAGGGTGGGAGTTAGTGCTGTGTAGTGTAGTGTAGTGTAGTGCTGCTGTTGTCCACTACTTCAAAGTCCATAGGGGCTGGCTGTGTTGTGCTGTGCTGCTGTTGTTAATAGGGGCTGTGTCCACTACTTCAAAGTCCATAGGGGCTGGCTGGACTGTGTTGTGCAGTCAGTTCTCCATAGGGGCTGTGTCCACTCCAAAGTCCTGTGCAGTGTCCCAGTCCTAAAGGGGTGCTGTAGTGTTGTCCAGGGGGTGCTCTGTCCATCAGGGGTGCTCCCCCCAAGTGCTAAAAAAATAATATATTTTCTGTGTTTGTGAATTGTGTGCGCAGTAGCCGCACGTGCATCAACAAAGTAGTGCCAAGCGTGCGCCTGTGTCATAAGTAAAGGGCCGGCTGGCTTGACCGTTAAGGGTGCTGTAACCCCCGAAAGTACACTCCAGTCCAAACCAAAAAAAAAATTATTTTCTGTGTTTGTGAATTGTGCGCGCAGTAGCCGCACGTGCATCAACAAAGTAGTGCCAAGCGTGCGCCTGTGTCATAAGTAAAGGGCCGGCTGGCTTGACCGTTAAGGGTGCTGTAACCCCCGAAAGTACACTCCAGTCCAAACCTAAAAAAAAATTATTTTCTGTGTTTGTGAATTGTGTGCGCAGTAGCCGCACGTGCATCAACAAAGTAGTGCCAAGCGTGCGCCTGTGTCATAAGTAAAGGGCCGGCTGGCTTGACCGTTAAAGGGTGCTGTAACCCCCGAAAGTACACTCCAGTCCAAACCAAAAAAAAATTATTTTCTGTGTTTGTGAATTGTGTGCGCAGTAGCCGCACGTGCATCAACAAAGTAGTGCCAAGCGTGCGCCTGTGTCATAAGTAAAGGGCCGGCTGGCTTGACCGTTAAGGGTGCTGTAACCCCCGAAAGTACACTCCAGTCCAAACCTAAAAAAAAATTATTTTCTGTGTTTGTGAATTGTGTGCGCAGTAGCCGCACGTGCATCAACAAAGTAGTGCCAAGAGTGCCCCTGTGTCATAAGTAAAGGGCCGGCTGGCTTGACCGTTAAAGGGTGCTGTAACCCCCGAAAGTACACTCCAGTCCAAACCAAAAAAAAATTATTTTCTGTGTTTGTGAATTGTGTGCGCAGTAGCCGCACGTGCATCAACAAAGTAGTGCCAAGCGTGCGCCTGTGTCATAAGTAAAGGGCCGGCTGGCTTGACCGTTAAAGGGTGCTGTAACCCCTGAAAGTACACTCCAGTCCAAACCAAAAAAAAATTATTTTCTGTGTTTGTGAATTGTGTGCGCAGTAGCCGCACGTGCATCAACAAAGTAGTGTCAAGCGTTCGCCTGTGTCATAAGTAAAGGGCCGGCTGGCTTGACCGTTAAGGGTGCTGTAACCCCCGAAAGTACACTCCAGTCCAAACCAAAAAAAAAATTATTTTCTGTGTTTGTGAATTGTGTGCGCAGTAGCCGCACGTGCATCAACAAAGTAGTGCCAAGCGTGCGCCTGTGTCATAAGTAAAGGGCCGGCTGGCTTGACCGTTAAAGGGTGCTGTAACCCCCGAAAGTACACTCCAGTCCAAACCAAAAAAAAATTATTTTCTGTGTTTGTGAATTGTGTGCGCAGTAGCCGCACGTGCATCAACAAAGTAGTGCCAAGCGTGCGCCTGTGTCATAAGTAAAGGGCCGGCTGGCTTGACCGTTAAGGGTGCTGTAACCCCCGAAAGTACACTCCAGTCCAAACCTAAAAAAAAATTATTTTCTGTGTTTGTGAATTGTGTGCGCAGTAGCCGCACGTGCATCAACAAAGTAGTGCCAAGAGTGCGCCTGTGTCATAAGTAAAGGGCCGGCTGGCTTGACCGTTAAAGGGTGCTGTAACCCCCGAAAGTACACTCCAGTCCAAACCAAAAAAAAATTATTTTCTGTGTTTGTGAATTGTGTGCGCAGTAGCCGCACGTGCATCAACAAAGTAGTGCCAAGCGTGCGCCTGTGTCATAAGTAAAGGGCCGGCTGGCTTGACCGTTAAAGGGTGCTGTAACCCCTGAAAGTACACTCCAGTCCAAACCAAAAAAAAATTATTTTCTGTGTTTGTGAATTGTGTGCGCAGTAGCCGCACGTGCATCAACAAAGTAGTGCCAAGCGTGCGCCTGTGTCATAAGTAAAGGGCCGGCTGGCTTGACCGTTAAGGGTGCTGTAACCCCCGAAAGTACACTCCAGTCCAAACCAAAAAAAAAATTATTTTCTGTGTTTGTGAATTGTGTGCGCAGTAGCCGCACGTGCATCAACAAAGTAGTGCCAAGCGTGCGCCTGTGTCATAAGTAAAGGGCCGGCTGGCTTGACCGTTAAAGGGTGCTGTAACCCCCGAAAGTACACTCCAGTCCAAACCAAAAAAAAATTATTTTCTGTGTTTGTGAATTGTGTGCGCAGTAGCCGCACGTGCATCAACAAAGTAGTGCCAAGCGTGCGCCTGTGTCATAAGTAAAGGGCCGGCTGGCTTGACCGTTAAAGGGTGCTGTAACCCCCGAAAGTACACTCCAGTCCAAACCAAAAAAAAATTATTTTCTGTGTTTGTGAATTGTGTGCGCAGTAGCCGCACGTGCATCAACAAAGTAGTGCCAAGCGTGCGCCTGTGTCATAAGTAAAGGGCCGGCTGGCTTGACCGTTAAGGGTGCTGTAACCCCCGAAAGTACACTCCAGTCCAAACCAAAAAAAAAATTATTTTCTGTGTTTGTGAATTGTGTGCGCAGTAGCCGCACGTGCATCAACAAAGTAGTGCCAAGCGTGCGCCTGTGTCATAAGTAAAGGGCCGGCTGGCTTGACCGTTAAAGGGTGCTGTAACCCCCGAAAGTACACTCCAGTCCAAACCAAAAAAAAATTATTTTCTGTGTTTGTGAATTGTGTGCGCAGTAGCCGCACGTGCATCAACAAAGTAGTGCCAAGCGTGCGCCTGTGTCATAAGTAAAGGGCCGGCTGGCTTGACCGTTAAAGGGTGCTGTAACCCCCGAAAGTACACTCCAGTCCAAACCAAAAAAAAATTATTTTCTGTGTTTGTGAATTGTGTGCGCAGTAGCCGCACGTGCATCAACAAAGTAGTGCCAAGCGTGCGCCTGTGTCATAAGTAAAGGGCCGGCTGGCTTGACCGTTAAAGGGTGCTGTAACCCCCAAAGTACACTCCAGTCCAAACCAAAAAAAAATTATTTTCTGTGTTTGTGAATTGTGTGCGCAGTAGCCGCACGTGCATCAACAAAGTAGTGCCAAGAGTGCGCCTGTGTCATAAGTAAAGGGCCGGCTGGCTTGACCGTTAAAGGGTGCTGTAACCCACAAAGTACACTCCAGTCCGAACCAAAAAAAAATTTATTTTCTGTGTTTAGCCGCACGTATATATCAAATCGATATAACATAAATGGAGGACCAAACTTTCTCCGATAAAAATAAAATAGAGAAAGATCAAGAACCACTTCCTCCTAGTGCTGAAGCTGCTGCCACTAGTCATGACATAGACGATAACATGCCATCAACGTCGTCTGCCAAGGCCGATGCCCAATGTCATAGTAGAGGGCACATACAATCCCAAATGGCAAAGTTCAGGAAAATGACCTTGAAAAAGACATTTAAATCAGCTGAAGAGAAACGTAAACTTGCCAATATGCCATTTACGACACGGAGTGGCAAGGAACGGCTAAGGTCGATCCCTAGTATGTTCATGACTAGTGGTTCAGCTTCACATGACGATGGAAGCACTCCTCCCACTAAAAAAATCAAAAGAGTTAAGCTGGCAAAAGCACAGCGAAGAACTGTGCTTTCTAAGAAGATATCACAAATCCCCAAAGAGAGTCCAAGTGTGGTGGTGGTTGCGATGCCTGACCTTCCCAGCACTGGACGGGAAGAGGTGGCTCTTTCCACCATTTGCACGCCCCCTGCAAGTGCTGAAAGGAGCACCCACAGTCCACTTGCTGATATGCAAATTGAAGATGTCACTGTTGAAGTACAACAGGATGAGGATACTGGTGTAGCTGGCGCTGAGGAGGAAGTTGGCGAGGAGGATTCTGATGGTGATGTGGTTTGTTTAAATCAGGCTCCGGGGGAGACAGTTGTTGTCCGTGGGATGAAAAAGCCCATCACGGTCATGCCTGGGCAGAAGACCAAACATTCCACCTCTTTGGTCTGGCAATATTTCTATCCAAATCCGGACAACAACTGTCTTGCCATATGTACCATATGTAAAGGTGAAATAAGTAGGGGTAGGGACGTCAACCACCTAGGAACATCCTCCCTTATACGGCACCTGCAGCGCGTTCATAAAAAGTTACTGTCAAGTTCAGAAACTTTGGCTCAGACCGTAAGCAGTCCAGGGACACCAAAATCCCGTTGTCCTGTTGTATCCAAGCGCCTGCAAACCACACCGTCAACTCCCTCCTCGTCAATTTCCTCCTTAGTCAGGATCGGAAGTAGTCCTGCAGGCCATATCACTGGCATGACTGACTCTCCTATCCGGGATTCCTCCGGAGGATCCTGCATTGCTACGCCTACTGCTGCCGCTGCTGCTGTTGCTGCTGCTGCTGGGAGTCGTTCATCATCCCAGAGAGGAAGTAGGAACACCACTACTTTTACTAAACAATTGACCCTCCAACAGTCCTTAGCGAGGAGGATGAAGTACGACAGCAGTCATCCTGAAGCAAAACGTATAACTGAGGCCTTGACTGCTATGTTGGTGTTAGACGTGCGTCCGGTATCCGCCATTAGTGCAGTGGGATTTAGACAATTGATGGAGGTAGTGTGTCCCCGGTTCCAAATCCCGTCTAGATTCCACTTCACTAGGCAGGCGATACCGAGACTGTACAGAAACGTCAGAAAAAGTGTCCTCAGTGTCCTGAAAAATGCCGTTGTACACAATGTCCACTTAACCACGGACATGTGGACAAGTGGAACAGGGCAGACTAAGGACTATATGACTGTGACAGCCCACTGGGTAGATGTATCACCTTACGCAGCAACAGCAGCAGCGTCACCAGTAGCAGCATCTCAGAAACGCCAGCTCGTTACAAGGCAGGCTACGCTGTGTATCACCGGTTTCAGTAAGAGGCACACCGCCGACAACCTCTTAGAGAAACTGAGGGAAATCATCGCCCAGTGGCTTACCCCACTTAGACTCTCCTGGGGATTTGTGATATCTGACAACGCCACCAATATTGTGCGGGCATTACATCTGGGCAAATTCCAGCACGTCCCATGTTTTGCTCACACAATAAACTTGGTGGTGCAGAATTTTCTGAAAAGCGACAGGGGCGTGCAGGAGACGCTTTGGGTGGCCCGAAAAATTTCTGGCCACTTTCGCCATTCAGCGACTGCGTGCCGAAGACTGGAGCGCCAGCAAACACTCTTGAACCTGCCCCGCCATCACCTGAAGCAAGAGGTTGTGACGCGGTGGAACTCAACCCTCTATATGCTTCAGAGGATGGAGGAGCAGCAAAAGGCCATACAAGCCTATACATCCACCTATGACATAGGCAAAGGAGGGGGTATGCACCTGACTCAAGCGCAGTGGAGAATGATTTCCGTGTTGTGCAAGGTTCTTCAGCCCTTCGAACTTGCCACACGTGAAGTCAGTTCAGACACTGCCAGCTTGAGTCAGGTCATTCCCCTCATCAGGCTTTTGCAGAAGCAGCTGGAGAAAGTGAAGGAGGAGCTAAGACGGAGCGATTCCGCTCGGCATGTGGGACTTGTGGATGAAGCCCTTCATTCGCTTTGCCAGGATTCCAGGGTGGTCAATCTGTTGAAATCAGACCACTACATTTTGGCCACCGTGCTCGATCCTAGGTTTAAAGCCTATGTGGTGTCTCTCTTTCCGGCCGACACAAGCCTGCAGAGGTGCAAAGACCTGCTGGTGAACACACTGTCAGCTGAAGCGGAACGTGACACGTCAACGGCTCCTTCTTCATTTTCTCCCGCAACTGGGGCTGCCAGGAAAAAACTTAGGTATCCTAAGCAACCCGCTGGCGGTGATGCAGGGCAGGCAGGACCAAGTTTGGACATCTGGTCCGGACTGAAGGACCTGGCAACAATTTCTGACATGTCTACTGTCACTGCATATGATACTGTCACCATTGACAGAATGGTGGAGGATTACATCGGTGACAGCATCCAAGTAGGCATGTCAGACAGTCCATACCTGTACTGGCAGGAAAAAGAGGCAATTTGGAGGCCCCTGTACAAACTGGCTCTATTTTACCTGAGTTGCCCCCCCTCCAGTGTGTACTCCGAAAGAGTGTTTAGTGCAGCCGGGAACCTTGTCAGCGAAAGGCGTAGGAGGTTGCTTCCACAGAATGTGGAGAAGATGATGTTCATCAAAATGAATTATCAGCTCTTCCAGGGAGACCAGCCTCCAGAAGGTACAGAGGGACCTGTGGTGGTGGATTCAAGTGGGGACGAGTTAATACTTTGTGAGGATGAGGATGTACACACTGAAGAGGGTGAGGAATCGGTGGATGAGGAGGATGAGGATGACATCTTGCCTCCGTAGAGCCAGTTTGTGCAGGGACACATTAATTGCCAGCTTGTTTTGTGGGGGCCCAAACGAACCAATCATTTCAGCCACAGTTGTGTGGCAGACCCTGGCGCTGAAATGATTGATTTGTTAAAGTGTGCATGTCCTGTTTATACAACATAAGGGTGGGTGGGAGGGCCCAAGGACAATTCCATCTTGCACCTCTTTTTTTCTTTGCATTATGTACAGTTTGGGGCCTAGTTTTTCTAACTGCCATCCTGCCTGCCACTGCAGTGTCACTCCTAGATGGGTCACGTGTTTGTGCCGCCCACTCGTGTCGCTTAGCATAGTCATCCAGCTACCTCGGTGCAACCTTTTGGACATAAAAACACTATTGTGAGGTGTGAGGTGTTCAGAATAGACTGGAAATGAGTGGAAATTAAGGTTATTGAGGTTAATAATAGCATAGGAGCAGAAAAACCTACAAATTCTGTGATTTTAGCTGTTTTTATGCTTTTTTTCAAAAAAATACAGATCCAAAACACAAAACCCAGAACCCAAAACACGGAAGGGTGGTTTTGGCAAAACCAATCCAGATCCAAAACACGAAGAAAGATCCAGATCCAAAACCAAAACACAAAACACGAAAAGTGGCCGGTGCACACCCCTAATATATATATATATATATACATCGATAATGTGTGTATATATGTGTGTATAGTATATGAGTGTGGGGTTGAGTACAGGATCCTGGCGCACACATGACCGGCAGTCACAATGCTGACTCCTGAATCCTGACTGGTTTGCAATACCGACACCTGATGGTAAGTTGTCTAACCCTTCCCCTAGCCCTACTCCTAAGTCCTAAAGGTGCGTATCGTTCAGTGTAGGCACCCTCCCTCATCCCTGGACATGGTCAATCTGTTGTTATCGGCAGATTAAACAGCATGTTCAGTCGATGATTGATGTAAAAAATGACTAGCGGAAGCGTGCATCGCTGGTCGTATTCAACATTTTCATGCCTGATTCATGCCCGATTAATGAGCGATTGTACGATTACGATGTTGTAATCGTGCAATCGCTCATTAATATCTGCTAGTGGGTATGCGGCTTAATCCTCCCCTCCCGCAGCCTAACCCTTACCCTCCCCCAGCACAGCCTAACTCTTACCCTCCCCCCCACAGCCTAACCCTCCCTCCCGCAGTCTAACCTTACCCCCCCAGCCTAACCTTACCCCCACAGGCTAACCCTAACCCTCTCGCCCTGGTGCCTAACCCTCCCCCTAACACTAATGATTGCCGTCTTGATGTCAGCAGTCAGGATTCTGAGCTCCAGCATTCTGACCTTTGGGATGCCAGCTACATCCCATGAGTGAGGGCCTGCAGTGAAATATTACCATCTATACATTTATCTCACACTACACAAGTTTTCCCAGCAAAAGAACCTTGTTACATTGCTGTGGCTTTTCAATGTGTGCTCTGTGATGAATGTAGAGTTTTGGGCACTCTAGAATAGTCTCTTGCCCAGATCCAAGATTACACACACAGTGAAATACAGCGTTAATTGTGCCACAGTGTCTTTGCTGATGAATGGATGTGATTAGGGAACATTTACCAATCACACAATTTCTGAATGTGTTTTAAATGATTTGTTCCCGTCTATATGTTTTTTTTCTTCCCTCTCAATCAGCATTTTTTGTCTAAAGAATGATCTGGTTGAGACATTTTCTGCATTCTTAATAAAGTTGGAGGCTGAGGAAATCTGATTGGATGTTGGTAGGTGAGAAGATTACATGGTTGCACCAGCCATGGGGAATAAAGAAAGGACACACTTGGAAGTAGATGAGATGTGTTTGAGACTTGTCTGGGATTTTGGAAAGCTTTTCTAAAACAAGTAGAGCTGCACTCGACTAATGTCAAATGAAATAAAATAATTCTGTGTTATGTTCTAGTGCGCATCTATAAAAAGCGTATTTGTCATTATGAGATCAAATCAATTAGCCGCGAGTTCCGAACTATCTTCACGAAGTGTGCTCTGATTCCTGTACAATTACAAGTGACAATTCACAGGCATCGCACCTATGTTATGTTCATTCTGCAGTGTGCAAGAATTAAAGAGTGGGGAACCCACAATAAGAGTGAAGTACAGAAGGCCGTTATAAGGTGTCACAGGGTTCATTTTTACAACTGTCATTAATGAAGAAAAACTGATAGCCAGTAATTGTATATCACCAAATAATAGTGTTTAGAGAATTTTGTGCTACATTAAAATCTATTTTTTGTGATTTTTAACTGTTTACATTAAGTTAATAAAATACTGGAAAAACTACTGTCAACTCCTGTCAACTCCTACAGATGTGTCCTCATACATCTAGGGGGTAAATTTACTAAAGTGAGAGTTTTTAGAAGTGGAGATGTTGCCCATAGCAGCCAATCAGGTTCTAGCTATTATCTTCTAGAAGCTGCTAGTTAAATGTTAAGTAGAATGTGAGTGGTTGCTATGGGCAACATTTCCATTTCTAAAAACTCTCACTTTTAGTAAATATACCCCCTAGCCTCAATATGCCAGGCTTGCCTACCCTCCCGATTTGGTCGGGAGCCTCCCGAATATCGGGTGCCGCTCCCGACCCCCCGGAAAGGCAGGCAAGCCTCCCGGCTGCCGCCTACCCCCCCAGACTAATAGTAAAAACCCCCGCTGGCGGGGGGCCCGATGACGCGATTCGCGCTGAATCGCGTCATCGTGGCTCCGCCCCCTGCTTCACAATGTCTTTTTTCCGGCATTGTGAAGAGGGGGCGGGGCCACGATGACGCAATCATGTGGTCACGCCCCCGCCCCCGCCCCCAAAACGGCATCATAGCATGGCCACGCCCCCCACACAATGCAGGCATTCAGCTCCCTCCCGGAAGGAGGGAGCTGAATGTCGGCAACTATGCAATACGCCACGCAGCGCGAGATGCCTGACACAAGTGAGCAGCCAGGTCCCGTGCAACTCTGCTAGCGCCTGGCGTCTTTTTTGCTGAAAATGCGTCTTAGTCACAATGTGATGTACTGGGATGCACCAGGAGACTGCACGGGACCTGGCGCTCTGAGAGGGGCTGCTTTATAGATAAAATTATAAAAAAATAAACTTTTCTTTTATTGGTCATATTTTAAACACTTGTAAATATATTATTATTCATTGGAAGGGGTGTACCAGAGGCAATGCACTATGTCCTGGCATTTTTACATTAAAATACTTTTTCCTAGTTATCACCTAGTCGGGAGGTGCGAACTAAAAGCTGCAATTTCTCCATTGAAACCCAAATGAACTCTATATCCACATTAAATTTTAAGAGACCTAGGGCCTGATTCAGAGATTGACGCAAATGCGATCGCAGCTACGATTTCGCATGGAACGCAGCTGCAAAAATATGCTAATAGATCCAAAGCTTACCCGAGCATAGGGACACCCGCCGCTGCCTTCTCATCTGCGTACGACGTCGCATACCAGCGTTAATATCGGTAACATCAATGCACATTGACCAGCAGTGCAGGCCTTGCGGCAGGTCTGACCTGTCTCAGATACAGCAGCTCTCCTGACACAGAGGGCTCTCCTGCAGCGTGTGTGATCGCAATGGGTAATTTATGCACGTCCATGGAATAGCGTTTAAATGGTAATTCACATCGGTATTTTTCTGACCACCTCCCCGTTACCTCCCCCCAAATGCTGACTACCTGTCTTTCATTTCGCAGCGTGCGTGCAGTGCGGCTTTTACGCATGCGCAGTGGCAAACAATCACTCAATCTGCGTAAAAATCACCATTGCACCCATCTCTGAATCAGACCCCTAGTTCGCAGCTGGTGCTTTAAGGGTTAAATGGGCAAGTAGCAGGTGATGGTTTTGATTGATAGATCCTTTATTGTACAGGGCAAAATGAGCAAATTACCATTCCTGCGGATAGCATCCATTTTCACTATCAATTATGTTTTTCACAAATCAGCATGAAAGCCGGCAAATACCTGATCCAACATTACTAATTATACAAAGGAATACATAGAATGAAGAAACATTTCTAACGTATGACCTTGTGTATATTAGCTGAATTGCCTCGGGAGATACAGGGAGGATGACATAATTGCATGTAATAAGAATGTTGAGTAGAACCGTGAACATAAGCCTACAAATTCGGATGCAGTCTCCTCTGTTACAGGTTCTGAGTTAGATGTAGCTTGTTATGTTATACGGGTGCAAATAGGAAGTTTTAGCAAATTGCACATTCTCGGAAGGGAATTGAAGCATTTTTGTCTTTCTCCGGATTCTCAGACGTATCTTGGCTGGAGCTCTCTGTGGTCCTGATTCTGAGTCACACGCATAAGCGCACACAGCAGAACCTATGATGTCAATGGGTGTCAGTCCACACAGTAGATAACTTAACCAGGTTGGGTGGTTATTAACCATCAGGAGACAGAATGCAGGTAACACTTGGTTAATTGGTATGCAGCGCGTAGACCAGCGGTTCCCAAATGCAGTCCTTAAGGCTCCCCAACAGTTCAGGTTTTAGAGGTATCCATGGTTGAACACAAGTGACTTAGGGGTCTAGTTACTAAGGGGATAAAAGAGGGAAAAACGCTAAAGACAGAGAAAATCCCTGTACATCCCGCTTGTCAGTATGTAGTTATGTACTAAAGGGATTTTCTCTGCCTATAGCCTGCCAGCGCTAAGTGCAGGCTACAATATCACACTGGACCTGGGGCACTTAGCGCTGCCATAAACACCAATGGCAGCGCTAAGTGTCCCAGGTATTACTAAGAGGAGATGTCACTTACCGTCTGCTGACTTCTCCAGCGCTGATATCGCCTCCTGTAGCTGCCGTTATCTGCTTCTCCTCACTGGAGAAGCAGGACTTCAGCTGTGTCAGGTTTGACATTTTTAAATAAAGTTTGTTGAATAAAACAGTCACTGCTGCTGCTGCCGTTGCCTGGACATGGTGAGTCACACACAGGGCTGTAGGGGAAAGGAGTCTCAGTCCTCAGACCTCAGTCAATTTGATTTAACTACATGAGCTCAACCATGGATATCTCTAAAACCTGAACTGTTGGGAAGCCTTAAGGAGCGCGTCTGAGAACCTCTGGCATAGACAATACAGTCATATAACAGCTGGTATGCAGTATGTCCTGGTACAGCCAGGAACGTATGGGGTTAATGCAGGTGGAGTGCACGTTCTCAGCGATGGAGGATAGAGCAGAGAAGCCAAGCATGGATAGTTGCACATTTCGGGGAAGGACAAAGGTCACATCGGCGATGATGTGGCTGCGGTTTTACAGACCTGGCAGCATCGCAGATGGGAGACAGGTGCATGGTGCACTCCCTATCTAACAAGTAAATCCGACTTTTGCTGCTTCCCACAAATACAGCCACTTTGCATCCATCTCAGAATCAGGTCAATGGAGTCTGCTCCATTGCGCCCTTCTCATATTAATGAGCAGTACCTGTTCAGAAATTGTTCAATTAGTTTGATTGGGCTACATTATTTCATTGGACTGGGAGATCAGAACATTGGTGAATATGGAATGGGGCACACATTGTTGCATACAACCATCAGCCATAACATTAAAACCACTGACAGGTGAATTGAATAACACTGATTATCTTGCTACAATGGCAGCTGTTAATGGGTGGAATATATTAGGCAGCAAGTGTACACTCGGTTATTGTAGTTGATGTGCAAGTGTAAGGATCTGATTTCGACAAGGGCCAAATTGTGAAGGCTAGACGATGAATCAGAGAATCTCCAAAACGGCAGGTCTTATGGGGTGTTCCCAGGGTTAGTACCTACCAAACATGGTCCAAACAAGGACAACCAGTGAACCAGCGACAAGGTCATGGGTGCCCAAGGCTCATTAATGAATGTGGGGAGCATAGACAAGCCAGTCTGGTCATATCTCACAGAAGAGCTATTGTAGCACAAATTGCTGAAAGGTGTTGGTGCACCACAGCTTGCTGCGTAGCTGCAGACCGGTCAGAGTGCCCATGCCGACCCCTGTCCACCGGCAAAAGCACTTACAATGGGCACTTGAGTGTCAGAACTGGACTATAGAGTAATGGGAAGTAGTGGACTGATCTGATGAATCATGTTTTCTTTTACATCATGAGGATGGCTGGGAGCATGTTTGTTATTTACCTGGGGAAGAGATGGCACCAGGATACACTATGGGACGAAGGCAAACCGGTATATGTAGTGTGATGCTCTGGGCAATGTTTTGCTGGGAATCCTCAGTTCCTGGCATTCATGTACATGTTTCTTTGACACGTACCACCTACCTTGCAGACCAAGTAGACCTCTTCATGGCAACAGTATTCCCTGATGACAGTGGCCTTTTTCAGCATGATAATACGCACTGCCACACTGCAAAAATTGTTCAGGAATAGTTTGAGGAACATGACAAAGAGTTGAAGGTGTTGACTTGGACTCCAAATTCCCCAGATCTCAATCTGATTGAACATCTGTGGGATGTGCTGGAAAAAAAAGTCTGAGCAATAGAGGCCCCACCTTGCAACTTACAGGACTTAATGTATCTGCTGTTAATTTCTTGGTGCCAGATACTACAGGACACCTTTAAAAGGTCTTGTGGAGTCCATGCCTCAACAGGTCAGAACTGTGTTGGTGGCACGAAGGTAACCTACACAATATTAGGCAGATAGCTTTAATGTTATGGTTGACGGGTATATGTTAATGTATGTGTATACTAAAGGAACAAGCAAAGCCAGTATTTTACATCAATATTTATCAACTCATTTATATTAATGAGTTAATAATATACCTGAAATATTACATTTGTGTATTCTTAATCTGTTAATACATATACTTAATTTTGAATATAAGAAAATAAATCCTTAATGCTCTCATTTCAGGGATACTCAGATGATAGGCGCTAAATCTAAATATATTTTCAAAATGATCAGAACTTTTTAGGAAAAGACCTAGCGGGTGATTGCTGTCCTGTGGCACCTGTATTTGGCTTGCTGGGTTCCCGAAACGGCACCCTGCACCATAGAGAACGTCACCAGAGCAGCCCAGAGCATCCTAAGTAACTTCAACCTGGTCCTGGTAGACCTGTCCCCTCATTGTGACATAATGACATCACTTGTGCAGGAGCAGTTTTGGCCGAAGGAAGATTATCGCCTTGCTACAGTCCAAGCTACACCCACTTAACAAGTATTAAGGGAAATACATCTACGGCCCCAATGCCCTGTTCTGCTGATCTGATCTGATTTGCCAATCGGCGGCCATCGATGGTCGGCAATCTGTTGGCAGATTGGGGGATAACAGTGTGTTAAAAATCTCCGACTCTCCAAATTTCGATCAGCTTTTGGTTGGGATTGGCAAATCAAGGATTTCCAACATGTTGGATTTCCCAGACCTTGGCAGAACGAGGAATTGGGGTAATCCATTGCATGTACAGTATGGGCCTCAGTAGAAAAGCAAGATATGGAAATCTACGCAAGAAAGATGCATATCGCTTCATGCAGTCATTTCACGCAGGTAATTCAGCAGGCTGTGTTACATTTGAATAATGTGCCATGAAATTATATTTATCGATAAAGATCTCACTGTGACAAGCATATACATTGTCTGCTCTACCGAATATTTTATTCCTCCTGTTAGCAGATCATTCAAGTACGTACATTATTCTTATGTATTGCTGCGATGAGTGTGGCTGAAATATTACTTATTGACACATTTGTATAAGTACATTGCCATATTGAGCAGATCCATCATTCAGATCTTCATGCTCTTTCCTAGGGTATTATTTGGCCTGGATGCAACAATAGAATTATTGATTTAAATAGTGTTAATAGGAACAGTACGCCAGGAAATTGCAGCAAAGACACTTTAAAGGTTACACAAAGAAAAAACAGCACATATATGTTAGAGCTCTGTGCAGAGCCAGCCCTGGGCATAGGCAATACAGGCAAATTACTTGGGCGACATTTGTTTAATGTGGGGAGCAGCAGGCATATTGGCCTGCCCCCATGTCACCCAGCACCTATTGGCGAAGAAGCCACCAGCAGACATGACCTCTCAGCAGCGGCGGTACAGTCATTGCTTGTCTTTGTCATTGTCACAATGCATTGCTGCAGTCAGAGGTCACGTCTGCTGGCGGCTCCCCTGTGCATCTCTCCACCTTGTCAATGCCAGTAAGTAGACCACAGGACTTGTGACTTCTACCTTCAGCATGACCATGACAGTGCCAGCGGACAGTGAAGAGACATGGAGAATCATTTGTGTCATATTCATGTGAACTGGGGGTACCAGCTAAAATCTGATCAGGGTCAGTTTGACTCTATGTAGGAGCCATGGTGTCCTATAAGACTGCTGTAGTGGGTATTCAAATCCCGACAGCGGCAGCCCGACAAGGGTGAAGATCCCGATCGTCCTTAAGGTAAGTATCGCTAACCTAATTCCCCCCCCCCAACCCTAACCCTCCCTTAGGGGTGCCTAACCCTAACCTCCCCCCCAAGTGCCTAACCCTAATCCCCCCTCTAAGTGCCTAAACCTAACCCCCCCCTTCCCCGCAGCCTAAACCTAAGTCCCCCGGGGGGGTGCCTAACCCTAACCCCCTCTTCCCCTATCCTATACCTAACCCTCCCGGGGGGGTGCCTTACCCTAAGTCCCCCCGGGAGCCCTAACCCTCCCCCCGCGACTGTCCGCAGCGGTGCCCGGCTTACCTTCGTTCGATATGCCGGGCGTCGGTCTTCCAGCGTATGGCTAATGACAGGTGTCGAGTTTTCGACGCCTGTCATTAGTACCACGTCGGGATTAGAAAGTCTGGAAGCCGGCGATCGGCATTTAGACCGTTGGCTTCCAAACTACATCCCTGTAAGACAGTTACTTAAGTTGTTAAATATGTCTGCATACAGTGATCAACTTCTGGATCATTGCACTAAGTATTTGTGTGCTGCAACCATAAATGGTATCATTGGTTTTGTGCACCTCAAACCAGCAGAACATGACATTGTGCAGCCCATTGCAAATATTCAGGGGCGGTTTGGCGATGTTGGTCCACCTTCCCGAGTCCCCCCCACTGTTCTGAGCTAGCAACTGCTCAGAGGGGGCCCTCACTTTACGCTCTGATTAGCTTTTGCCTTGGTAGTTGAACATCATTCACATTCAGCGACCATGGTGTTAAGCTATTCACAACTCACAGCAAAAATAATTTATTTCTTATAACTGCAAAAGTGCCAATAACAAGGTATTTCCCTAATAACATGATTTTTGTTAACACCACTCTAATGCACTGTAATGGGACTGTCTGTAAAAACAGAAATATATACTGGACAATTACTCTCCAAATGTACCAAACCCTCTAAAGATGACAGGAGAGGTTACAAATTGCAACCAATCATTTTCTAGCTCTCATTTTATAGAATGCATTGGATAAATGATAGCCAGAAGATGATTAGTTACTTTACAAAGTTTGATACATTTCACCCCCCATATGCACAGAAAACATGGTATTCACTGAGCTATGTTTATTTATATTAGTATGTATTGAAATTTTAAATCCCTGTGTTAATATCCTCTCCTCCATATCTGGTAATGTTACTCGTTAATGAACTGCTGATATATCTGGTAATGTTACTCGTTAATGAACTGCTGATATATCTGGTTAACAAGTAACCGTAACATTAGTAATTGTATTAGTTGTACACCATAATAATAATAATTGTACATATTATTATTATTACTATTAGCATAACACGGACTATACTGTTTTGTTTTGTTTTTTAAATGTGATTATATGACAGTGTAGGAGATCAGAAAAGGGGCAAATGTTAAGGTCAGGTATTCAGAAATGCCTAGTTACCCCAAGACCAATGTAGAGGGCAGCAAAGTTCATGAATGTCGCAGCTTACTCAGAATGACTCGTTCCATGTGTGAAAATAAAGTTGTCTAGAAGTAATGTGAAGGTTGTATTTTCGAACTCCAGATGGAGAATTAAGATAGTAGCACTGCAGAGAGCTCAGCTGTTAGCTGTTCCAATTAATCAGGTTGTTTCATGGACTGTGGAGACGGTACAAAACAAGCTACAGGTCAGCAGATGGTCAACTTTTGACAGCATTAAAAAACCAACTGTGCTACCAGGCGCGCTTTGCTCTCACCCAACAGAGCCAGCCATTTCTTACTTGCAGATGAGGGAGGGTGTTTTCTGGTTTTCTGCTCCTGTCTGGAAAATCAACACAGTAAGATAATAATAAACAGAGCTGGGAACAATAGAAATACTGTAAATTAAAAAAATATTATCAGGGTACGTTCTAAAAACCATGGCACAATGGCAGGTGTGTCGCACGGATATATGTAAAATTAAAAAAAAAAGTATACACATTTAAAGGTTGTGAGACCATTTAAACTTCTGCCTAGTGCAATTGAAATCTATATTTCATTTTGTCCCATTTTTTGTATATATAGCATAAAAATTGGTAGAGAACTAAAATTGCTTAGACGTGTTCTCGCCAAAGTGGTCACCGAACAACAATTTGGCTAGATGTATCGTGACTAAATTGCACTATTCCTGTCCGTACCAAACAATGACATTTCAGTGCTCTGCGCTGTGCATGACGGTGATGGACATCATTTATATACACACACTTGATTTATAACTGAATGTGCATATGTATACCTCACGTCACGTCCATCCTGATTTTGGCAGCACAGTCCCAATCTCAGGGGACTATCCCTCAATCAGGATGTTCGTCCCAATTTTCAGGGGATTGGGAGGTATCTCAGTGTTACATGCAGCAGGGGCTTCCATTGAATGCTGCATATTGTACGTTTTCTAGTAATAATGGCGCCTATGTTGCATTAGGGCAACAAGTGTGCTGCAGCCGCCCCATCCCGATTTAAACTTAGGGCCTGATTCCCTACGGATCGTAATATAGCGTATGCGCGCAGTTCAGTGTGATTGTAAGCTGATCTATTGCGATCGCAATGCTGCCGCAGCACTATATAAGGACGCCCACTTTACCTTACATGCACATCCGGAACGGTTAACAAGACTGCAAAAACATTGGTACAATCGAGTACCATCAGACCCATACGCACGCGCTATGAATGCTCAGGCTGCGTATAGTATTGCAGTGGCTAATTTATGCATGCCTCTGGCAGGCCTGCATTTCGTAAACCACCCCTGTCAGTCACTCTGTGATGGATCTGTGTAGTCCCGATCGCAGCGGCTCGTTCGCGCATTGCGATGCATATGAATGCATAGTGCAAAATAATCGTCTGATTGCGTGCGTATTAGCAACTGTGATCCTTGCTGATTCAGGCCCTCAGTCCAATGTTGGGATTTATTCATATACTTGAACCTATATATCTGCTCACTTGTCTGTTCCAGTCTGTGTTTTTGATATGCGTCTTGTGACACATCACAATGTGCAAGATGCACACTTTGAACCCTTCTTGTGCAAGTGCAGAATTCTCACTAATGTATTTAAAATTGTGTAACTGAATGCCAAGGCTAGCAGTCTTAGGGGTCTATTTACTAAAATCCGCATATTGAATGCGGATTGTAGTGTGATATTACCGAGTGAATTTGCATTGCGAATTCAGGCAATATCACAGGGATTTACTATAAATGCCTTGCAGGGACAGAGCTTGCGATAAAGCTCTGTCCCTGCGGATCCCATCCGCACACTAGTCGCGGTATTTTCGGAAAAAATACCGCAACTAAGGGCCCGCGCATGCGCCGACCCACCGTCGCTGCTACCCCCACCGATGCTAAGCCCCGCCCCCTGCAATCGCGGACCCCCGCGACCCCCCCCCTTCATTACACTTACCTGCATCCTCCTGGCTTCCCGATCAGGTGATCTCCCATACTGCACAGGGACCCGATCACCTGATGACCGGGCAGCAGTGCACTGTGGGAGACCAGCTGACCGGAGAGGAGCCATCACCGGAGGCCCGATCACCGGTCCCAATTTTTTTTTTTACAGCAATCAGCTTGCGGTCTGTTTAGACCACATAGCTGATTACTGGTACCGGCTCCCGCCTCTGCTCTCCCCGTTAGAGCAGAGTGGGAGCCCGGTAACCGGGGGAGACCCTGGATAACGCCACCTCCAGGTGGCGTTATTATCACAGGGCTTCCCCCTGTATTTTTTTACAATTTATTTTTAGTAACTCTGGTCAGATCACATTTCCCATTACAATTATGGGAAATGCGATCTGCTTTACTAAAAATAAGTGATACTTAGGGGTTGGAGTAGAATTTTACTAATTCTACTCCAATTGCCCTGTAATAACTACAGGTGAAACTAAAATAATGTGAAAAGGGTGTGAAAACACCCTTTTTCACTTTATTTTAGTAAAAATAATGTTAATAAATAGAGAACTTAATAATAACAATTATGTTTTTTGCAGTGCATCCTTTTTTTCTTAATATTTACAAAGCAAATATTTTAAAGGAAGATATCACAGAGGATAAAGTCAAATGGACTTTCATTGAGTATGAGGAGAAGCCCAGTCTGCCTTGATATCTGCATAGTACATGGTTTTGTTATTTTTTAGTATCATTTTTTCTAGTGTCTTCAGTGCACAACTCTAACTATAAAATATTTAAGTTGCCTTATGAAGCTGAAGACCGGAACAGATTACTATACAAGTGTGCTTTTGATGTCCATGGCCATAGAGTGTACGGTGAAACTTGTAAGCATATGTCTTTCACAAAGGAAAACAACACCACTAAGCTGGGTCTCCTGGTACATTTCGTTCAACCCCATTATTAAGTTATATTTTTTTTCAATAAAATCAACCCCATACTACCTTTAGTTCCCAAATAAGGCAAAAATGTTACAGGAACCTTGCTTAACCTATCGTGACCGTTTGATGGCATCAAGGGCTTCATTCAGCAGAGGCGCACACAAGCAGCTTTGTAATTCTGTCCATACTAAAATGCAAATGCAACACCTTCTACTGCATCTGCAATCCCAGCGCTGCAACTGCAGTCGCAGCCTGGGATCACCATTGCGACCATCACTCGTGTTGTTGGATGGCGCAGGCCAGCTGAATAAGACTTACGCAGGTTGGCCGGCATGCGGGGCAATAAATCTGCCTCTATGGATGCAGATCTTGGCCATGCCACTCCCAGAAAACATGGATGACACGCCCCCATTTCCGAGAACGCAGGCCATCCCCGCCCCTGAAACCGCCCCATAAACTCCTCTGCCTGTCAATCAGGCAGAGGCATGTGGGGACCTGCATGCACTCATGCAGGACCCGTTCTGAACATGCGCTTTATGGGTCCTATGCAAGCGCAGATTCTCTAATATGTGCTTCATGCGATGCTGAATCAGGCTCCAAGAGTCTAATTGTGATTTACAGATTTTGGAATAAAAAAAGGGGGGCTGTCTTGAGATATTTGGGACACTTAGCAGACCTATGTTGGACTCCCTTTATTTCTTTCATACCTTCAAACTTTCTTTTAATATTGGGGCAAACAGTGGAGGGGGCCTGGTCACATCACAATAGGAGTGTGGTCACATAGTATTCGTTCCCTTTTCATTAATGCAGTTGAGACTCGGAGAGGTGCCACTATCATTAGTGATCATTTGTTCCCCTCTCCTTTCCTCACTGAAATTCTAAATCAGGTTCTTGAGGTCACCATAATTTGCTGGGGTCATAGCTCTTAAGGGGCATCCCCGAGGAAGCCTAAATCCTTGGTCTCTGTCATCCACTAAAAACTATCTGCTACCGCAACAATTAAAAGCAGATGAGCTGATCCTATATAGATTCAGTATAAGGCAATGGGGTTTTTGAGATTGCTCAACTGAGGAAGAGAGCAAAGCAGGTCCTTGTATAATAAGATTTGGTGGCAAATACAAATGTTTCATGTGCACATTCTACCTCCCAGGCGGATACATCATTTCTATACCTCTCATCACCTTGCAGATCTTTTAACACATTATTACACCATTAAATCATGCAGCCTATTCCAGCCCTCACTCTTAATAACTATGCTTTCCGCTGAGCAATACACTTCTTGTGCTTACTAAATACACCCATTACAGACCACGAACATTTTAGCAAACTAAATTCACTCTTCCTGTAGATTATTTTACCTTTTGACAACTAAAATCTTTCTCTGCCTTTTTGTTCATGCTCGGAGTGACTGACAACAGAAATGGAGTGAGTTGTAGCTGGTGAGAGGCTGAATAATCCTCAGAGAAAGGTTTAAGGTCTTTAGATGTAATCATCTGCTAGAAGAATATTTCTTTTGTATTCCAGATGCCCATAACTCCAAACAGTCCCCATTCTGACGGTACTGTTCCAATTCTCAGACTCAGAAGGAGCATGGCTTTATGAGAGTATAGCTGTGTCTGTGTGGATGTGGGCTTGCTGTGGTCAGATCAGGGCGTGGTTTGAATTTAGGAGTCCTTTAGGGCCATAGTAAACCAATTAAACAATATTTCTCCACAGGATTCAATAGCTGCAAGAAACCCTGTTCTGTTCAAATGCTCATTCTTTCATCTAAGGAACAAAACCAGAATCCAGCACTTGAGTCATACATGCAGTTGTATTATCAGGCTTGGGCTACTGTAGTGCCCTCTACCCAGGACTCCAGCCACATAACACTCATTCTCTACTATCTTCACTGGTTGCCTGTAGGATGGTAAATGTATTTGTATACTGACTTTCAAGGCCTACTTAACCAAGGTCCGAGGTACCTAAAGCAGCTTCTAATTGCTTACTGTATACTCCCACTTGCTTACTTTGATCTGCAGATTGCCTACTGTTAGTACCTAGATTCTCTCATACTATGGGCGGGATGTACTAAGCATCGCATTAGCGATGCGGTACATCCCGTCTGTCTTTGGGTACATACCGCGGTTCATTACCGCGGCATGTACCAAGAATATAGCAAAGGACAGCTCTCCCGATAAGATTCGATCTGATACATTTCATGGGGGAGTGTCCCGAAAAGAAGCCCATAGGCTTCTATTGGTTAACATCACCTGAAAGTGGCATTACCCATCAGGTGCTTAGTACATTTGCGGAAAGCAGTAGAACCCCCGAAAACTGCATTTTCAGGGGTTTTACAGCTTTTCATGTTTAGTACATCCCAGCCTTTATCTGGGGGGTCGGCCTTCTAGCTTTGCGGCTCTGACTCCCTGGCCTTCACTCTAGAAACCTTCAAAAACAGACCCAAGAGTTACCTGTTTACTCATTTTGCGCCTTTAGTGTCTAAAAAAAATTTGCGCTCTTTTCTGTAGTCTGTTAATACATACATTTATTTTCTGTGATGATAATTTTTTTTGTCTGAAAATGTAACGCGCTTTGAGTCCTATTGGGAAAAGCAACATATAAATAATATTAATATTATTATTATTCTGACACATGGTACAGCACATAGATGTTCACAGTAGGCTATAATACAGTAGGGGGGGAATTAACTAGAGGTTGATTTGGTGTTTTTTTCTGAGATATCCCTGTAATTTAGCAAAACGGAGATTTACTAAAGCCCAAATCGACTGCAAATCGCATGTGAAACACGACTTAACACTCCGAAACACAGCAATACACCTTCGGACCAAACATCCAATCCTTTACATGGACACAAATACAATCACGGAGTTACTTTAATTGTGTTTGTCAAATCGATCAAAAACGCATCCAAATTGCAGCACAAAATCAAGAGACCTGCCTGTGAGCGACGGGTTTGTCCGAAGCACTACACAGATCTGTATGATCTGTGCAGGCTTTTATGTGTTACTGTATATACAAAAAGTTAACAGTACTGGAAAATCGAGGGGAAAACCGGTGTGGAGTCCCCCTATTTTTCCAGTAACCAGCACCAGGCCTAACCAGCCGGTGGGCTTACACTATAGCAAGGAGACACAAAGCACGGGGTCCCCCTGCCATAATGTAAAACCAGCCCAAAATTGATCAGCCCAGGCCTGGAAATCTTCAGAAAGTGGGGACCTAAAATATAAAATGGGGTCCCCCTCCCGAAGATCAACCAGCCCTTCCCCACACCCCTGGGGGTGATGGATGCACGTTTAATTGTGTAAAAGATGGATTTAATATTGTTCTTTACAGTAGATCTACTGTATAGGTCCGTCCCAGCAAGCCTCCTCGACATGCCGGCACTTGGAAAACTACATGTGCCGGCATGCCTGAATATTAAGGCAATTGTACTGGGTGGTCAGTGTGCACCCTTTCTGGCCTGGCTGGGTGGCTGGCACGTTTTCCCTGGCTGGGTGGCTGGCACGCATTCCCTGGCTGGGTGGCTGGCATGCATTCTCTGGCTGGGTGGTTGCCACGCATTCCTCAGCCCCATTCTAATGTGTACCCAGTTTAAGGAATTTCTTTTCAAGTAAGGCAGACAAGTGTGCCCATTTTTGCATTACCAGGGGTTGAGAGGGCGCATTTAGAGGAGCATCTTGGAGATCTGTTCTCATCTCTGTTATTTTAATGGGATGCCTTCCGCACTTCTACAGGAAAGATCATTTCTCACTTTAACAAAATAATACAATGCACAGATATGACAGTACCGCTGCCCCCTCATTCTCATGATTCACTTAAGACATAACTGATGCTGTACAAAAAAATAATCAAATAGCATCTGCGTTGGCAGGTATATCACAACACCAATAAGATTTGGAACCACTGGTAAAATAGAACTGCATTTTATTTAAGCTTGTTAAGTGTCATTTCAGTTGTGCGGTGAATGTTAGTATAACATACCCTGTGTCTTCTGGCACCACCCTTTTGTGATTTATCTGCCTTCCATAGGCTCATTTGTGGCAATCATGTCTGCTATTAATGGGTGTTATTTCCCTGCAGCCTCTCATATTATATTTAGAGTTTATTTATAAAGTACCATCACAGCCTGCAGCTGCATACAACAGGGGAATGGTTCATTATATAGAATTGCTGTAATGACAGGTACTACAGTCGGCATAAAGATAGCGGTGAGGGTTCCACTATTACACATCAATTATTCAGACATACAGGAAAAGGTGAATTGACCTGAGAATCTATAAAAATATTAATACAAAGGAACGTGTCTTTCTAGTGGGGTTAGGGCAGATAGAAAGTCATTCGAATGCAGAGGCCAAAGCATGATTTTCATCCATCTTCTTTCCACGTTCCCCATCTGTCTGTAAGTGTTCTAACTTCTTATTAAAGCCCATCCAGATATTTATATGTATTATATTCCTTTCTGATGCAGTGGATATTTCAACAGGCTGTAATCTAGCCAAACCTTCTAAGTGTACCCCAAGTACAGGACACTCATGTTATGATTTGGTTGGATACTAAGGGGCCTATTCATGATCTTAATTTTCGGGGGCTGAACGGACCCCGATAATTAACATTCTATCCGAAAATCAGCTGTCCCCCCGAAGTGTTTCACTGCTCCTTTCGGTCACAGGTCACGCATGTGCACAAGAGCCCTGACATCCGGCAGAAGGAGCCGGACAGGGGCGGAGGGATCCAAAAGGAGCCCTCTTCCCGACCTGGGACTCTTTCCCATAGGGAAGGAGTAGGTTGCGATCCACAAGCGAGAGCACTTGCCATCTGAAGATGGCGAATGCTCCCACACTCAAGCTCCAAATATTGTATTTTCAGAGCTTGATGAATTCTGTCCCCATGCTAGTGTATGGGGACAGCAGGCCATTCCGGGAGAGAAAGGTAAGCAGGAGATATCTGTGATACTAGTGTATGGGGACAGCAGGCCATTCTGCCAGAGGAAGGTAAGTAGGAGATATCTGTGATACTAATGTATGGGGACAGCGGGCCATTCCGGGAGAGAAAGGTAAGCAGGAGATATCTGTGATATTAGTGTATGGGGACAGCGGGCCATTCCGCCAGAGGAAGGTAAGTAGGAGATATCTGTGATACTAATGTATGGGGACAGCGGGCCATTCCGCCAGAGGAAGGTAAGCAGGAGATATCTGTGATATCTCTTACCAGGGCCGTAGCTAGGGTGGTGCGGTCGGTGCCACCGCACAGAGCGGAACATCCCTGAGGGCGGAACCGGCCGCCCACCACAAGTGCCTCTGTAGCATGGAAGCCAGCGCAGGCTCAGTGTCTAACACTGACCGCACTGGCTGAGGGAAAGAAAGGAGGGTTACAAGCTGTAAAACAAAGCGGGACACGCTGTGTTGCCTGTGTGCACTGTGCCGCAGCAACCAATCACCGCCGGCGGCATCTTCTGCTCACTACATCTCCCAGAATCCCCATGGTGACAGTGATTCTCCGTGCTCCCGGCTCCGGTCCTTCTCCCTCACACTCAGCTCCCGCCCAAGCCTAGCCACTCTCCACTCCCTATGCCTAAGCCTCCGTTCTGTGGGGATGTTGGATCCGGACGGGGGAGGTGTCTGCCTTGGTGTGGAACACTGCGGACCCATCGGCGCTGGCAAAACTGGATTGGAAGCTGAAGCCACTGCTTCTCAGTTGTACATGGTGCTGGTGGAGAAAGATGCCCTGCAAGGTGAGGGACCATGTTCCTGGCTGGCTCTGTGGCCCCTTCCCCTGGTATTAGTGGCCAGCTGTGTACCCCCCCATCCTGACTGTGTAACAGTGTATTCTTTCACTACCCCCTAACTGTTAACAGTGTGAACCCCCCGTCTTGCCAACAGCACTGCAGGTATAACATGTACAAGGGTCACTACTGTGTAGCGTAATATGTATAAGGGGCTCTATGTGGCATAATGTGTATAAGGGGGTACTACTGTGTGGCATGTGTATAAGAGGCTCTACTGTTTGGCGTAACATGTATAAGGGGCTCTACTGTAAGGAGTAACATGTATAAAGAGGTTTGGAGAACTACTTTGTGATGTAATCTGAATAACAAACACTACTGAGCAGTGTAATGTGAATAATGGACACGTGCGGTGTAATGTGAACTGGTCTGGTACTTTTATGTGACCACATCCCATCTTGGTGAGGCCACGCCCCCTTTACTTTCTGGTGCATGCATTGGGGGGGGGGGGGGCACCAATGTTCTTTCTGGCACAGGGCACCAAAATGCCTAGCTACGGCTCTATCTCTTACCTTCTTGATGAATGGCCCGATAACTTAATATCTACAATTGCAGGAGAAATGTTCATTTTCACCTGCTTTTGTAGAAATGAAGTGATGATGAATGGGCCCCTAAAGCACTAAAAAGAAAAATATTCACCCAAAAACTAATCCAAATCCAAGCCCTCATTTGCATATTAAAATGAAGCAACTGGTTTCAACATTATTCAATTTCTCCCAAAGCATCCCCCTTGTGGATCTGTTATAAATGTTTTTACTCTCAAGTGTATGATTTATCTTTTGGTAAATGCAGAGAGTAAGGAAGGTACATTAAAGTTAGCAAGATGACCCCTTTTAGAGCAGATATATTCAGCAAAATATTGTTAGACACTGTTGCATTTTTATGTACATGGCTACAAAACTTGTAGGGTTTCCAGAGCAGAGCATTATATACTGTACATTGAATTATGTAAATGGAATGTACACTGTAAAAATTAAGGGCTTGCCCTGTTAAATTCTGATAACAACATTCACCTTCAAGCAGGGGCGTATTAAGAGAGAAGGGGGGCCATGTCCACTCCCCTTCCGGGGCCCCTCCTCTCTCCCCGGCGTCCGCCAGCTGACTGAAGGCTGACCGCCGGTGGCCGCAGCATCAGTAGATTCTGGGCACTAGTCTGTGCGCAGAGTCTACTGCGCATGTGCAGATTCGACGGGGAAATGGCGCAGCCTCCATTTTCCCGGTGATTTCCTTACGGCGTATGCGCAAAATTTCCGGGAAAATGGATGTGGCGGCCATTTTCCATCGTTTTGTGCAGGGCGAGACACCAGACCCGTGACCTCGGAAAGGTAAGTATTGGGTGCAGGGTGTGCGGTGCGGGCCCCTCCCTGGACTCAGGGACCCTGCACACATTATAGATATGCTCCTGGCTTCAAGTACACATTTCAGTGCTTTACTATACTGTAAATCTATACTAGTCAGGAATGGTCTGGCCTGTCTCTGTCATGCATAGTGGGAACCTCATCCCCCCCCCCACACTGAGTACCTACCCCCCACTGTGACTGAATATGGAGACGATGACTGACGTCAGTGGGCAGAGATTGCTACGGCCGGGAGTTGTGCGGGAGGCTGGGTATGAGGTAATGAAGGAAGGAAGGAGGGAGATATCTGAATATAGGGCAAAAAATACCCTGCAGTGACAACCATAATTGGCAACGACTAGCGATCTAGCAAATGACGGGTCAAAAATACTAATTAGTTCAAATAAGCTCAGACCACTCACACCTTCTGAATGTCTTTGCACTTACGACCCTGATGGAATGGCTGCATCTCTATTCTTTATTCTATGCTAGTCATCCCACCCACTGTTGAAGAGGAACCGTTTGAAATGACTTGAGAAAGATATTTGGGGATCTGTCTATAATACTAATATCAAGGAAAACGCATATAAAATGTATTGTCGTTGGTATATAGCCCTAACTAAGCTACAGTACACTCTATATATATATCCATTGCCGACTAACCACTGTTGGCGGCAGTGTGGCCAAAGAAGAACCTTTCTACATATATGGTGAGAATGCCCACTCAGCTCAATGGTCTGGGAAGAGGTCCTGATTCTGATAAGTAGGACTGGAGGAACAATAGTTCCTAAAGACCCATTGCATAATTTGCTCTGCTATCCAATTCGGATGGACTCAAAGCCATGCAATAAACAGTTTGGACATATGTGCAATGCGGCCAAGCTCCTTATCACCACAAATCGGAACCTGTTATTAGCAAGATACAGTACATTGCTTCCATGGAATACACAACAGGTCTCCTCCATGACAAGACAGCAGCATACCATGATGTTTGGGAACCTTGGTTTACTCACAACAACCGACCCATACCTGGGAGGATATAGGGAGTTTCTCTATAAGGGATCCCACCATGCTGTTCCATTGAAAGAGGATTTCTGTTCTGTTGTCCTCTATCAAATAGACTATGAGACTCAGTGTTGCCTATCCCCCCTACTTGCTTCCTATTCCTTACCTCCTCGCCCCCATCACATCCTGTTGGTGTATAAATTACAAAATTAAAACTTTGAGAGATATACACCCCTTTTGTATTTGAAAAGAGACTCTTAGTACCAGGTACTTTTATAGGTTTAACTGTATGTTTACCGTTTTTTGGAAATTGGCCTTATAATAGATGATGTTCTGTTAGTTATCATAAACTTCACATTCATTATATTCATATCTGTTATTATTATTATTATTATTAACAGTTTCTTATATAGCACAGCACATTTCTTTACGCTTTATAATTGGAAACAACATTAATAGAAAAAACTGGGTTATAACAGTCAGACATTGAGGTAAGAAGGCTCTGCTCGCAAGATTACAATCTACAGGGAAATATACATTGATACACAAGGATAGGTGCTACATATTGCATATTGGTCCAGTCAGATTGCAGAGGTTTTTGGTGGGCTGTATAGTCCAGTCACACATGTTGGCCTAAAGGTTAAGGTGCCCATCTACTAGGCGATTACACTGAGCGATAGCATGATTACGACATCGGAATCATGCATTCGCTCAGTAATCCCCTGAAAATCGGGCAGTTAAATGTTAAAAACTACCAGCGATGCACGTGCCCGCTGGTCGTTTTTGACATCTATCATCGCCCAAACATGACGGCCAATCTGACGACCGTCGTCAGGTTGCCATGTTCGGGGATGATTGATGTGCATAAACTGAACGTCTGAACGTTCAGTGTATGCACTTCACCTCTAGGGGGACGACGGCACGATTACGATGTCGGAATCATGCCGTCGTCCCCGCATCTACTAGGAGGATGTGAAAGTGAGGAAAGAAATGATGTGAGGTTATGTGTGGACTGTAAGAAGGGATGTAATCTGATAGGGAAACTACGAAGGTTATTATTATTAACCAATCTTTGTTATTGTTACCTCAGTGGAAAATGTACAAGACGTTTGTCTCCATTGTTTTATGACATCTTTAATAAATAAAAGAGAATAAAAAAAATACTAATTGGTATTTTTTACACTTTACTGTCATATTTATAGATGTATGTATGCATATGGGACTCCAATGCTTTGCATACCTTGGAAGCCGTGGTGTACAGTATCTATAATGGGTCCAGGGCATGCAGTGCCAAGAGCCGCTCCAAGTCTGGGTAAAGGGTGTACAGCCTAATCGTGGGAGGCATGGCCTCGCCTCCTTGGGCTAAAGAAAAATGTATGCAGCGCCGCTTGTGCGCTGGGAGGGAGGCGCTGTGATCCCCTTAGCCTAGTGCAAATCCTAGCTCCCCCCCAACAGGCTTAGGCAAGTGCTGCTCCTCAGCAGCCACGAGCAGTCTTCCACTACAGCCCAGCACACAGCAGCGCAGCTGTGAGATAAGAGGGACGGGGGCGGTGCTGGGCCCTCTAGCAAGCCCAGGCAATTAGTACCCGCTACTCCTCCCCTCTCGGCGCCCCTTCATGGGCTCATAAGTCAAGTGGGCCCCGTGTTGTCCACCCTGCACCCACAGTTTAATACGGATGTCACTTTACCTCCACCTACAGACCCCCTTACCACTACTGTGCAAATGCGGCTTTCCAGCACATACTCAATGTGGAAAAAGCCGCGATGTGCTGCGAGAGCTCCTGCAGCCCACCGTAGGGGGATCTGAAGATGCCATTAGCCTAAGCAGTGAAGCTTTGCGGACTTGTTAAATACTGTCCCCATAGGAAATTATGGGGACGGCTGCTATGAGGTTTGAGGAACAGTGTTGTTGTTACATTTAAGGGATATTTAATTCTGCCCATAGAATGCGGTTCCATATATTTAAAGGGCAGAAATGATTAATAAATAGGCTCCAAAATTACAAGAAGGGAAGCATTAAAAATACATTTTATTTATTTAATATATAATTTACCAAATTTACCAACAGGTGATTTGGGACTAAACAAGTTGGCCGATGGTGAAGATATCTCTCCCGAGTAACTCATTTTGCATCAGATTACTCACCTGAGATTGCAGTGTTTTCTCTCTGCAAATCTCTCCCGAGCTAGCAGCCAGCACATATCAGTGAGATATGTGCTTGCTGCTTGTGTGTTAAGCCTTGTAAAAAATAGATAAATGTTTTTTTAAAAAAAGGACGTGAGGTCCCCCCCAAAACACTAACCAGCCTCGGGCTTGCCAGCCTGGTTCTTAACATTACAGGGAAAAAAATGTGTAGGTATCCACTGTAATTTAAGAACCAGCACAAGGCAGCAGGGACAGAACTGGTTTTAAATATACAGTGAAAAAAATTGACATGAAGTTCCCCGTATATTTAAAACCAGCCCTGGACCCTTTCTAACGTGGGACTGATGCCACAGCCAGGGGTGCCCTTTCACCGTGCCCCCAGCCGCATCAGCCTTGACCGTTAGTCAGCCCAGGCCAGGGATCCCTGGGGAGTTGGTGACTCCCCCAATAAAGGGGTCACCCTCTCCAGGGCACCCCTGGCCTAGGCTGATAGCCCGGGGCTATCCCCGCCACCCCTGGGTGGTGGGTTGATAGTGTAAGGTGTGGTGTAAAAATTTGATTTTTCATCATTGTCTTTACAGTGGAACTACAGGTCCCAGCAAGCCTCCCCCGCATGCTGGTACTTGGAGAACCACAAGTACCAGCATGTGGGCCATTAAGGGCCCACTGGTACCTGTAGTTCACCTGTAAAGAAATGGTTAATAAAACACACAACACACCGTGAAAATAAACCTTTAATGCATCCATAAACACACCAAGGGCTCTATTTACTACAATCCGAATATTGAATGCGGATTGTAGTGTGATATTACCGAGTGAATTTGCATTGCGAATTCAGGCAATATCACAGGGATTTACTATAAATCCCTTGTAGGGACAGAGCTTGTGATAAAGCTCTGTCCCTGCGGATCCCATCCGCACTCTAGTCGTGGTATTTTCGGAAAAAATACCGCAACTAAGAGTCCGCGCATGCGCCGACCCACCGTCGCTGCTACCCCCACCAACGCTAAGCCCCGCCCCCCACGATCGCGGACCCCCGCGACCCCCCCCTCCCTTCATTACACTTACCTGCATCCTCCTGGCGTCCGGTGATCTTCTCCGGGCTTCCCGATCAGGTGATCTCCCATACTGCACTGGGACCCGATCACCTGATGACCGGGCCACAGTGCACTATGGGAGACCAGCTGACCGGAGAGGAGCCATCACCGGAGGCCCGATCACCGGTCCCTGGATTCAGGTAAGTAAAAAAAAAAAATGTTTCAATTTTTTTTTCTTTTTTTTACAGCAATCAGCTTGCGGTCTGTTTAGACCACACAGCTGATTACTGGTACCGGCTCCCGCCTCTGCTCTCCCCGTTAGAGCAGAGTGGGAGCCCGGTAACCAGGGGAGACCCTGGATAATGCCACCTCCAGGTGGCGTTATTATCACAGGGCTTCCCCTGGTATTTTTTTACAATTTATTTTTAGTAACTCTGGTCAGATCACATTTCCCATTACAGTTATGGGAAATGCAATCTGCTTTACTAAAAATAAACGATACTAGGGGTTGGAGTAGAATTTTACTAATTCTACTCCAATTGCCCTGTAATAACTACAGGTGAAACTAAAATAATGTGAAAAGGGTGTGAAAACACCCTTTTTCACTTTATTTTAGTAAAAATAATGTTAATAAATAGAGCCCTTAGACATACTCACCTGTTTCCAGATGTTCATGTCCCCTTGTCAACATAAAGTATCCCAATGAATTACCTGTAAAAATGATCCAATACTCACCTTTATGTCCCTCAATGTTCTCTGCAGAAATCCAGTACATGGGCCGGATACACTGTGCTAATGTCTGCTCGTGGGAACGAGTTCACTTCAGTCCCGGGCCACCGGCCAATCAGCAGCGGCTAACATTAGCTGACGCTCATTGGCTGGGACCCACGTGGAGGAGCCGCTCATTGGCTAAGCCCACGTGGGGCCCAGCAAATGAGCGGCCGCTAATGTTGGCCGCTGCTGATTGGCCGGCGGCCAGCGCCTGAAGTGAACTTGTTCCCACTTGCAGACATTAGCGCAGTGTAACATCATGCAGAAGCATGTTGTTACACTGTATCCGGCCCATGTATTGGATTTCTGCGGAGACATAAAGGTGAGTACTGGATCTTTTTTTACAGGTAATTCGTACGGATACTTTACGTTGACAAGGGGACATGAGCATCTGGAAACAGGTGAGTATGTGTAAGTGTGTTTATGGATGCATTAAAGCTTTATTTTCACGGTGTGTTGTGTGTTTTATTAACCATTTCTTTACAGGTGAACTACAGGTAACAGTGTGCCCTTAATGCCCTGCATGCTGGTACTTGTGGTTCTCCAAGTACCAGTGCATAGAGACGCCCACTGACAGCATCTCACATCCTCCGCTCACGCACAAACCCGGAAACATCGGAAAGAGATCAGGCGGCCATCAGCCTTCTGAGTAAGCCTAAGCTGTTGCAGACATAACAGGTCTCCAGACACACAGAGGGCTTTCCAGCTAAGAGCAAGAACGCAGTGGCTAATTTATGGACGCCCAGAAAACAGTGTTTAAACGTTCCGACACACCTGTGTTTCTATAGCCACCACCATTACCTTCCCAAATGCTGACTATTTGTCACTCACTTTCCGAGTGAATCTTCTGTGCGAGCATAATTGCAATTCAATTGTTGTGTGTGCGCAATGTGTTACACACATGCTCCATGGCTATCAATCGCTCAAGCTGCGATATTATCGGCATTTGCATCCGGATTGGAATCTGCCCCTATGACCGTTCATTCGCTGTACAACATCTTCCATCAGTGATTTTTGTAATCAATGTATATCAATGTATATCTCTTTCTTTACCACCTTTTATCTGTTAGAGATCATTGATATTTCTTAGTATATCTGTTCTTCTGTCATCACCTGCTCATCCATTAAATGATGCTCAAAGATGTATTGTCGCTACACAGAGAACATATTGTCCTGGAAGCTGACATTCTCAAATATTCTAATAGAAATATAGAAACGTAGCCACAAGGAGCTACAATTCTGCTGGTAGATTGTGAAATTGACTATTTGTCTTATTAACTCTTAGAACATAATCCTGCATGTAGGTATAGATTTTGGTTTACCCTTATGCTAATGAGGGTAAGTAATTAAAATGGTGCAGAACTGCTGATAGACCTGGTCCTGGTGATAGCTCCTCTGTGTGCGTGCGGGGTTTAACAAGACCATAAGATCAATAAGAATCAATTAATTAAAGTAGAGGAATTGAGATTAACAGAACCACTATCTGTGGCAAATTTCATCAGATGTTTCATTATTCAGTGAGGTTTATCTTCTGGATGAATACGTGTCAGTACTGTAATGTAACCTCATTCTCTCCTCTCAGGGAGCATGCATACCTCCCAAAATGGGAGATGAGCGTATTGTGACAGTGGCGTGTCTGTGTCATGGAGGGGGTGTCACTTTGTCATGGAGGGGTGTGTGTCTGTGTCATGGAGAGGGTGCATCTGCTTCATGGAGGGTGTGTGTCTACATCATGGAGAGGGTGTGTCTATCATAGATTGGGTGTGTCTGCATCATGGATTGGGTGTGTCTATGTCATGGAGGAGATGTGTCTGTGTTATGGAGGGGATGTGTTTGTATCATGGAGAGGGTGTGTCTGCATCATGGATTGGGTGTGTCTATGTCATGGAGAAGGTGTGCCTGTGTCATGGAGGGGGTTTGTCTTTGTCATGGAGATGTGTCTGTGTTATGGAGGGAGTGTGTTTGCGTCATGGAGAGGGTGTGTCTGCATCATGGAAGGGGTGTGTCTATGTCATGGAGGTGTGTCTGTGTGGAGGGGGAGTGGCACTAGTCTGCTCATTATCTGCTCCTCCTTAGTGATATCATGTGACATATATTGCTGTAGTGCATTACATTTGAAAGTACATGTGTTTATGGAGTAAGATGGCAGCGTTTGTAGAGTAGCAGGAATTTATTATATGCAGGTGCATCTTAATTCTGTGCACAGGCCAATGGGAGGAGTTGGGCAGAATGATGGAATATTTAGCAAAGTACAGTATGGTGGAAGTGCACTGGTTCGTTTTGTTTTAAAAATGAGATTTATTTTTGTGGATGGTGATTACTGAAATTAGAGAGAGGTGGAGATAGCCCATTTTAGGATTGGTCATGATTTGCAGAAGGGCACACACCCATTTCCAATCCGCAGGAGAACTTCACTTTTGCACCATCTTGAAGCTGGTGATCGAGTTTGTCCTATACCTATAAGAGGGACCTTATTTCTATGTGCACTGTGCCCAGTGTGAATAATACTCCCTGCACAAATAGCACATGTAATAGAGACCATCCCTGTGTAAGACTTCAATTGGGCTTCAACGAGTTTTATTGAATTAAATGGCAATTCTAAAGTTTGATCTATGATACTAAATTCTTCACATGGCGCCTATTAAGATATTTCTGCATGTCCAGAATCTTAACCGTACTTCTTATTTGCAGGTCTTTCCAAAAACTGTAATATAGATGAGCACCTTGAAGTGTACCGATCTTTTATATATATTTTTTTCATCTGTTTGGAGACTTTCCATTGTTTACACTAGTGTTGCAAAACTGTTTGTACTGACAAGGCTAGATATATAAAGCATATATCCTTCGCCTTGTGCACCTGATCCCATTAAAATAAAGATGTCATAAAGTAGAAATCACATTGGTTTTCAGTTATACTCGTGCATATAGAAAATACCTGTGCATTTATTCATTGGCTAATCCTTTAGCTCTGTAAATAAACACTGATATTCGGACCTTGTCCTGATATTATTGTATGTGTATCTTTAAAAATAATTGTCCTGCTTGAGAAAGTCAATCACTAGCATTTTCACTTGGCCACGTTTGCATCGCAGCTCCATAATACCAACGCAGTCACACTGCAATGAGATGCATTATGGTGGAGTGTCGTCCATTGAATCCCCCCTCTCTCTCCAACTTCAAGTGCAAGGGCTCTTTAGCCAATCGCGTTGGACATGTGTCGTCACTGGCATTTAATGCAACACCAGAGGTGGGTGATCAGCATTCGATACAACCCTAGCTACAGCACTGCACAGGTTTTAGTACAAACCTCATATTGATACCAGCACATTTTACAGTAGACAAAAATACATATTTTTGCTTTATTCATGTCAAAAAGCAGACAAGCGGAAAGTGCTAACAAATCCTGACGATCGTCTGTATTTTAGTTTTGCAATTAAATCTGCTCATTGTGAGGTTAATCATGGCTATTAATTAAACTCATTTCTATGGTTCCTGATGTGAATTCCTTGCAAGTGAAAAACACACGTGCCACTTAGTCATAATATTGTATCTCGGCGTCTTAATAATACTTCATTAATTTGTTAATATTTAGACTGCCACTTCATTCTGCATGGCCTGTACACCAGGGACATTCATGTCTCCGGCTTTGGGTGGAATCCTGGCAGCACAAACCATTCCTGCTGTCTGATTAGCATTTTAGATTAAACGTGGAAACGGGGTCTACATTCTGGTCATCAAATCATGAATGAAGGTAAAATGAAATAATATATTTTAATGTGCTAGATAAAAAAAATTTTCCTGCCATGTTTATTATACATACGTAGTCTTTTGTTCCCTAGTATCCTTCCATGACAAGGGGTAATAATTATGCCATGTGGGTTGCAGTCACGGGATGCCATCTTGGGATGAAATAGAACAAGCTTTCTTGCTGTCACCTCTGACACATACGTCTGCCACTTGCAGGTGGCATAATAACTGCCAAAATCTACCACTGTGCTGTCGTACACACCAATAAAGGAATATTATACTTTAAAATAGTGACACTTATATTGCTATAAATACGCATGGGTATGACAATGCAACTTATGTACTAGAAGACATAATTTACTTTGGTTTATTAAATATAAATGATTCCCTTGAGAATAGTGGCTGCATTTCTTTCAAATTAATTTCCCTGCATATTTTATTGCCCTATATATTAACAAAAGTTATGGGACCTGATTCAGCTGCAGCGAAGCGTCTGTGCAATACCGTACAACTAATATGCTAATGCAGCAGGAGGCACCACCTGACAGCATCACAGATCCGAGCGCTGAGACACAGCCTTGTAACTTCGGCGAGACCATTGGCAAAAATAAGAAACCCTGAAGTTACTCAGATTGCCCTTGCAGACCGCTGCCTCGGCACTCCCAGAAAAACTGGGGTAACACGCCCCATTTTCTGGAACAAAGGTCAGCCCCGCCCACTCTCTGCCCCCAAACGTCAGGCTGTGGCTTGGGGAGAATGTAGAGCAATCTCGCAGAGGGAGACCTGCACATGCCCATAGGGTTTGCGTACAACACTAAATTATGCCCATAGTCAAAATATGGAGGACAATCGACGCTGCTTGGATCGCTGTATAGCAGGAGTGTCCAAATATTTTTTTAGAGTCCCATATTAAAAAAATTACTTTGAATGGAGGGCCACATATTTTTGTTTACTCATAGTTTGCCTTCCAGCAATTAGGTAAAGATCCTTTGTTGATAAAATCTAATGTGCCAGTCCAGAATCCCCCCCTCCTTATGAGCCAGCCCAGAGTCCCCACTCTATGTGCCAAGCCAGAGCCCACCTTGGATTACTTACCTCTACTGGTCTGTGTCCTAGTCCTGTCTCTGGAGCCTGCCCGCTCGCTTGGTCCTTGTACTCCACTGCAGTCTGCACTCTGTGGTATGCAGCTGTACAGGGGGCTGGACAAGTACCTTCAGACAAATCCCCGATGGGGCAGGGGCCACACTCTAGCAAGGGGCGTGCCCCATTTGGTCTGCGGGCTGTAGTTTAGATGCCCCTGCTGTATTGTATTTTTTCATATTTTTCTAATGTTATTTTAGAATAGTTAAGAACTCTGTAAGGTACTTTTTTTTTTAGAAGATATTTTTAAGAGCACCTTTTTGTCCTTTGTCTTCATCTCCTCATACACAAACAGAATGCTCACAGCAGCACAGATTTGAAGAGGAGTGTTTTGAATTTTGGTAAATCAATAACATTTGTGATTTTGTAATTAAGGGCAGGGCTCCATGTAACAGGGATAGTGTCATTATGGGGCCTGTTTACTATTATGTGGCAATGACACAGATATTCTTTCGCCTCTTAAGCTAGCTACACACTTTACAATTATTGGCCAATTTGCCAATAATCGGGTGATCGGCCTGATTTATTGTATAACATGTATGAACGATCGTTTTAGCATTTTGCTGATAAAACGGTGAAAAATCGTCCACAAATTCATTATTTTGATTATCCGATCGATCGGCCAAGAACAAATATCTTGGCCTCAATTTCCCGATATCGAGCAGTGTGTGTGCATTTTCGATAATATGCTGATACTGTAGCTCTTACCTGGCATGTCTTAGAATGATCTGGAATGATTATTTCTATTGATTATTTCCTGCTATCAACCTGTAGTACCCAGGTGTAGTATGAAATGGTGACTGTAACTAAACTGTTTTACCTGGTGAACTGGATTCTCATACAGATTCTTTCCACTTTTCAGAGAGGTAAGGAAGATCAATCCAGACAAAGGGTCATTCAAATAGTCTGCTCTGCGGAGAGACGATTTATTAGAAATAACTGTAGTTTTGTGAATTTGAGAACTGGCTTCCAAACCCAAGCTGCTTACCAAAATATTCAGTTAACAATAATCTGGTTCATATCACAACACTCAGCAATATAATTTGCAAATACAGTAATACATTCAATTCAAATATGGTAGGGCAATTAACTTCAGATATGTAGTCACTTCTCTGTCAATACTGTAAACATTCAATAATTAATTACTTTGCATTCTGTATAGGAAACAGCTACGATCATGAACAATATACTTCAGTGTCATATAAAATCAAGTGCAAAATAACATTTCTCTATAAAAACTACGATCTCAAAAGATTGGCAATAAACTACCGTGTTTCTCATTAGTACGCCCAGGAATAGTGTCCCTAATCTTCACTGATCAGCACGTTGGAGCTCATTATAAGAATACCCGGGTATTAAATGATACTTGAAATGGTTACAGTCTTTGCAGAAAATCCACTTCCTATAAGATCAGTCTCTATAATTGTGCAGTCCTTCTCCTGGCATGTAATACAATGCAAAGGATACCTGTCCAGATGCCAGCACGTGACTATCAGCATGTAGCATGTGACCTGCACACACAGCCTCTCCTCTGTATATATGTATTACACTACAAAGGGGACCTGCACACACAGCCTCTCCTCTCCTTGGTGCTGTAGTAAGATCAGTAAAACTGAGATCTTTCAAGTTCTCATGTCTTTACATAGAGGGGGGTCTCCTCCTCACAGGCACTGTTACCCCGATCAGCTGCTGATCTCCACTCTCTGTGCCCTCAATCAAGACTCAGTGCAGCACACCCACACTCCTGGTAGTTGCTTCTCTCCAACAGCTCACACTACACAGCTCCTGCCACGCTCCAACATGGCTGCTTCTGCTCTGCCTTCTCTAGTTTCACTTTCTATCCTGGGCTTAGCAGTGCTGCTGCTGCTCATAGTTAGCTGCTCCTGGGTCCTAGAGTCAAATCTCAGCAACACTCACTGTGCACAAGAAAGGACTGCCAGGCTAAGCAGTTTCTCTGGGGGTGCCACAAACCTATACAGGCGGTATACTGTATGTTATGGGTTGGATTGCGGCACTGCATGTTAAATTGCGGAGATACATGTTATGGATTGCGGCAGTGCATGTTATGGGGTTCTAACATAGCAACCCCGTAATTATAAAATTGCGTTGTCACTCCTTGTTCACTTGTGTGTTGAATTCCATCTCCAGAATTTCCTTGACAGGAGCTCAAAAAGTAGGCAAGTATGACTGAATTCAATTCAGAATTCTTAGGAACAACTTTACTGAGATAATGAAAAGGGTTAAGCTGCATACACACAAAACGATTTTTTGAACGATTAAGGGAATATGCAAAAATCGTTTGTAGTTCAAAAAAATCATTCATTACACTTTAAAAAATCTCACAGATAATCTGACAGAAAATCGTTCATAAAATCGTTGGTAATAAAATCGGTGTGTGTATGCAGCTTTAATGTTAAATGACCTCCTGGTGACAATACATAAATAAGTAACTCCTACAGTATTACAAGTATTTTCAAACGGAAAATTCTACTAAACATTTTTATTCATAACGTTCCATAGGTGATATAAGAATAATGTAGCCTGTGTTGGTGAAGTGAAGGGCACTCTCTAACATACTTTAAAAAGTAAAACCTTTCTGCTCATATACTTGTAAATCCTTACAGACATTTGCGTGAGCTCTTGCATTTCTTACAGCGCTTTACAAAGTAGATGCTAGCGGCCAGGGACCTGAAATACTAGCGGAATTTTATATACCTAGGTAAGCCAGCTTGTAAAGCATCTGCTAATATATTAGGGATAAAACAGCAGATTTAAGGAACTCCTAGCTACAAGTCCCTAAAATCCTTCTGCCTTGCTTTCTCTGAGCTACTGTGTTCTAAAAATACTGCTGCATTCAGTTAGCTAATTGAATGCAGCAGAATTTATTAGGACCTGATAGCCGCTGGATGCAGCAGTCTCCAAGTTACAGTCATTAGAAATTAGACACAGCACTTTTACTAAAATCAGGTTTTAACCTCACGAATGCCATTAGATCCTGTAATATAGAGTATCACCGCTATTTTGTGAAAAAGACCAAGACGCGTAAATGTTTATTGTCCTGTGCCAGGGAAATGCTTAAGAATACATTTTATGTGATGTTCTGAAATAAAGTGTTGGCATAATGCTGAGACAGGCCAGCATACCTCCCAACAGTTCCAAATTAGGAGGGACAGGCCTGCTGTCCCGCAGATCAGGACTTTGTGCCAATCCCAGAGTGCTGATGGGTGTGCCTTCAGTGCCACGCATGTTAATGGCAGGTACACGAAGCATTATAGCAGTGTTTGTAGGGAAGGGGGCTGGGGTGGCATAGTTCTTCTGCAGTTGTGGGCACCACCCATGTTGTGTACCACAGAGTAGCGTAAGCAGATCCCATTGTCGTGTCCTCTTTACCATGTTTCCTGACTGTACCTGTGTTGCCTGCCCTGACATTTTTGTCCTGGGTCCCACAGCGTTTTTGTCCTGTGCCATGATTTCTGGTGCTAGTAGTAGAAGCGCTTAAGTGGGTGAAACTGGGGACGGCGATCTGTGGATGTCCCGTCGCTAACTCAATCACGTTCCAGCAGGAATGCCTGGTGAAGACCCTACAGTCATTTAGACATAGCACTTTATGTGGGCCAGCACCAAAAGTTGGTCCACTACTGTAGACTGTGACAGTAGGAATATCTCTAGTGAAGATAAAGGCTGCACTCATAGCCAGCCCTGTCTCAGCACTTCCTTCAGGAGCTGAGGGAACTGAAGCAGTTACCAAAGAACTGCTGCAATCAGCAAATTAGGCTGATCTACAGGTTTGATGCTTATACCAGATGTAAGAGAGTATTGGGGACTTCAGTTTACTACAAACACCTTTTGTAGACATGCTAGCCTAGGCATAGAAATAGAACAGTTGAATGCAAAAACACATTGAAGAAAAATGCCCTAAACATGGTAAAACAGAACCCTAATAATAGTTTGGTAAAGTCATACTGTACCTTATACTTAACTGATAATAATAAATAGAAGAAGAGGGTGGGACTTGGAAGGGAGAGCACAGCTGCATATGGAGGAAGAAGTAGTGTGTGAGAGAGAGAGAGAGAGAGAGAGAGAGTAACGTGCAGCAGTGTAGCTGGGCCAGTAAAGTGTCCCATACATCACAGTCTGTCTGTCTGTCTGAGTGTCAGAGAAACAAGCAAGACAGACTGTATTGAACTTTTTTTTTCTTCAATTAAAATTTACTGTGTGGCATAATGTGTAAAGGGCATTACTGTGTGTCATAATATTATAAGGGGCATTACTGTGTGGCATTATGTGTAAGGGGCATTACAGTGTGGCATACTTTGTTAAAAGGGGCATTACTTTGTGCAGCATAATGCGTAAGGGGCATTACTGTGTGGCATAATTTGTTATAAGGGGAATTACTAAGTGTGGCATAATGTGTAAAGGGCATTACTGTGTCACAGAGCCACACCCGCTATTCGAGAGCGCACGCACTTTTTATTTTTTTTTGGGGGGGGTGGTTAGTGGAAATTACTGCCTTGCCCCGGGTGACAAAAATACTAGTTGTGGCCCGGGTACCCCTTGCATTGCAGCATGGTTTGTCCAGGTACAAAATTACTTCTTTTTTTGCTTTGTTCCCAAAGCTGAATCAGCCCGAGACTGACGGAAGTCACGCTAAAGCCAATTTTAGCTAATCCATTATGTAACCCACCTATCCATGTCAATCGCTATATGAACACAAATCTTGCATCAACGTAAGCACAATGTATTACAAGTGAGGACAAACTATTCAATCATACTTTCTCACATTTATCATAGCCACACAAATACATTATTTAACTTCGCAGATAACATTGGAAACATATTAACAATTTGGTCACATCTTTCATACGTACATATAACAGAATTTAGTTTAAAAGGTAAAATAATAAACCACATCACTAAACCAACCACAGAGGTAGTTTTCTGGAATCCTGTTCTACTGAGTTAACTGTTAATGTTACTGTTTGCAGTAAATATGTGTATCACTATGTACTATGCATAGACACACCATACCAGACTGACATCCTAGATATGAGACTTACCTTCATGTACACTATATATAATATCTTTACACCCACTTACACAAAGATTCTGCTATATGCATAGAGTACAGTATAAACAGCTAATAAGTGTTATGCTCTGGAGTCAGAATCAGAGTCCAGTGGCTGAAAAGAAAGTCAGATGGATTAAGGTTCACTTAAGAATGGTCATAGCCGAGGTACAGTAGCTAGAGGGTGCAGCTAGAACGTATTAGATAGCTTGGACCTTAGTTAGACATACAGGAGTAGAGCATATCTCCGACGGCAGGGCAACACCCTCATGAGTCATGGGTTCAAATCCTAGAAAAAAGCTTCAATACACATTACAGGGACAGCAACAATTTCATAAGAATTTAAAATACTATATATATATTATGGACACATCTGTACTTTCTTCGCCACATATAATATCCCCTGGATGTTCTGATATTTCAGCAAAACCAACCTGGTTTTGACATAAAAAGTGTTGCAGCTAAATCATCAAAAACATTGGAACTTTCAGGAACTTGGAAGTTATTATATTTGGCCCTGTATGTATAAGGGCTCTATTTATTAGCATTTTTACTAAAATAAAGTGAAAAAGGGTCTTTTCACACCATTTTCACATTATTTTAGTATCACCTAAAGTTACTACAGGGCAATTGGAGTAGAATTTGTAAAAATTCTACTCCAAGCCCTAATTCTCACTTATTTTTAGTAAGCAGATCACATTTCCCATAATTGTAATGGGAAATGTGATCTGACCAAAGTTACTAGAAATAAATTGTGAAAAACTACCGGGGAAAGCCCTGTGATAATAACGCCACCTGGAGGTGGCGTTATCCAGGGTCTTCCCTGGTTACTGGACTCCTGCTCTGCTCTAACGGGTAGAGCAGAGCCCGGAGCTGGCCCCAGTGATCAGCTGTGTGGTCTAAACAGACCGCAAGCTGATCACTGCAAAAAAAAGAAAAAAAAATAGTACAAAAAAAAAACTTACCTGAGTCCAGGGACCAGTGATCGGGGCTCAAGTGATGTCTCCCCTCCGGTCAGCTGGTCTCCCAGCCTGCACTGGTGACCGATTGTCACCTCACTGAGTCCGAGTGCAGTATGGGATGTCAGCTGACCGGAGCCACGGAGGACATCACTGGAGCACCGATGACTGCAGGTAAGTGTAATTAAGGGAAGGGGGGTCACGGGGGAGGGGGGCTGGAGGGGGGTTGCGGGTGGTCTGTGATTGCGGGGGCGGGGCTAAGCGCCAGGGGTGGGGCTTACCAATGGTCGGTCGGCTCATGCGTCGGCACATGTCACTGTATTTTTTGCGAAAATACCGTGATAAGTGGACGGAGGGGATTTGCAGGGACAGAGGCCCTCATTCAGAGCCGTACGCTCTGAGCAGAGCGCACGCTCATTAATGAGGGCCGTCCTCCATAACTATGGAGCGTCCTCCTGGACGCTCGTATAGCTGTGGGTCACCACCCACAGCCTATGCGAGCGTGCAGTTTGATGGCCGCGATGGTCTTGACCATCGCGACCATCGAAACTGCGAGCCGGAGCCTGCGGTTGAGGTTTTCAACCGCAAGGCCCGGAGTGATTTTGGCTCTATCAGAGCCAAAATCACTCCCACTGACATCACTAGTGATGTCAGTGGGCCGGCTTCTGACGGTAGGCGTTCCCTTGGGAACGCCCCCGTCAGGGAGGCACGCCCCCGGCACGCCCACCAAAGGGGGCATGCTGTCAATCAACATCGACAGCACGCCCCCTTTGATCAGACACAACGAGCGAAGGACTTTCCTTCGCTCGTCGCGTCTGGCGCATGCGCACGACGGAGCTCCCTCCGTCGTGCGCATGCTCAGTGCAGAACATCGACCCACTTGCGAGCGGACAGCCACTCGCGAGTGGGTCTGAAACAGGCCCAGAGCTTTATCGCAAGCTCTGTCCCTGCAATGGATTTGTAGTAAATCCCTGTGATATTGCCTGAATTCGCAATGCGAATTCAGTCGGTAATACCACTCAACAATCTGCATAACAAATACGGATTGTAGTAAATAGAGCTCTTTATATCTTCTGATTTAGCCCACCCTTCCCAGTATGTTTTAAGCCAAGAGTTACAAAAGGCCACATACGCAATTTTCAGATAAACTTGAATTGATCATCTTTCCTAAAACTAATTTTCAGCACCCTTGTTTTATATATATATATATATATATATATATATATATATATATACATACTGTATATATATATATATATATATATATTATTTTTTTTATGTACACAAAAGTGATTGGACACCCCGCGCAAGCAGAATGCATACCATTGCACACGAGTTCCAAATGGCCACTAATATGGCGGTTTTGACAAGAACACTTGGTAGGGAGGCCCATAAACTTGAAGACCTACGGAGACAACAAATGTTTTTTATCAGGAAGACAATGCCACCTGTCATGTTTCCAGGGCAATGCTGGATTGGTATACAGAAACTTCGGTAACCTGGATGGACTGGCCAGCTCAGAGTGCAGATCTTAACCCCACTGGGAATCTCTGGGACGAATTGGAGTGTCAGGTGCATTCTAGGCCGCCTCAACCTTCTTCAGTGTCACAGTTGGTCACTGTACGTAAGGTGGAATGGCAAAACATACCACCTGCTGTTGTCCAGGAACTTGTTGCCAAGAAGGGTGTCTGCAGTAATCACTGCAAGTGGTGGACCTATAAAGTACAGACGTCAATAAAATCTCAATCTATTTGCTATCAGTGTCCAATCACATTTGTCTACAAAGTGTATATACATATATCTATCAATTTTAAAAAAATGCTCCTCCTGCACGCTATCATATAACATTAGTGCCAGTGGTCGAAGTGGGGCGGTATACGGCGGTATGGCATACCGCCACTTCCCGGCCCCACTTCATTTTAGCCGCAGAAGAGAATGTACCAGCGCTGGGATCCAGAATGGGATCCCAGCACTGGAACAGCGGCGGCAATGTGTAGAGATGTGTCCCGCAGGGGACACATCTCGATCAACGGAGGCGCTAGCATGTAGCAGCCGGGACATGTAGCAGCCCGGCTGCATTGTAAAGTAACAGGTGCAGCACGCACCGGCCGGCTCGCTGGCGGCCAGCCAATAGCAGGGCTCACTGCCCGCCAGCCAATCGAGGGGCTCGCTGGCGGCCAGCCAATCGGCAGGGCTCGCTGGCGGCCAACCAATCGTGGGGCTCGTTGGCAGCCAGCCAATCGGCAGGGCTCGCTGGCGGCCAGCCAATCGGGGGGCTCGCTGGTGGCCAGCCAATCGGGGGGCTCACTGGCAGCCAGCCAATCGGGGGGCTCGCTGGTGGATAGCCATTGAGAAGCAGCCAAGTGACAGCTTCTCATTGGCTAAGAAGCGTCGCTGGATTAAACTGCAGCAACCAAGAAGATCCGATGCTCCCGGTGGCTCCTTTCCAGCAACGCAGGTCAGTAGCAATTAGAGAGAGGAGGGTTGAAAGAGGGAATAGGGGGCAGACAGAAGGAAGCAGGTAGTTAGTATTGTAGAGGTTGAAAGAGAGAGGGAATCATTTAGTGAGAAGGGCAGAGTGTGAGAGAGGGGAGCAGGCAGGGAGAAGTGTGGGGGTGAGAAGTACAGTGGGTGGGGTGATATGGAAGGAGGGGCCGGAGGGGGGGTCAATCTCCATATCTCCATACCCCCATCTCTAAATTCCCACTTCGAGCACTGATTAGTGCCCCAAGAGATGGGAAAGATGAGTGAGCTGTCATGGCACAGCCGATGTGTCTACTCGCATAGTAGGTGTCACACTGGGTGAGTGCAGCTAATAAGGGTGATTCACCGGTAAAAAAGGAATACCTCAGAAGTGAGTAGGTGCTATATTCAGTTACACTAAATCTAAGGTTGTATTTTCTGTTGAACTTCAGTCAATCCCACAGTAGAACATGGTGGCAGCAGAAGCATAGCATTCAGATATCTGGCAAGCATGGTCTGCTCCTGCATTATCATTGCTTGGTACTTTTATTATCCTTTATTTAAATTGTAATATGAAAAAAACTATATAGCAGGCTTAGGCAACCAGTGACTCTCCTGCTGTTTTGGAAACTACAAGCCCTCAATGAGTGACAGGGCATTCTGGGACTTGTGCTCCACCAGAGCTGTGGAACCATGGGATCTTACTCCTGATACAGTATATAGCTTTCCATAACATTGGTTCAGAATTCCATTTGATCTTCAATCCTTAATCCAGAGACAGTGTGTAATGTATGATGCATTCTGCCTATTTTGCAATGGTCATGATGGTGATTTTCGCAAAGGCTAAATGTTTGAACTGAATGGATGTTGCCTAGTGATAAGATTCAACCCAGGTACATTGTACGTTATCTTGCTGGATGAAACTATCAAACCTACTAGAGAGGACAAGTGATGTTATTACCCATAGCAACCAATCAGCTAATAGCTATCATTTTATAGAATGTACTAGATGCATGATAGTTGGATCTGATTGATTGCTGTAGGTAACTACGGTGGATGACTGGTCATCAGAGCATTTTGTATCTGTACCTGTGCATCTTGGTAGTTAATGTTTTTTGTTTCTACGCTTAAAAGTTATCTTGCATCCAATCAGGAATAGAGAGATATATTGAACAAAATTGAAACAGTGTAATATAATATTCAACAAATCTTACATTTGTCTTTCTCCATTGTACGTATTATAACCATCAGTCGATCTTTGTTGCCAGGTGTTTGATTATTCCTAAATGCTTTTCTTTGCTACCACTCTGTCCCTTGCTAAAATATCTGGAGTTCTGCAAATGGGTCACACGCAGAGAGAACGTTTTATTTAAGTGACCTTTTATTTTGAACATTGATTGATTTAGAAATATATTCCTATTGATCTTTCAGTTCTAACTCACATTTAGAAAAGAAGTGGGAAAAAGCACTTGGCTAGATCATATGGGACATCCGTGACTAAGAAGAGAGACCAAATGCATTTTATATGCATGTAGTTTATTAAATACCCGAGTATGTGGGTCTGCCTCCGGACAAGAAAGAGTTAATGGTGATTGTGAGGTAGAGGGTTAGGTGGGGTTTGGAGGGTCATAGTCTATGAGATTGTTTTGGGGGCGGGGATTCAGGGCTAGGTGGGGATTTTGAATGTTAATGCAGCAGCCATTTTAGGGAGTTGTTTCTGTGAAATCGGTTCCCACCCTCCCTCTCTTGGGTTTTTTGCATTGTTTGTTGTTGGCTTTATTGTGGCAGTAAATTATTGTTGCAGTCGAATACATGGCTTAGGCTGATTCAACCCTATTGGGGTCAGCGGGTTAGTCTCATGTTTTATCATTGAGGTGGGAGGTGGACACCTCAAGGATGGTAATGGGCTGGATGCTCACCTTTTATTTAGAAGATCTAAGTGAGCATGCAGATGGTGATATTGCTTAGTGCGGCCATTCTTTTTACTCCACCATACTGTGTCTGTCTAATTCTTCTTCTACTTTTAGTTAGTTAAGACTTAAAATAGTTTAAATAGTTTAATAAATTGAATAAAGCGGACCTTCCTCTCCCCTTATACAAGTCTCTGTGTCGTTATTTCATTATGGTTAAGAGATTTTACTCATATTGGTAGGAGGGAGCACGTATCAGACGCGAGAGAGTTTAAAGTCATACTTCACAAATGTCCCGATTCTAGTGAGACAGTTCCAATTTTACTCCCAATTTCAGTGGACTGTTCCTTGTCCTGGTTATCAGGACTTTGGCATTGTTAAAGCGGTGTTTGTGAGGAGTAGAAGGGACGGCCTAGCATTAGGCACCGCTGGACATGCCCACTCCTATGACGGGTCCAAGTGTGGTCATTGACAGTAAAACAATTTACTATCACAGTTCAGTGTGCACCTACTGTACCGTTACAGTTATTCTGCACTGTGGCAACTCATAAAGACATTAGACTCTATCCATTCAGAAGGACACATGTGCAGAGTTGGCTGCACCAGTGCTTACTGTTGGGTCATCACCCCATGACATACTTGCTCATCATCTCATGTACTTACATTTGAAAACTGCAGAACCAATAGTTACTCTGCTGGGAGTTTCAAACTTTATTACATGGGTGAGCTGAAAGGACAAGATAACGTGATAGTGAGCAAACCCAAATGTTGCAAGCTTGCACCACTCATTAAGGAGTCTGTATATCAAATGGGTAGAAAAATACAGATTTCCTATTACCGCTCATACAGACGATAGAAAATATTTTTGTGGCTATTTAACAAAAAAAAATAAAAAAATGTGATACTTACCAGTCGCAATGTGAAGATGTTTACCACATTGCCAGCCAAGTCTGAGGCTTCCAGGGCAGATTCAAGTAAAAAAATAGAATAAAAAAATATATATATATTTTTTAATACAAATTGAAATGCCAAGCTGAGTCGGTGATAGGATGGACAGGTACTGCCATTGTCCATGGTAAATATGCAGTAGATACCGGTAGATCCATTTTGGTAGGATTTAGGGCTTAAGGCCTTTGATAAGCAAACTCCATATACAGGCACGGTGGTAGTAGTAGCACTGAGAAATATGTTCCTATAATCTATTGTCCTTTGCTATCTTAAAAATTCCATACCATGAAATAGATATAATTTTCTTAAAGGTACACGTATACCACCTAACTTTACTAACCTGCTGATCTCCTTAGCCCGGCAGCTGCTAGTATCAGGGTTCTGTAACTCAGAACTGGTAAATCTACTTGGTTGCCACTCTAAAGTGGTGGTGGAGGGGGAAGACCAATCAGAAGCATCTATCTCTTGTTTGCAGCTTCTGATTGGTCTTCTGCCTCCAAGGTTTTCACACCATCATACAGCCTTGGTTTTCTCACAGGGCTGTGAGAAGCCCCATACAGCCACCAAATCCCTTTGCTGAATGGAGCAGGCCCCAGGCTCCGGCTCACAGAATCAGGGGGTTACTACCAGTTTCGGTAAAAGGTGGCAGAGAAGCATTAAATAATAGCTGACTTTGTTCACAGTCTATAGAGCTTTGTTATCCACATCCCAAAGGTTTAGTTAGGAGGACTCATTAAAAGAAAATGCATGCTGGGAAATGTAGTTTAAGTTCTTTTCATATCTCCAGGATTAGCATGAGTTTGTTAATCCATCAGGCTACCATGATAAAAAGTGTGAGGTGGCCTGGAGTGGTCTACTGCTGTCATGCTTAATTGTGGCTATTTATATCCTACCAAGATAATAGGAAGAGCCACCTAACCTGCTGATCCTTTTGTTTACATGAATAATTAACAATAGACAATTATGGAGCGTACACACGGTCAGATTTGTCAGACTTGTCAGATTTGTCAGATGAACGACTGAACGATTAAACGATTTGAAAGATTTGAACGATTTTACCAAAGTTTTGAACGATTTGAACGATTTGAACGATTTGAACGATTGAACGATTTTTGACTGCATTAAAATGAATGGAATCGTCCAAGTCTGACTGCAAACCCATCAGATGTCAGATATCGTTATCTGACAAACGGGAACGCGCATCGTTGATCGTCCGTCGTTCAGGCATGTCAGATATGAACGATTTTCCTTCAGATATGAACGACTGAACGATTTTTAAATCGTTATCGTTCATATCTGAAGGAAAAATCTGATCGTGTGTCATATTGCAATACAAATGCATCAGAGGTTTTACCGTACTGAAACGATCATCAAACAAAATTTTAGAATCAATGTCATTTTCTTTCCTATTTAGCGGCATAAATACTGAGTTGTACATATCACTTAGTCTCCATATTAATAGGGGTGTAAAAATAACAAATCAGGGGTGGTACACACAGAGAAAAGCACTAGCCAAAAGTACAAATGTGTCTTCATACGCCATGCGGAGAGAGATGCCTGGTGCAAGTGAGCGGTGACAAGCATTGTACCATAGCGACTTTAATTTCTTTAAATTTGCATCTTATTGGCACCGCAGACGCAACGGAACACCAATCATTTTGTACCAGAGACGCCAGGCTGGAACTTTAACTGCACAGGAATTAAATATGCACAACGGAACTTGGCGTGATAAAAAGCTGCCCGTGCTGCATTATAGCACTTTGTACACAGATTCAGACTCATTTGCACACAGATGTACAATGTCACATATCAAATTAATCAGTGCATTCTCGTTAAGCGGTTTTGTTGCATCACATATTCTACCAAAAAAATCTTTGCCGCAAGATGATTTGCACAGGACCTGGCACGCTGTTTGGTACGAGGACACATTGGTATAAACAAATCCTTGCACATCGGCCTCATTTTACTATAGTGTTACAAACACGTTTATTAACACATCTGAAAGCTTGCTTGCAGCACAGGGCACTAAAGGCCCGCTGAGAGCTGTGGCAGGCCCGGGCAGTAGGGGGCGTGGCCTAATCTCGGGAGGCTGTGCCACGCCCCCTTCCCGGGAAAAAAAAAGATATGCGGCGCTGCGCGCTGGGGAGAGGGGGCGCTCTGAGCCCCCTCAGCCCGGCGCAAAGCCAGGGGGGGCGCGATCAGTGTGATCGCTCCCCCCACAGGCTTAGGAGACTGCTGTGGCTGCTGCTCAGCAGCCACGAGCAGTCTCCACTGCAGCTCAGCACACGCTGTGTGCTGGGCTGCTGTGAGGGAGGGGGAGCAGCGCCGGACCTGGGCCCCCGCCGGGCCCCTCAGGAAGCCCGGGCCCGGGTAATCTGTACCCGCTCCCCCCCCCTCTCGGCGCCCCTGATTACATAAAAGGGGGGTGTCACCTTCGTTTTCTGAGTGTGCATAGGCATTGGCTACATCCTTGGACATAGCTTCACTGGTTTCACTTCCCAGCCACCCTGAGTAACTTGAGGGTGACTGATAATCATGCAGAGTGACCCGATGCTGTATCCACGGACGCATCAGCAGATCAGAGAAACCAGCAGGAGGCATCTCTGTAGCATTAGCATATTATTGAACAGCTGCTGCATAAACTGTGTGATCTGCGGCTATCTCTGAATCGGATCCTATGTACTTAATAAACGTTCCCATAGAACTTTGGACCTCATTCAGAGTCTCTCGCTAGGGCACGCTCGCTTGCTGGATGCGATTTTCGCATATCTGCGCATGCATATAATTCGCAGTGCGCATGCGCAAGTCATTCGTTGCAATCTGATTTTGCTAGCTCGCAAGCCACTTTCAGGTCGCTGCTTTGAGTGACAGATAGAGCCATTTGTGGTTGGTAACAGGGGAAGGTGCTTGTGAACGGGGGAGTGGATGTGCGGACACAGGCGTGTCTGACCGTCAGAACGGTGTTTAATGGGTGCGCGTAATTAGCCAAGTAGCGTCATTGCACACGTGACTTGGTTGTTTTTTAGCCTGAACTGCTCGCAGTGCTTGGGGTAGGTTAGGTCAACCCCAAGCGCTGCGAGCAGCTCCGATGGCCCTCGATGTAAACGATTAATCAGACTCTTCCCGGAGATGACGTGTGCTGCGAGTGACTGGTGGGAGGTTTTCTAGTCCAGCGTACGCTAACTGCCATCGCTCACTAATTCATAGAGGGCGTCCTTACAGCGCAAAGAGCGATCGCTTGATTTGCATACCCGGCCCTTCTTTGCAAGTGAGTGATCGTATCTTGCAAGCGGCTCTGAATGAGGTTCTTTATGTATCCTGCAGTGAGAACTGTTATTGACACAAAAGGAAGGGATGATTGTCAGATAGCACTCGTGTTCAGGTCCATTTGTTTAAAGTTATTTCTTGGATTATCAATGTCAAAGGGCTTTAATAATGTGTGTACAGTTCCTAAAACGAACACCTGTGTGTATACCTCCCAACTGTCCCAATTTAATGGGGACACTCCTGGTTTGAGGGCTCTGACTCTCTGACCCATCGGTCATTTTCTGATGGTGAAAGGGTGCGCGTTTAAAGCGTCCTATTAGGGGAAGGAAACAGAACAAGGGGTGGTCCACTGTGTCGCAAGCACTTGTCCCGATTATCCAACAGGTAAAGTATGTGTGTACGAGGCCCTATATGCACAGAAAATGAGTAATAATGATAAGGCAATACTCTAACCAACATTTTTTTCTTATTTAAACTTGTTACTATTAATACTTTCTTTCCAGTATAGGATTCATTTGATTAATATACATTATATGTATTCAGGGGCGTGGTACAGTGTGTGCGGTGCATACGGGCCATTGGGCCCAAGGGGTCCGCACTGCACCCATTTATTCAATGCTTACCTCTCCGGAGTCCCGTGTCGGCGGTAGCAGTGCCGTAGAAATCACAGGCAAAATGGTTGCGGACATTTTCCCGGTGATCTGCGCAGCAGTGCTCAGTGTGCTGCTGGTCACTGGGTAGAGAGGAGGGGGCCTAGGACGGAGACTACACACGGGCCCCCTCCTCTCTTAATACTCCCCTGTATGTGATATATGAAGATTGCATGCTCTGAGAATAGTGTTGAATAAATTGAAAGTAACACATTGTTTGTGAGAAGTAGGAATAATTGTTAATTACATCCCCAGCAGAACCATACACCAGCAGATCCATCTAATTTACCATTAGTCCATATATCATGTAATAATGGAGCCAACTTATTTCCTTGTAATGTCACAAAACCGTGTCTATGTTGCAGATGATTGTGTATTTATATAGTGTAATATGTATGTAGTACACACTGCAGAAAATAGCGTTTGGGAGACAGTGATTGGTTTCCACAGAGATACAGAAGTAAGTGTGGCAGCTGGTTTTGTGTATAAATGAGGAACAGTCAGGAAGTAGGTTGTACATATTGGCTATTATCACCATTGCTGCTTACAGCAGTACTTGGGGAGTAATAAAATGTATTCACTGTACAATCATTATCTTCTTTCTTACTAATCTGGATCATATGGAGGCTTTTCACTGGGCTACCCTCTGTGACTTTTTCTGTATAACAGATGAGCACTTTTCAGTGGTGCCAATATCCCTATGAGATTCTTAGTAAAGCCCAGATGCCAAAGCTGGCATTTAAAACATGCAGTAAATATAAAAGAGATTTACATCCACATAGTTCGTGCTATGTTTCCATGTGATGATTGTGATTATAACAACAACATCTAAGGGCCTGATTCAGACCCACTCGCGAGCGGCTGTCCGCTCGCAAGTGGGTCGATGTTATGCACTGAGCATGCGCACGACGGAGGGAGCTCCGTCGTGCGCATGCGCCAGACGCGACGAGCAAAGGAAAGTCCTTCGCTCGTTGTGTCCGATCAAAGGGGGCGTGCTGTCAATGTTTATTGACAGCACGCCCCCTTTGGTAGGCGTGCCGGGGGCGTGCCTCCCTGACGGGGGCGTTCCCACGGGAACGCCTCCCGTCAGAAGCCGGCCCACTGACATCACTAGTGATGTCAGTGGGAGTGATTTTGGCTCTGATAGAGCCAAAATCACTCCGGAGCTTGCGGTTGAAAACCTCAACCGCAGGCTCCGGCTCGCAATTTCGATGGTCGCGATGGTCTCGACCATCGCGGCCATCACAAAGCACGCTCGTATAGCCTGTGGGTGGTGACCCACAGCTATACGAGCGTCCAGGAGGACGCTCCATGAAAATGGAGCCCGGCCCTCATTCAGAGCTGGCGCTCTGCTCAGAGCGTACGGCTCTGAATGAGGGCCTAAATTAGTAGTGGTCAACCTACTATATTCTGCTTGCTTCATGTGCAGCCCCCGAATTCGCAATACTGCTATAAATCACATTTTTATTTAAATTTCTCTTATCAAAGGCAATAGTTCAAGATGAACAACAAGATTCAAATTATATTTTATATATTCACATGAACCCTACTATTATTGTTGGCACTGAGAATCTTGACTAGACTGATGTTCAAGCACCAGATAGCATCAGTAGTCCTGCCCCCTACAGTTGTAGTACTAAAGCCATAGCTCCCACCCAGTGGAGGCTCCAGAGATGGGGCTGCAGCGCAGTACAAAATTCTAATAGGGGAGCACACTAACTGACAGTGAGTCCCGGCTGGCAATGTTTGGCAGAGCTTGGGGTGGCAGTTGGTGTGCCTCCTCTATTTAAATTTTGGACTGCGCTGCAGCCCCACCTCTGGAATCACCACTGCTCCCAAATGTTCTGATTTCAGTGGGACAGTCCCTATATGAGGGCTCTATTCCACTGTCAGGCATTTGTGGTGGTATCTTTGTCCACTGCTGCTCAGCATGGCAGTGCAACAGTGAATGGGAGTCACGGGCAACTGTGTGGGTGGCAGTTAAAGGTTTAAAGCCGGGTGCCTGGCACTAGACAAGAGGTAGCAATTGCTTTTCAGTGCAAGGCAGGCCCCAAAGGGTGTGGTTATGCCCCCCCATCATGTGATGTGGATGACTCCCTCCATGAGGTGACCTTATCCCCTTGCCTTTAGATGCCGACCTCAGATGTTTGGGTATATGCTAATGCTCCGTAATATGCAGTAACAGTAAAGCACATTACTTAGCCATCAGCAGCAGCAGTAGTAATGTCCAACAATATTTACAGCAGTAATACTTAATAATAAATACAGCAGTAACGCTGAGTAATATACCGCTAGTATTGGTAGTAATTCTACGGATCCGGATACGGAGAGTAAAGTAGTCGCTAATGCAATCACTTTGCTTTTACACATTGCAGAGACTGGCTACTGGGATCCCTGTACCTGGTGGATGTGGTAAATAATACATGCTGGCAGAACTTAAGTTCATATTGCCGCGTATAGCGGTGATAAGAGATTATAATTATCGGGTCTAGGAACTGATAATTAGTAAATATGTCCCTAACAAAGATTATCCAGGATGAATGAGTGGCAGGTTTGAGCATATAGACCAGTCTCACAGGAGTGAATTAAATGAATATTTAGTGAGCCTGACACAAAACAAAACAGTGATTGAATACAAAGTAGAACAAATAACAAGCCTACAGTACCATGAAGCTGAGAATAAATAGTGACAAAGATTAGTACTGTAGAGTATAGGAATACACTATAGGCTGAAGCTGGGAGACAGGGTGCAAGAATAGGAGTCAGGATCACACTACGGGAGACTCCAGTTCTCACCCACTCCCTTTTCCCTAATGTAGTGTCGGATCTGGATATGAATGTGCTGCCAACTAGAAACAGTGAAAAACAAGTCATCCTGACAGCCAGTACTAACAGTAATACCTATCCCCCAATAGTATATGTTCTGATAGTAAGTGATTTTTTATAACAAGCTCCCAACACTAGTCCTGACTAGTATTATGCCACAGCAATAAACTACGAGTAATAGTAATGCCAGTCATATGCCGGTAGAAATAGTAGTTTACAATCATATGGCATAAATAATAGTAATGCAAATTAAAATACCATGACAGTAGTGCCGAGCAACATGGCAGAGAAAATAATAGTAATGCTCAGTAGTATACCAGTGGTAGTAGTACATTACTAGGTACAATTAGCACTGCTGCCTCCTCCTTCTTGTAATGGAGGAGATCGGAGATGTAAAAAATCTTTGAGAGTGGAGAAGTTTCCCATAGCAACCAATCAGCTTCTTACTGTAATCTAATAGACTGTGCTAGATAAATGACAGTTACTGTATAAGCTGATTGGTTTCTATGGGCAACTTCTCTTTATCTCTCTTGAAGGTATCATACATCTCCTAGCCTGTGAACTGCTTCTAGTAGCACATCCTCAGTAGAACCTACTAGTCTATGGAGGGTAATGTAATAAGCCTTGGAGAGAGAAAAAGTGGAGAGAGATAAAGCCCTAACCAATCAGCTCGTAACTGTCAGTTTAATGACAGTTAGGAGCTGATTGGTTGGTACTTTATCTCTCCACTTTATCTGTTTCCAAGGCTTAGTACATCTGTGCCACTTGCCATGATAGTTTCTAAATCCTCAATGCCAGTGGCCAATTAAATGGTGGTGACACATACACAAAGTAATTACAAGTGACCCCATGACCCCTCCTCCCACCAAAAGATCAGGATATCTCCCAAGGGACTACTGGTCCTCCAAATTCTGTGAGTAGATGGAAGAAAGAAGAAATAATCTGGAGCAACAATATTTCTGCTGTTGCTCCAAGGTTGTCCGGGCTGTACGGACAAAATGGAAGGAACATGGTGTGACTCATGATCTACAGTGTATAGATACTGTACAAGGTCAGGCATTGTTTAAGCATTTTAAAGTGCAAATACGGCATGTGTGGTGCAAATTATTGTTATCATTGTAATTGTAAAAGTGATTCATATTCATGTTGAAATGAGAAATATAGAAGTGGATCTGTAAATTCAAACTGGACATTTCATTATTTATATAATAAGCGGGAAAGTGTGTCTGTTTGTTCATCTGTTTGTCCTTTATACATGGCCAGAGTTTTGGACCTAGCTCCACCAAAATTGGCATGGTGGTGTAGTTTGACCAAAATTAGGTTTTTGCTTAGGTTTGAACTTCGTCAGGGCCACACATTGTCACACAATCCCTAAACATGGGGACGCTCTTAAATTACACATGTTCTGGGGCTGGCTCCAGTGGAAATTGGCAGTCTGCCAAAAACCTGTGAGAAAGCTACAAAAGTATCCTTTTAATCCCAGTATGAGCAAACTTGATAACTCATGCATGTTCATATTAAATCCAGAGCCTCTGGGTTTGCATGCAAGGGCGTAACTAAAACTTTGTAGGCCACATAGCAAGATCTTAAAAGGGCTCCCCAAGAGGTAAAAAAACACATACATTTGCCCCCACACAGAGCCCATTCATGTTATGCCACACAGACCCCATTCATGTTATGCCACACAGAGCCCATTCAGGTTATGCCACACAGTAGTACCTCTTATGCCATGCTGTAGTAGTGCCTCTTATACATTATGCCACACAGTAATTCCCTTTAAACATTATACCACCCAGTAATGCCCTTTACAGATTATGCCACATAGTAATAGTGCCCCATATAATACATTATTCCACACAATAATAGTGCCGCTTACACATTATGCCCCCTAGCAACTCACCTCCACGTGTCCATCAAGCAGCCTCTTGCCTCCCCCTGTGACCCTCAACAGCCAGCAGGTTTGGATTTGGGGCCGGGCTGCCAGCTAATTACAGTTGGCGCACTGACAGGCAGCAGCAGACATGGACAGACAGCGCTGGTGCAATTTGAATCTGGCGCCAGTTGCTAGCGTATTGGAGCTTGCAGACAGGCAGACAATCTGGAACTGCCACCGCTAATTGACTGCCGGTCCGCGAGGTCTGTCTGCCTCTCGACCGGTGGCGCTGTCTCTCTCTGACTGCCTGCCGGCCGACACCAATTCTACATCGCTAACACCCGGACCCTCCTTGACGGCCCGGATTGGACCGGCCCACCTTGTGTGCATGACTGGGTGCAGGGGGAGTGGCGGGCCAAAGAGGCAGCTCGGGCACATTAGCAGCCACACCCTATGCACCCACGGTAGTTACGACACTGTTTGCACTCATGTTAGCATGCAGTCATAGGCAAGGATAATGTAAACAAATAAAGGCTGCAGGTGTACTTCAGGGTCCAGTCTTCAACCTGGGCAATGCCATGTATCCCAGCTAGTTAAAAATATATGTATAATTTTCTACTAACGTTATATATACTTATATATAGCACATAAAAATATATCAGGTAGGCAGGACTACTGGACAGAAACACATGTTTACAGAACTTTGAAATGGTTTCAATGCAGGCAGTGTAGGGATGTCATTGACCATTGATGAACGCAGCCCATTGATGGATGCATCCGATGGTGATGGTTTCAGTAGTTGACATTGGAAGTTTATGTATTCTCCACTTGGCGCGTGCACGGCCCTGATTCCTTCCATCTGTACACATGCGGTCCTCAAAAATTGATGGCAAAACCATTAGTGGTTTAGCCCCGTGGTGTGAAACCATCGGCCATCATTGATGGCCATCCATAAGGCAGAATCGTTGATGGGGTGATGCAACGAACATGCCCCATTCTGTGCATTGAGAGATACTACATGACAGGGTGTAGTCGTGCCCTCTAAGGTGGCCATGGCCCCACAGTATCTGGGCCCACCCAATGACTCTGTGGCCCTGGGATTAGGAAGCTGGTGTGGCATAACACTAGCTCAAGGTAAAACATATGTACTTTGCTTGGTTAGCGCTGCAATCAGTGATTAGCTAAATGTATGTAAAAAAATAAACTAGTGTTTTCTGGGGTGAAGGTAGGGTTATTACTTTAATAAAAAAACACCTTTATACTGTATCACTATAGGACCACTTGAGTTCTGAAAAAAGCACCTTCCAAAGGTTAATAAACTCCTATAATATTCGCTCTTGACTGTTCTCATCTGCGTCCGTCTATATTCAGGGAACTTTTGCAAATATGCAGATAGGAATCAGCAGAAATGGTTTTTCATAGGGATCAATGATCTCAATGACAGCAACATTTTGAAAGAGATTTGTCTGTGATGAACACACGACAGGCTATACACCAATAAGCACCAATGTCTAATCAATATAATAATTATCAGTACACAATGAAACACCGGGTATATTTCATTTGCAGAATATAAACTCTACATTTCACTTAACTGATGGTACAAGAGGAGAAAGAAATCAGTGGAAAATTGTGACAGATTAGGGAGATTGCTGCAAGCCTTTCTCTAAAGTTAGTTTTAATGAATCTTTATGACTTATATTTATGAGCATATTTTTACCTTTAAATTTTCCAGTGTCCTCAATATGTCTTATCCCGGTGCAAAGTAAATGTTGTAGTCCACGCAGGAAATGCTTTTTGCGTATATTCCAATGTGCCTTTGTTGTGATTGACAGTTTATGGCCTACATCTATAAATAGTAGTGTTATAATTAGGTTCATGTGTCTTTATATTTTGCTTAGATTGTGTACTGGCTTACATGAGGGTCCCAGCTGGTACAGAACACAGTGATGATTTTGAATCAAGCTGACCTGTGAGCTTCTATGGAATGTATCAGAAAAATAGGTTTCACACACACACACATATATATATATATATATATATATATATATGCCAAACACGGACCGGCACTCTGTTCCTCAATGTATATATTCACTCCGGTGCCTTCAGGAAAAGAGCAATCCACATATCCAATACAAACAAGCTGCGGCACTCGGAGATTATAAAAAAATTTTTTAAGTGTAAATCACATTATAAACACATACCACCGACGTTTGTATTGGATATGTGTATATATATATATATATATATATATATATATATACAGTGTATATATATATATATATCATTATGTATATATACAGTATATATATATATATATATACACAGTATATATATGGTACTTGTGTACTTTATGCACTCATTGCATAGAGAACCCAAGTGTCCTACACTCATTATTATTATCCATCATGGTAATGTCTAAATCCCTTCACGGAGAGGACCCTGACATCATCAGCCAGTGTCCAGCTGTCCAGCATCATTCCCTACCAAGTGGGCATAGAGGGGGAATATAACCTTGTGGCGAGCGCAGCGCGCAACCGAGTCTGAAGAGTGGCAAGCAGACAACTTTCTCCTTTAGGTGGGGACAACTTTAGGTACTAAAGTACACAAGTACCATTTAAAACATTCATTGGGTTCTCTCTGCAATGAGTGCGTAAAGTACACAAGTATTTTATATATAAACTGTATATATATATATATACACACATATGTATATATATATATATATATATATATATATATATATAAATGAGCCGGCACTCCACATTTCAACCTTTAGTAAATGCCCTGGTGCCCTCCTAGATGAACAACCAAATATATAATATATGTTAGAGATGTGCAGTTCGGTTTTACTCGAATATGTTCAGATCGGATCTCAAAAACGGCATCATATTGGCTATCCGGCTGCCATGTGTTTTGGATAGCCAATAAGAGAAATCCGAAGTAATCCGAACTTGCTATAATTTGGCGATAAGAACCGAATAAGACCGAAATTGCACATCTCTAATATATATATATATATATATATATATATATATATATATATATATACAGTCAGGTGCATAAATATTGGGACATTGACAGAATTTTCATATTTTGGCCTCTATTCACCACCACAATGGCTTTGAAATGAAACAAACAAGATGTGCTTTAACTGCAGACTTTCAGATTTAATTTGAGGGTAATTACATCCAAATCAGGTGAACGGTGTAGGAATTACAACAGTTTCTATATGTGCCTCCCACTTTTTAAGGGGCCAAAAATAATGGGACTATCAACTCAAAAGCTATTTCATGGACAGGTGTGGGCTATTCCCTCGTTATTTCATTATCAATTAAGCAGGTAAAAGGTGTGGAGTTGATTCTAGGTGTGACATTTTCATTTGGAATCAGTTGCTGTCGACTCTCAATATGAGATCCAAAGAGCTGTCACTATCAGTGAAGCAAACCATCATTAGGCTGAAAAATCAAAACAAACCCATCAGAGAGATAGCAAAAACATTAGGTGTGGCCAAATCAACTGTTTGGAACATTCTTGAAAAGAAAGAACGCACCGGAGAGTTCAGCAACACCAAAAGACCCGGAAGACCACGGAAAACTGTGGTGGATGACAGAAGAATTATTTCCCTGGTGAAGAAAAACCCCTTCACAACAGCTGGCCAAATCAAGAACACTCTCCAGGAGGTAGGTGTATATATGTCAAAGTCAACAATCAAGAGAAGACTTCACAAGAGTGAATATAGAGGGTTAACCACAAGATGTAAACCATTGGTGAGCCTCAAAAACAGGAAGACCAGATTAGAGTTTGCCAAATAACATCTAAAAAGCCATTACAGTTCTGGAACAACATCCTATGGACAGATGAGACAAAGACCAACTTGTACCAGAGTGATGGGAAGAGTATGAAGAAGGAAAGGAACTGCTCATGATCCAAAATGTACCACCTGATCAGTGAAGCATGGTGGTGGTAGTGTCATGGCATGGGCATGTATGGCTGCCAATGGAACTGGTTCCCTTGTATTTATAGATGATGTGACTGCTGACAAAAGCAGCAGAATGAATTCTGAAGTGTTTCGGGCAATATTATTTGCTCATATTCAGTCAAATGCTTCAGAACTCATTGGACGGTGCTTCACAGTGCAGATGGACAATGACCCGAAGCATACTGCAAAAGCAACCAGAGAGTTTTTTAAGGCTAAAAAGTGGAATGTTATGCAATGGCCAAGTCAATCCCCTGACCTGAATCCGATTGAGCATGCATTTCACTTGATGAAGACAAAACTGAAGTGAAAATGCCCCAAGAACAAGCAGGAACTGAAGACATTTGCCGTAGAGGCCTGGCAGAGCATCACCAGGGATGAAACCCAGCGTCTGGTGATGTCTATGCGTTCCAGACTTCAGGCTGTAATTGCCTGCAAAGGATTTGCAACAAAGTATTAAAAAGTGAAAGTTAGATTTAGGATTGTTTAGTTTGTCCCATTACTTTTGGCCCCTTAAAAAGTGTGAGGCACATATAGAAACCGTTGTAATTCATGCACCGTTCACCTGATTTGGATGTAATTACCTTCAAATTAAATCTGAAAGTCTGCAGTTAAAGACATCTTGTTTGTTTCATTTCAAAGCCATTGTGATGGTGAATAGAGGCCAAAATATGACAATTCTGTCAATGTCCAAATATTTATGCACCTGACTGTATATATATATATATATATATATGTATATATATATGCATGAGTGTGTGTGTGTGTGTAAAGTGACATACAGTAACATTACGTTACAAAGCAAAATAAAATAAAATTATAATTCCTGGCTTTAAATGTGGTGTTAACATAGTGTTCAACCTTTGATGTTGGGAAATTGGGACAGTGCACCTCTGCGAAGAGGGTGTGGTCATGCATCAAGGGGGTGTGGTCATGCACCCCGATCTCTTCTCCTTAAAGTACCACTTCAATGCCACGCACAACATGACAGGTACGCAAGGCACCCGTTCACAGTGAACAGGGCACATCTCTCAGCATTCCGATTAGGGCAGAGGAACACAGCCCTCAAATGGCTTTGTCCAGCCTACATAGGGACAGTTGAGAGGTAGGCAGGGCCAGATTAAGGTTTGTGGGGGCCCCAGGGCAACTAGGTTGCAGGGGCCCCCTTCAAGCCACATAGCGCTGAGCCCAGCCCAGCCGTGCCCCCAGTAGCAGTCCCCGCAGGAGTACCCCTAGTAGTGATCCCCCCTCTATGCTGTAGTGGTCCCAGCAGTGTGCAGTGCCCCCAGTGTTATCTCCAGCAGTGCCCCTAGCAGTACCCCCCCTCTATACAGTGTCCCCTAGTAGTGGTCCCAGCAGTGTGCGGTGCCCCCAGTAGTACCCCCAGCAGTGCCCTTAGGAGTAGTCCGCCCCCCCCAGCAGTGCCCTTAGGAATAGTCCCCCCCAACAGTGCCCTTAGGAATAGTCCCCCCCCAGCAGTGCCCTTAGGAATAGTCACTCACCCCCCCCAGCAATGCCCTTAGGAATAGTCACTAACCCCCCCCAGCAATGCCCTTAGGAATAGTCACTCACCCCCCACCCCACAGGCACACACATGAAAAAAAACTATCTCCACTTACCTTAATCCCCGTTCCGGCATCTGCTCCTCTATCCAGCGTCCTCCCGGGCCGGCCCGCTCTGCATGATGGGAGAGATGTCGACGTCTCTCCCGTCAGCCACTGCGGGAGCCGGAAGACAGACGCTCCGGCAGTGGGTCGCGGCGCAGCAGCCGATGAGAGTCTGTCTGACTCTCATCAGCTGCTAAATCAAAAACAGAGCTACCGGCACCGGCGGCTGTGTGTTTGTGCTGTGTAGTGCGGACGGCACTTATGTGCCGTCCGCACTACCGCCCTGCCCCAAGCTGATGCAGCAGCACTGACTGTGCTGCTGCATGCAGCTGCAGAGCGCCCTCCTCCCGGGAACAGGTGCCGCCAGCACCTGTTCTCGGCAGGGTCACATTGACCCTGTGTGGGGGCCCTCTGTGTGTGGGGGCCCAGGGACGACCGCCCCTGTCGCCCCCCCCTTAATCCGGCCCTGGAGGTAGGCATTAATAATTGAGCAGGTTTGCAGAGATGTGAGTAATCCAGTTGTAAATAACCTGGATGGATGGCAGTTGAATTTGTTGAGGGAGACTTGTCAGGGACAAAACATGATGGAACAGGTGTTGTCTAATCCTGTCCAACTTGTACAGGTCAGAAGTACCCATATATGAATAGTTGAACATGTTTCATGAACATTGTCCTTGCCTCACTTTATGATGAAAGACAGATACCTCAGCTACCATGCGCGTGCACACAAGCCATGGGATCTTGAAAATAAATGTATCAATAAGTCTATGAATAGGCCTGATGGGACCAGCTCTTTTACTCAGTGTACTGCATTTATATGCAATGCATCTATCTAAGACCCGGCTTGGCACTTAGACATTGCCTGTGATTGGTTCATACCATTGATAACTGGCTGCGCCTACCTGGATTGGATTCATGTGTAAAGTTTCCTAAATGCTGCTGTCACGCTTGTGCTCTCAGGATCCTCAACTGGAGGGTTTGAAGTCGAGGTCCTGGGGTATGGAAAGAACAGAAGACAGGGAGCCTGTATATATGTCTTCCTCATCACCTGACCAAGCTTGAAGTCTAACTTACCGGGAGGTGTTCACCAGTGACCCCTCCAATTGGGATTTGGGTTTTAGCTGCACCCGGCAAGCAGGTTGCCGCCCTTTGGTCAGGTATCCGGTACTAGCGGGAATAAACAAAGACACAAGCACTGGAAGACATGGGAGAAGCACTGGGAGAAAATATTAGCTCTGGTACACAGGGAGAGTTGTTATAAGTGCACTGGGGATCCAGAAGCAGATGTAATAAATGCACTGGGGATCCAGATGCAGATAAATGTTATAAGTGCACTGAGGATCCAAACACAGATAGCTGTTATAAGTGCACTGAGGATCCAGATGCAGATAGATGTTATAAGTGCACTGAGGATCCAGATGCAGATAGGTATTTATAAGTGCATTGGGGATCCAGATGCAGGAAGAGCACTTGTCCAAAGCGCTGATTACTAATACTGGGTGGTGTACATAGGACAGGAGAAAACTTAGTGCTGGGAAAACACAAGCAGGGAGAGACTGGAACAGGAAACAAAAAATTAAGTCGAGAGAAGACGTAGCACACTTGGGATTCTGGACGTGGATACCACTGTAAGACACACTGGAGGATACTGCGAATAAACTCAGTACGGACCAATTTGCAGCCTGGAACGAAACCACAGTGAACCAACACTGAAGTAGTGAAGTTGTTCAGGCAACTTCCTGTTACACGGAACCTGGCTATATAGCAGTCCATTGGAGGACCATGTCAGCTAACACTGCTACCACAGGGAAAAAGGTAGTCAGGTGACACAGACTATCATGGCTGCGTCCATGATGGCAACCACAGGAACCAAGTCACAGAGCAATCCATGACAGTCCTAGCAAACCCCAGGAGTAATCCTCAGCACATTACTCGCCGCTGCACCTGGCGTCTGACTTCTCAGGAGATCAGGGGAAGCAGGCGCTGTGGTGAGTAACGGCCGATCCCAGGTCGCAACCTGACAGCTGCCTTTGGAATCCTCTCTGGATTCCAAGTTTGTCCCTCACTGCTGGCCACTGCTGGTGCTTGCTGTGGATTTGTCTTTGGTTTTGGATTGTTATTCTGCATCTTGTTGACCATTTGTTAACAACTTTGACACATTTATCTGTCTGTTATGTGATTCTCATCTGCCTGGCTTGTGTGCAAGTACCTGGGGTAACAGGTACCGAAAGCACAGGGAGCTGTAAGGTAAAAAGGGGGGCTTTAGTTAAGGTCACGCATTCCTGATACCAGGAGCTCATAAGCCGGTTGTGGGGCCGGATGTGATCATTTCTTTTGGAGAGAATACATTGCTGGGCCCTCAAATAAACCATCATTAATGTGTCCATCTTTAGGTTTGTGTTATTAATCTCTATGTATAAATCCCTTCAGAGACTATTAAATTAAGTATAAAAGTATCCGCTTTGTTGGTGATCCAATTATTTGCAACATTTTAGCTGGATACAGAAGACTGATTTTGTTTATGTCCTTGTTTCCAAAGTTCTACCATAGTTTTGGTTAAATATTACTACATCAGCGTAAAGTAATCTGTATGTACTGTAGCTGGGTTCCTACAGCATTCTAGATACACAAAGGTCATCTCTGTAATGGAGGGGATCATACGCCCAACAGGGACTGTGTACTTGTGTTCAACAGCGTTGGCAAAAACACAGATAAACAATATATTTACAGAGATCTGCACCTATTTTGCTAATGAAACATGATGGCGTGTATTCCAAATGTCCCCTCTTTAGTACCCTAATCTCTTGTCCCTGCTTTATTCCATATATTTTCCTGATGGGTCTGCTGCATAGATATTTTGGGTGCAATGATATGTGCAGTCTTGTTCATTGTAACCCCATCCTTCCAGGTTTTCCTTGCTTCCCAGCACTACTATAGATCACATTTTAAGAATCTAATGCTAGCTTATCTGAAAGCACATACCTTTTTCTTGTGCTACAAGTTTATTTCCTACACGGAATCGGTATGAATCACCGCCGGACCTAAACCTGGCGGATGAAATACCGACACCGGAATGCCGGCAGCTGAAGATCCCGACTGAGGTAAGTAACACCCCTAACCCTCCCTTTTCACCCCCCAACCATAACCCCCCCTCAGGGGTACCTAACCCTGATCCCCCCCTAGTGCCTAACCCTAACCTCCCCCCAGTGGTGCCCAAACCTAAACCCCCCTCCCCGCACCCTAAACCTAACCCTCCCAGGGGGGTGCCTGACCCTAACCCCCCCTTCCCCTAGCCTGACCCTATCCCTCCCAGGGGGGTGCCTAACCCTAAGTCCCCCAGGAGTCCCTAATCCAAACCCTCCACGGCCCACGGCTAAGCGCTCTTGACACCCGGCTTGCCTACATTCGGTATACCGGGCGTCGGGATTTCAGTGTGGGGCTGATGATAGGCGTCGGTATTTAGACGCCTATCATTAGTCCCATGCCGGGATTTCACAGTCGGGAAGCCGGCGGTTGGCATATCGAGCACCAACTTCCTGACTACATCCCTCCAACACTGCCCAAATTGTGTAATGCAGATTGGAATCATTTTTTCTTTTTTTTTTTTCTAAATATGTTATCAAATACCCCATTTGCAGCATAACCAGCAGAGAATGTCATTATATTGCACATAGCAAAACAGAGTGTTCTAAATGGTTTATCAGCAAATATACAATAAGCCTGAGATACTATTTATTAAAGATGACGCAATAGATTCCACAAGTATCATTCTGCGACAGGGACAAGCACAGCAGTTGTCCTCCAATAACTAACGCCTTCTCAGGATAGTATTAGCCCCTAGAAAAAATGCTTTATGATGAAGACAAGGCATTTTTTCCTGATTTTTGTTCCTTTTTTCTTTCTTTTCTAATTTTTACTTTTCTTTTATTAGCATACTTTTTTGGTAGACTCTGGAATGAGAAACCTGAGTTCCTTCGCGCATGCAGAAGTTGGAAAGCTGGCTCACACATGTGCTCTTTGACATCTAACTGTCCTGGCAAGCAGAGAGATTATTCTTACCACTGCCGGGCAGTGCTTCCGGAGCGCTAAACAATATATATATGCTGCAATGAGAGGCGATAGAAATTCTGGCTTTTCCCGATGATTACTAATTAGGGCCCTTAGTCTGCTTGCAAAGAAATTAAACCAGAGGTTCCCAAACTGTGTGCCGCGGCTGGGAGGTCCAGTCTAGTTCCAGGTCAAATTATTAGCAAGTTATTAGGCCATGTGCCTGCGCTATATGCAGCCGGATTACCAACAGGGCCGGTACAAGCAGTGGTCCTAGGAGGCCCTGTCACGCAGTACTGCCTTTAATAATCCCTATACACAGCACCTATTGGCTGCAGATCAGGAAGTGGGCAGGGACAGTTGTAGCCACCATGTTTTAGTGGTGTGAGTGTGACAGCTCCTAGCAGCCGTCAGTAGACAGATGCACCAGCTGTAACATGTTACACCTGTTCAGTGACAGTCCGGTCTGCCTCATCTCATTGCTGCGTAGTATCATACGCAGTATTAGTAACATGACAGCAGTGTACCCCCATAAAATAATATATATAATAAATAGGCTCATCAGCTGTTGATGGACTACAGGCAGTGGCGTATCTATAGGGTGCAGTGTGTGCGGGGCACACGGGCCCCCGGGTACAGGGCGGGCCCCACACCGCACACACAGCACCCATATTTTTTTTAAACTTACCTGTCCGAGGTCCCGCGTCGGGTGTCACTGCTGCTCAGAACACCAGAAAAATGGCCGTGGCGGCCATTTACCGGCATTCTGTGCATGCGTAGTAGACTCCGGGCACACTCTAGTGCCCGGAGTCTACTAATGCTCCGGTGGCTGGCCAGCCATATCAGTTGGCTGCCAGCCACCAGGGAGAGAGGAGGGGGCCCCGCACGAGGAGTGCACACGGGCCCCCTCCTCTCTTAAAACGCCCCTGACTACAGGTCCCATTGAGCCTTGCTGGAACTTGCAGTTCTCCAGTAGTTGGCATGTAACAGGTTGCCCATTGCTGCTTTTCCATCAGTATATGCCTGCTCTGTGTACTTTACAGCTGGCACTGCCAACATACTGTAATTACAGCTATTGCTGCGATTTGCTGTAGATGCAGGAGACCTACCTAACATCACCAACGTACAATAATAACCGTGTCTGGAGCAGTGGCGTAACTAGGGTATTTGGAGCCCAGGGCAAATTTGAAAACGGAGCCCCCCCCCCCTAACACACCAATATGCACGCGCGCGGGAAAAAATGGGCGTGGTCACTTAAAAATGGGGCATGTCAACATGACACACCCCTTTATTTTCACGCTGAACTTTCCTATCCATATGCACCTTAACCCCAGTTGTACCCCTTATACAATACCCTAAGTATGCAGTTGTGGTCCCTCTTATGCAGGCCCATAGTAGTGCCCCTTATACAGTACCCCCAGTAGTGGCCCCCCCAAATGCAGTGCCCCACGTAGCAGTCCCCACAATGCAGTGCGCCCAGTAGCAGTATGCCCTCATGCTGTGCCCTTTATATGGTGCCCCAGTAGTAGTCCCCCCCTATGCAGTGCCCTTTATATAGTGCCCCCAGCAGTAGTCCCCCCCATGCAGTTTTCCCAGTAGTGGTCCCCTTATGCAGGCACCCTGTAGTGATCCCCCCTATCCAGTGCCCCCTGTAGTGGCCCTTCCTATTATTGCCCCCAGTAGTGGTCCCCCGAGTGCAGTGCCTCTAGTAGGCCCCTTTCATGATGCCCCCAGTGGTAGTTCCCCCCCAAGTAGTAGTCCCCAGTAGAGTAGGTGCTCCCAATGGTGCCCCCAGTAGTAGCCACCCCTCCCCCAGTAGAGGTCCCCCCAGTAGTAGCCACTCCTCCCCCAGTAGAGGTCTCCCCAGTAGTAGCCACCCCTCCTCCAGTAGAGGTCCCCCCAGTAGTAGTCACCTCTCCCCCAGTAGAGGTCCCCCCGGTAGTAGCCACCCCCCTCCCCCGTTGTGCAGATAGGTTACAAAAAAAATAAATATATATATATATATATATATATATATCTATAAAAATATACTTACCTGAATCTCTGCTCCTGCTCCTGGTCCTGGTCCTGATCGCGACGCCGCTCCCGCCCGGGCGGGCGCGCTCAGCATTATGGGACAGACGTCATGACGTCAGTCCCATTACCCACTGCAGGAGCCCGACGGAAGTCCGGCTCTTGCAGTGGGTGCTGCAGCAGTCAATGAGAGTCTATCTGACTCTCATTGGCTGCTGTTTAACACACGCATCGCCGCCAGCGCTGGGGGGGATGCGTGTGTTATGCACAGCCTAAGCCCACCTCCTGGGGGAGGGAACGGGCTCAGGCATGCAGGACATGACCGGCGCCGGTCCTGTGTAAATGTGTAGCGCTGACCGCACTCATTGCGGTCGGCGCTACACTGGCTAACTAGGGCGGGCGGGCCGGTACCGTGGCCGGCGGCGCCCCCCTGCGCCGCCGGTCCAACGGCGCCCAGGGCACGAACCCCGCCCGCCCTGCCCTAGTTACGCCACTGGTCTGGAGGCCTGCAGCTCTAGGGTAGGTGCTGGCCACAAATACTGTCATTGGGGTCACCAATTAGGCCTCTTGTGTTCCTGCTGTACCTACATCCGTATGATAATACATTGTGTGTAGCGATCGCTCTGTAGCTGCGCATCTTGCCTAACCAGAACCGTGCTACTGAATTGAGGCTGTGGAAGTTGCATATATATATTGCATCTTGCGAACTATAAAAATACGTGGACAGAGGGTCAAGGTGTGATATTAACAGTTAGGATGGGCCTAATACCTCCATTACTATTTATCAAACATTTGTTTTTCATGTAATTATGTAGAAACAACAGTTTGTGTATAATTGTATGATTTGTTGTTATGTACTAACAGCCCAATGCAGGAGAATTTACAGAAATCTGCTGCAGAAGGCTGATCAGTGCTGCAGACCGCAGTCCCCATTATTATCACTGGGAACTACGGTCTGACTTCTATGTACCAGTTTAACCCTGCTGCAACCTAGGGGTGCCGTGAAAAAATTCTGAGGCACTAAGGGGTCCATGAACTGAGAAAGTTTGGGAACCACCGATTAAAGCTATTATTGGCTACTTTCTTTTATGCAATCTTTCACAGATTGGCCATATATATAGTCAGAGAAGGCATATTTGTATGGTGTTTAACTTTCATTAGGGAGAGAACAAGTGCTGTGTATTAGGTACTCTTGTATTGCTGGATTTTCTATTTGTGTATTATAGTATATTATATTTCATTTATTACCATTTATTTATATAGCACCAGCATACAGTATTCCATTGTGCATTACAATTGTGATATATTATAGTGTTTTATAGTGCAAAACTTATATGTACGCAGCAATGTTTGTTATTAGTATTTGTATATTTTTGTATTCTTATATACATTATTAACATTTGAAAAATGTAATATAGCCCTTTCCTTTCCTTCCAAAAGAGGTAGAATTCCTCCCAGAAAGTGTTTATTGTATTTTTGTTTTAGAAGTAAACCTGCATTTTATCAATAGAATGTAGCTTTCTGGATTATTGTATGTTACATGCTGTAGATTCATTACCATAAAAATTGAAAATGGTCTATGGGGCAATTGTCTTTTTAAATCCATATGTGGAACAAAGTAATTTACTGCACAGGACTAGATATCTTGTACTGATCGTATAGAAGAAAAAAAATCAATTTAGATTGCAGCACTTTAACAAATTTATAGCCATATTGCTATACTGCTGTACTCGATAGTTTGGTGAAAAATGTTTCTATGCTCAGTTGCACAGTTTCGATCTATATAGAAAAACTTGTCCCTTATTCTATCGTGGTAATAGTAACCTGCCTGGAAATTAGTAACCAACTGTTCTGTTTTTGCCCTGCAGCATATTAATATTGATACTACAATGGTACATAGGAACTTATCGAAAAGGGGCCCTAAACTGCTCACCCTGAATATATATATAATGGGAGGTGCTACCTGTTGAGACTATTGTTGCAGACAAAAAAATTGTTACAAGTGCACAATTCCAACATTACTATTTATCTATAAATAATACATTTTGCAATAAAATCTTGCAATAAATAGAGGTTTTAAGCATAATCATGGCCAAGGTTATGGGCCTACCCACCGCTTTCAGGAAACCTCTTTAGGGTAGGTATCTAAAGCAGCCCAACCACAGTACAAATTTATATAGTGTAGTTATGGGTTGATTTTTGGGGTGTGGGTCCCCTGGATTGCTGTGGCTGGGCTGCTTCAGGGCATCGCATTATAACACACTTCCTTTTTTGCACTTTTAGCACCTTTATTGTTTGTATATTATATTTGTAATATTTTCACACCTCTATTTTTCACTTTACTTCTAATATATGCAGTAGCTGCTCCTATCTAACACTCTTTTACACTTCACCTTTCTCACTATAGCGATGCCCTGGGGTGGCCCAGCTGGGCTGGTTTGGGGGTGTCCTGCACTCTAGATTTTAACTCCAGTATGTTAGGGACCTACCCTAAAGAGGTTACCTGGATGCGGTGGGTAGGCCCATAACCTTGGCCATGATTATGCTAAAAACCTCTACTTTTTGCAAAATGTATTGTTTACTGTATATGTAATTAGTAATGTCGGAGTTGTACACTTGTAACTTTTCTTTGTGTACATAGGAACTTGTTTAGATATATTGTTGCTAATTGTATTTGTTTTGTGGTAGAGTTTATATTTGTTATGAGTTAGTTTTAGCTAGCGGATGAAAGTACAAAATATAATTATATAATTCACTGTGCGCTCCTGCAGAACGGGAATCTGACTGTAATGGGCAACCATCTCGTATTAATCTCGTATTAATCCAGCTGAGAACCAATCTAGCATCCCCAGTCTGGCTGCAATATAATGTGGGTAATGAACTATCCTTCCCAATTCCTATTAGCAGAACTATGGTGCTACCTGCCAGGGTCTCTTGTGTTTAGGAAGAACGCCCCTTTGCCAATGGTGTCGTTTTCTCAAATCATGGTTATGCTTGGTGATTCTCTTTCTTAACCTATTTCTTTCAGCTGTTGAACTAGAACAGCTTGGAAATTGGGTACTTAATAAAAAATAATATCAAACTACCCTAGCCATAACTAACAGAACCACGGGGGACCTATCTCTGAGCTCCGTGTTGTTTGGGAGAAACACTCTCCCACCAGTTAGTTTTGCTGACTCTTGGTGGTATATTCACTAAAGTGAGAGTTTTTAGAAATTGAGATGTTGCCCATAGCAACCAATCAGATTCTACTTAACATTTAACTAGCACCTTCTAGAAGATAAAAGCTCAAATCTGATTGGTTGCTATGGGCAACATCTCCACTTCTAAAAACTCTCACTTTAGTCAATATATCCCTTGAGGTTCAGCTTGTTATAACAACCCTGAGCCAGTCCTTTGATAAGAGCATGCTGTAAAACAAGTAATAACAGAAATGGGAGTAGTAGTGGTGGTGGGTGACTAACCCATATAGCAAATAAAATTGGTGTTTTTTTTGTAGAGGAAGCTTGGCACTGACCAATCATTATCCAGTTGTACCATCGCAGTGCTATTGTATGCAGTTTATAAACCCTTATTGTAATTTTTTTCCTTTAAATATATATGTTATCGTTTTCAATTTTTTTTTTAATTAGATGATTTCAGTGTTTTGGGATTTATGTTTAACACTCATTTTTAAAATCTTTATATGTTTTTACTTTGTAAAATAATGAGTCAACTAGCTGAAAGTATATTACACCCGGGCAATAGACAAGTTTATGTTATAAATTATGTCTTTATGCATCAATATATTGTGCTTGTAAATTCAAAGTGGCAATAGTTACTGTGTCGAGCAATTAATACCTGTGTAAGATGTTTGATGACTGTTACACCCGTTCAATAATCTAGTCCAATGAAATATTTTATGGCCTTATAAACCAGACATCATTTACAGCACGTTTACAACTCATGCAATCCTTGTTAAATATAGTGCACCTGTCTGATTATACCTCAAACCCTAAGTCTGATATTTCATATTATTGCAACATTGTCGCTATAACACCCAATAAGCAAAAATTTTTATATTTTCATTGTGCAGCAGCCTAATTATTCTACTCTACTCCACCAGACAGCTTAGCACAAGAGCGTCATGTATGTATATACAGGGCTGTAACTAGGAGTGTGCAAGCAGTGCCGTCACATGGGAAGCAGTCGAGAAGCCGACAGACGCAATCCCGACTGCCGGCTTCCCGACTGTCTAATCCAGGCAAGGTACAAATGACAGGCGTCGAAATCCCGACGCCTGTCATTTTACCTACGACGGGAGCCCGGCTTCTCGATCTAAGGTAAACCGGGCGCTGAGCGCGGACAGCCGCGGGGCGGAATGGTTAAGTTTAAGGTTCTCGGGGGGGACCTAGGGTTAGGCATCCCCCCGGGAGGGTTAGGTTTAGGGTAGGGAATGGGGGGGTTAGAGTTAGGCACCCCCGGGGGAGACTTAGGTTTAGGCAGCTGGGAAGGGGGGGTTAGGTTTAGGCATTTAGTGGGGTGATTAGGGTTAGGAACGGGGGGGGGAGATTAGGGTTACTTACCTTTAGCAGCAGTCGGGATTTTCACCCCTGCCGGGCATGCGCTATCAGGATTTGAACTGCCGGCCATGCGGCCATACATACCGATCCCCGTCACATAGAGTGCAGGGCCCTGTTGCATGTGGTTTGCTGGGTGACTGGAAGAGCACCCTACAGCCAGTAGCGCTACTGCAGAGCCGCAATACCCTGCACCTTCTGGAGCCACCCAGAGTGTCCTTATGACGCTCTGGACAATCCTCCACTTCCTTGAGCCGGCTGCACCGCTCCCTGGCTGTGACGTTATGACGTCACGTGTTTAGGGAGTGGAGTTTACACAGTGTGCACTGGAGCCCTGTTACGGCGCTGTGTTTATACCCTAGTGGTGCTAATATGTATTTAAACTCCTGTAAATAAAATATAGATTAGCGGCAAGTTATGATGTCATTGTTTATAATTGGTGAGTGCTGTTATCAGCATTTTGCTTTTATATAGTCATAGAACCCCTCAGTAATTTCTAATTTCAATTAAACCATACCTTCTAACTCATGATTGTGGTAGGACAGTCCCTGGTACATGTGGCTGTGAAAGTGTTATTGAAAGGGGCTAAGTGGCAGCCCCCAATGGTGGTCAGGCCCAATCCATGATGCCTGCATTGCCCCCCAACCCCCCTACTTCCTCTATGACAAGGCCAAGTGCTTCTCCAGAGCCTCTCTTTTCATATATTGGTAGATACTGTATGAATAAACTACTGTAATTAAATAGTTATTCTCACTCTAGCAGAAGGCTTGACTGACAGATCTTATCTATTCTCTAGTACTCTTTCTTCTAAAGATACTAGATAAGCTGCATTATTATATTTAAACCATTAAATAAGGACTTTATTTCTAGGCGTGATTATTATTATTTAAAGGTAATTTTCATTTACTCTTAACATTTGCAATATTAACTGTCTTTGTAAACTACTATAAGGCACAATTCTCTGTTCCTCTTTTGCATTTGCATAGGAGTGGCATTGACCTTAGGGCCTGATTCAGAGCTGAACGCCCTGACCAGAGCGCTCGCTCTGAATCAGGGCCCTCCTACCTTTTTTTGGAGCGTCCTCATGGACGCTCGCATAGCTGAGGGTTACCACCCCCAGCATATGCGAGCGTCCATGATGATGGTCGCGATGGTCTTGACCATCGCGACCATCGGGCTTGCGACGGAGACCCTGCGGTAGGGTCTCGCTGCCGCAAGCCCTGGAGTGATTTTGGCTCTATCAGAGCCAAAATCACTCCCACTGACATCACTAGTGATGTCAGTGGGGCCGGCTCCAGATGGTAGGCGTTCCCATGGGAACGCCTCCGTCTGGCAGGCACGCCCCCGGCACGCCCGCCAAAGGGGGCGTGCTGTCAATCAACATCGACAGCACGCCCCCTTTGGTGCGAGACCCGGATCGATGGTGAGCCCGTCGCTCGCCGGGTCTCGCACATGCGCACGACGGAGCTCCCTCCATCGTGCGCATGCGCAGTGGGGAACATCGACCCACTTGCGAGCGTCCTGCCGCTCGCGAGCGGGTCTGAATGACCCCCTTAGACCAGATAGCAAGAGGGAGAGACATATAATATTATAAAGTTGTTTGTTGGCACAGTGGATAGCATTGTTGTCACACAGCCTTGGGTCATAAGTTCAAATCTAACCAGGCCACTATATGTATGGAGTTTGTATTTTCTTCCCACGTTTGCACAGGTTATCTATCTGATTTCCTTCCACACACAAACAACATACTGGTAGGTTATTGCCTTCTGAAAAGGAGCGTATTAACGTTAGCGGCAGCACGAGTGCAGCGGGCCCCCTCCTTTAATCAGCAGGGCACCCAAGCCTCGCATCTTGCCTTGAGCCAGCAAGCGATTCCCTCCTCCACGGCAGCATCTTTCCAGTTATATTCTGAAGGATGGCGTCTGCGCACAAGAGAGCAAAGGTTCTTACACAGCGCTAGAGTCTTTGCCTTCACTGCGCTGTGCCATCTTCCCGAAAATGTCACTGGGAAGATAGCACCATGGAGGAGGCACAAGATATACTGTGGGTGCAAGTGCTGTGCGGGATCCCCCTGGATTCTGGTGCCCATGTGAACCTCACACCCTGCAGCCGTTATAAATGTGCCTATGCTTCTGAGAATATTATCTATATCATGCATATGTCTGTGTGGTAGGGAATATAGCTTGGAAGCTCCACTAAGACAGGGAGTGATGTGAATGTTTAAGGGGCTTATTCATCATCAAGGCCGTATGGCCTCCGATGATGAAGTATTGAACTCGCTGCGAGGGCTACTCAAGTATCCAACTCGCAGCGGGGGATATATGGACAGCAAAAGCAGTTATCCCCGTGGTTAGTATCACACAGTGGCGTATCTATAATGGGTGCAGTGTGTGCGGGGCACATGGGCCCCTGGGTCCAGGGGAACCCCGCACCGCAAACCCTGCACCCATATTATTTTAAACTTACCTGTCCGTGGTCCCGCGACGGGTGTCAGCGCTGCTAAGAACACTGGAAAATGGCGCGGCTGCCATTTTTACCGGTGTTCTGCGGATGCGCAGTAGACTCTGGGCACACTCTAATGCCCACAGTTTACTGTGCATGCACAGAACACCAGAAAATGACCGCCGCGGCCATTCTCCCGGCGTTCTGTGCATGCACAGTAGACTTCGGGCACATGCTAGTGCCCAGAGTTTACTAATGCTCCGGTGGCTGGCCAGCTGCGTGAGTTGGCTGCCGGCCATCGGGAAGAGAGGAGGGGGCCCCACACGGGGGGTGCACACAGGCTCCTTCCTCTCTTAGGACGCCCCTGGTATCACAGCTACTTCTCTAGCTGCGTTACTTACCTGCTCCCCATCGCCCGGGAGGTAGTGAGGAGGCGGCGTAGAGATCTGCTCAAATCCCTCTTCGCATCCCCGGAACTCCTTCCCATAGGAAGGAGCGGGGCTACGAGAGCAAGCGGCGTCTGAAGATGGCGCTTTTTCTCAGCGTCTGAAGATGGCGTTTGTTCTCAGTTTGCTGAATACCAAGGGTGAACGACCCGGTAACTTAGGTATGCGGAAACTAGCATTTCCATATGGTTACCGGGCTATTATCGTTTGATGAATAGGCCCCTGAATCTTTTATGTAAAGCATAATTAGGGGTAAAGTGCTTTGCAATATGTAGGTGCTGTTTAAATCACTGTTAATAAATAAAATAAGTCATGAAATAAGAAAAAATAGATATATTAAGCTGTGTGTGAAGTAGGATAACACAATGTTATGGGGAGTAGAAAATAGTGAGTCTTTCATCTAACAATTCTTTATAATCAATCATCATATAATGTGGTGATAATATGGCCCTAAACCACATTCTACCAGCTGTACTCCAGACAAACCACACATTATAGTGGGGCAGCAGCTGCCTCTGTATATGGCTGTATAAGGAACATGGCAAAGGTCTTACATAGGAAAAACCCTTACCAGGGATAATGCAACAGATGGGCTGGTGATCGGCTAATGACAGAACAGAGAGGTCACATCTCACTGATGTAGTTTGATTAAACTTGGAAGGCTGTCTTTCCTGAATTGGTCAGCAGTCTCTGTCTGTCAAGCATTCATTATCTGTTGAAGGATTAAAAGGAGATTTATCATACCCCCCCCCAATACAGGAATGTCCCAGAAAAATACTATGCTATCATGGAATAGGTAGGAAAGACATCTGGAATTCCTGCTGTCTTTTACTCTGCATTCTTCATTAGTTATGCCTTTACACTAACATGTTGATAGCTATTTTAGTTTAGGTTAGCATTCTTGTATAATTAACCTCATTCTCATACAGTATGTGTGTGTTGCTTAATATGCACACTTTGATTAATAAAAAGCTTAAGGAGCAAGTAAATACACTTTTGGACATTAATAAATATGATGACTAAGCTAAACAGTATCCTAGAAATAATGGATGTGTTTCATTTTTATAAATCTACCCAGCTTGCAGTCAGGTGTATTGTTTAGTGGAAGCAGATATTGCTTGTGAGGGTGGTGCTTCCCTGTTTTGCATCACTCTGTGGTAGAGCTGAATGCAACACTTGTGAGATTGTTTTGCAAGTATTGTTACTTATTACCAGATATGCTCTATATATGTGCTGCTGAATAGGAGCAAACATTATAATATGCAATGCTATCTATAGCAGTACAACTTAGTCAGGGTTTGTTCGCTGACATTGCTCAAAAGTGCAAATATACACTACTACTAAAACATAGCAACCAGACACTTACTTTCATTGTCTAATTTACAGTAGACCTGAAAGCAAATGTGTAAATGGTTGCAATTGGTTACATCCTCAGTGTTTCACTGTGTGTGGCTGCAGGGCCGTAACTAGGGTAGTGCGGGCGGTGCCATGGCACAGGGCACCACAGGGTAGGGGGCACTGTTTGGGCCTATCTGATTTCTGTTTATTATCATGCTCACTTGTAGCTTCCTCTTATTTTATCCCCAGCATCTCCTGGCCTCCCCTGTCTCTTCCCTGTTCCCTGGCCCTTCCCCATGGGCCTTTTTGGATTTGCGTCTTATGTCCCTATTTAAAAAATAGGGGGGGGGGCAATGCTCTTTCTGGCACAGGGCACCAAAAAGTCTAGTTACGGCTCTATTTGGCTGGCTACAGTTGTATGTGATTGAAGGGGAGTTAAAACTGACCATTCTGCCACTAAGTCCCACTAAGACTCTTTGTCCCCAATACTAGCCAGTGCCTCCCCAGCCATTTACTTTACCACACGTCACTGGATGACGGCTTATTAATTAAACCAAAACGTTGCAAAGCTGTGCAGTCTTTATTTCTGTGATTGAATGTCCTGGAGTGCCTCCGTGTTTGGGAACATTTCATTATTGCTGGTGGTTGAGCACCCGGGCCCACCATTCAGGAAGTGTGAGTGCTGGTTCCGTGTGCTTGATTTAATTGGATTTAATGCAACTTTCTTTCTCGCAAACCCTGAGCAGGTAAAAAAATTCTGAAAAATGTCGGGACTCCCCCCCCCTTCCCCGTAATGATTAATTAGGCACTTATTCATTTTTAATTAGCTTCATTTGGCCAATAATTACATGTTATTTTGGGGTGATGTTGGGGTGACATTCTGCAAAGTGCAGAATACTGGGTTAAAATATGTGGGACAGGTATATGGGAGTGTTGTATGGATGGGACAGGTGTTTTTAATCTTGCAGGTGGGAGTTACAGTTGTTTTTTTTTTCACTAAGTGGCTTCAAATGACACATTAATCAATTTACAGGCATTTTTGAACCCCAATTTAATGTAGAACATTTATTTGCTTGATATATGCAAAAATAAGTCATTTGAAACATTTTAAGAGCCCCACTAATAGACATCTCTACCATTACCAAATATGTATTTTGCACTTTTTTGGGGTATAGGATGATCTCCCCATTTTTTCCCACACTTAACGTGGCTATTAACAGGCAAAATTACCGTGCAAGTGCTTTTTCCAATTGAATTGGACGAGAATCGGTAGTGCACATATATGCTGTAATATAAATTACCGAGCGATAAATGCATTAATTCCATCCATGGATAATTAATTTTTTTACCACAGATAATTGAATATGCCCCCTAGTGTCTTGTTAGGTAGACTGGAAGGACAGGAAATATAAAATATACAACAAAATGACAAAAAAATTATAACTTTGCAACTGCTTGTTTCGTTTCTAGTTTCATGACATGTATTAGGTTACTGAGGTTAAATTGTTTTAAATGTTGATAATTTTATTCTAAAAGGAAAACAAACCATTGGTTTGATATCAAGCGCTTTGAAGGCAGTAAGGAAACCCAATAATAAACTGTGTACATGGATTCTTGTGATGTGTAAATCAAGCTCGGTCCAGCTATACAAATCGCCAAGGGATCGCGGGATGGACTCCATGCCTCAGTCAGTCCTACTGTTCTGCTTCACACAAGGATAACATGAAATAGTGACTTTATTTTACCTTTCAGCCATTCCCCAGCCATTTTGGCATTGTACATGTTTATGTCTTTCTGGTATGCAATGTGTTTTGTATATGCAATGTATTCAGTTTGTTTTTTATTAATTCCTGGGAGACCTTCAGATCCTCAGCCTGACACTGTTATATGTACATGTATAATATACAGCCAGATAATAATTTGATGGTTGAGCAGTTAACATGCATACCATTCAGTGCCTAATGCATGGCTTTCTCCTTCTCCAGGAGGTGATAAACGATTAATTCCAGCAATTGCTGGCTAATGACATGCACTGCATTACTGAGAAATGAATGGGACTCTTGGTCTGTGTCATGCTTGAGGCTGACCCTTTAACACATCTTTGATGCATTTTATTATAATTAACTCATAGATACCACAAGAAATGAGCCTACAAGTTCCTTTTGACTTATTTAATCATGCTACATGTTACACAGGACTTGCTAATTATTTTAGATTTTGCAGATTTTACAGAGAAATTCCCAGTAGAGCATAAAATGCCCCCATTTCTGTGATTATATAGCAAAACCTGTTTATTACAGAGGTTGAATAACACCTCTCAACATTTAAAAATGTGAAATAAGGACAAAATAAGCCCCGCCCCTGATCCTGAAAAAACTAACCTTGATCCACCTAGAAATGCCCACGTTTGACTTTACTAGGTACGTAATTTGGGACTGTCCAGACAAAATTGGGACAGTTGGGAGCAGTGGAGGATCTTTACCTGTCTGCTAGGGGGTCTCTAATTGTGCGCATGTGCAGGATGACAATCCCGAGCATGCGCACAAATTAGCCAACTGGTTTCTATTTCTAGGGACTGTATTGGCTGTAGCAGTGCAGCCCCTAGGAGCTGGTAAGGGCTACAGCAGGGACGTGCGACCAGGGTAGGCAGGGGAGACAGAGCCTCCCCTGTCACACTCCCTCCCCTATCATATTCCCTGTCATGCTCCAGAGTACATGTGTGCTTCCCCAGTCACTGACCGCAGGGGAGTGGCTTCCCATGTGAAGCGCTATCTCTGATATCGAAGTGTGAACTGGCAATCGCAGGGCGAGAAAACCTTACTCCCCTGGCACTGCCTGTTCGGCTATGATTAGCAGGAAGCGCTTCCAATGGGAAGCCGCTGTCACTGCTAGGCAGTGCCTGCAGATGGCGGATTTTACTTGGGGTGGAGGTGGCTGCAGCACTGCAACCTCTAGGTAACATCTGCCAGTGGTTGGAGGTAATATCATATGCGTTAAATAGTTGGAATCTTTAAACTTAATTTACTATGGGGAGGATTTATCCAACCTTGTAAAGAGGACACGGGGATAAATTGCCCATAGCAACCAATCAGCTTCTTACATTCTATAAAATGATAGCTAAGAGGTGATTGGCTGCTATGAGACATTCTCCACCTGTAATCTTTAGAATATTTGATACATCTCACCCCATGTCCTCAGGTCCCTCTGGCGAAGAGGTTGCCATGTTAGGAACGTGGTCCATCTCTAACTAAGCATACAGTGACATATTTAGCAGAGTTGCTATGTAAAAATGCAATGTGTAGATTGGTGGATTCACAGGGCCAGCACCAGTAACTCCAATGTATTCTCAGCTTTTTACCCTGTATCAGATCCCATTAGAACAGTTTTATAAATATGTGGTGAGATCATTGGGTACATAAATCCCAACCATGCCAATGTAGGAGGGGCAATGTCTCTGTATCAATTGGGACAACTTTATGCTGATGGGACCAGAAGGTTGCGTTGTGTATTCCATGCACTGTTATCCTGTATAGTCGAACAGCTGAGACCAGGGGGTCTAGTTACTAAGCAGTGTTAGGAGGCAGAGTGAAAAGTGATAAGGTGCCAGCCAATCAGCTCCTAACTGGCGTCTCACAGGCTGTGTTTGAAAAATGAGAGTTGGGAGCTGATTGGCTGGCACCTTATCACTTTTCACTCTGTCTCCTAACACTGCTTAGTAACTAGACCCCCAGGTGTCTCACACTGTTTTCATGGTATGCGCTCCATTTAAAGAGTGTTTTAAGGGTGGAGGATGGGACTAGGGCAGCCCGGCATGTTAGAAGTGCTAGACACACCCTCATGCCATGTGACCATTCCCCCTTCTTCCTTTGTGTCCCAAATGAACAAAACAAAAAGTTGTGACGTATGTAGATATCTGTAGTGGTAAGGGGGAGGTAATACTTTACTTTTTAACAGAAGTGGAAAGGCACCATAACACATTACAATACATTTTACCTCCATTTATAAGTCAATTGTTATATTTAATTTTAGAATTTAGTAGTTAAAATTGTAATAAGTTTAGTATACACCGTGAATTAAGAATTATAGATGTGCGTGGACCCCCGTGTTTTGTTTTTGTTTTTGGTTCTGATTTATTGTTGTGTTATTGTTTTGGTTCTAATTCATCATTGTATTTTGGTTCATATTCGGTTTTGGTTTGGCTTTGGATTCTTTAAAAAGCAATAAATATCAATAAAAATGTATTATAAAATCGATAAAACAGCTAAAATCATGTAATTTGGACCTGTCTACATGCAATCCAAAACCCGTGCTCTGTTTTTAAATCCGAGTTCCGAACTGACTACAGAACTGAACCGGGACTCGGTTCGACTTGGAACACCAAAGTGATTCCAAACTCGATTTGACTCAGAACCCCTAAGTTCGGGTTTGTTCGTATCTCAGGAAAACCGAATGGCACATCTCTATTAAGAAAATTTCAGTTGTTTTAGTTGTTTACATTATTGTACATATTTTCCTGGTCAGTTAAAATGCTGGTAAGGAATACTGTAATGATGCTAATTGGCTAATTCTGTTTGACTCTGCCAAAATATTAAAATGATTTTTCTAGGAAGTGAGCAACTGGAACCTTTTATTTCTGGCTAATTAGAGCTTCCCTCTCTGTTTCTCTGATCTAATAAACCAAATTTGCTGCTATGATGGTTTAGCTCTGCTGTTTATTTGAGCGAATATTATGAAATAAAATGAAGATAACATTAAAATTAAAGGCATTTTCGTTATACTGGGTGAAAAATACAATTTCAAAAGTGTCCTAGTTTAAGAACCATTAGTAGACAAAATCGTAATAAGTAGTTTGTGGTCAAGTTTTCATCAAAAAATTGTGTCTTTATTATATTTCTTTATTACGGTATATCTAATGCAGGATGGTTCTAAATGGTTCAGAGAAGATACAATGACCTATAACTAAACATTACATGTGTGGGCTCCACCAAATGCCAGACATGGCCAACAACAAAACAAATTCCATATACCTGACCAGAAACTGCAGTTGGCCAGTGACTGATATTTCTCTAAAGTTGAGAAGTTTTCCATTGCAACCATTCAGCTTCTAATCATCATTTATCTAGCACAGTTTATAAAATGACAGAAGCTGATTGGTTGCTATGGACAACTTCTCCACTTTATCTCCTTCAAAGGTTTGATCCATCTTCCCCTGTGTGAGGTCACATCTGACCACACTAATGGGACCCTGGGCAGTTTAGCCACCTGGCTCAATCGCCAAAACCAGAATATTTTAATATGCGATCACCTTAAATGTTCATATTTTTGTTCCAAATCCCCAATCTTTCATTCTTTGCAACTTATCCTGCTTTTGGATATCTGCTGTATAAATCTAAAAGGCTTAATTTCTCCATCACTCCCAACAGTGTATGATTGATAGTAATATATATACCGTAGCATGCCTGTTGTTCATTTCAGCTGGAGATAAGTTTGTTTTTATGAAGTTTGTATTTGAAAATCTGTTATGAGGGTTATGTCCATTATTTTTTTTATTGAAGGATACATTATCTTTCTGTCATCAGTCTCTCATTGTGGAGGGCTATCTCTCTTCTGGTTCTCTCACAGTAACATTTGTCTGTCCTGGGTGAACTAAGGGCCTAATTCACAACAGATCGCAACTGCGATTGCAAAAGCAATTACGCTTGTAGTCTCACTGCGATAGTATGCTAATCCTATGCCGTCTCAGCACAACATAAAGACGCACACTTTACCTTACACCATACTTGCCGACAATCAGCTCCAGCCTTCCGGGAGGGAGCTGATTGTCGGCTAACAGCGGGGGGCGGGGGCGGTCATTGGGGGCGGAGCCGGGGGCGGGCCAGCCAGTTGGTGGTGCATTGAGGGTGGAGCCGGGGGCGGGGCCGTACAATCGCGTCATCGTGGCTCCGCCCCTCTTCACAATGCCGTTATTTTCGGCAGTGTGAAGCAGGGGGCGGGGCTGCGATGACGCGATTCAGCGCGAAACGCGTCACTGGCTCCCCCGCTGCGGGGGTTTCTAATCTTTTCAGGGGGGAGGACGGGAGGGTCGGAGGCTTCCGGGAGGCTTGCCTGCCTTTCCGGGGGGCCGGGAGTGGCACCTGAAAATCGGGAGGCTCCCGGCCAAATTGGGAGGGTAGGCAAGCCTGCCTTACACACATCTGTAATGTTTAGCAAGACTGCAAAACCATCGGCAACATTGAGTACCATCGCAGCCTCACGCACACTTGCACAAGCTCTGACCTTACACAGAAATTGCTAACTTAATCGCACGCTATGAGTACTCAAGCTGAGTATGGCATCGCAGTGGCTAATTTATGAATGCCCCTGTAACAGCAGTCAGACGTCCTGGCACGTCTTCGTTCCGCCGCTCCCCCCCCGATCAACACCCAGAAACGGTACTTCCTGTCAGTCACTCTGCGATGGGTCTGCCAAATCACTGCGATCGCAGTGGCCGGTTTGCATATGCATGCGCAGAGCGCAACAATCAGCCGATTGCCTGCGTAATCACAGTCCCTAAGTCAGCAACCAGATCAGTTATGGACCCAGGGGTCCATTCTTTAACAGTACCATAACAGGACGACAGTTCATTCTGTGCCACCCCCGCCCCCAGAACACATGATGTCATGTTGTCACGCAGAGGGGCCCGGGGCCCCTAGCACCGGGTAGTACAGCACTGCCCAGAGCATCATCAGGACGGCACTGCAGCAGTGATACTGGCTGCAGAGTGCCGTTCCAGGCACTCTGTTAGCCAGAAGCAGGGTCACCGATGGAGCCATTCACAGAGTCCTGCACTATGTGCGATGCCACTGCTCGCATACACCTAAATTCGACAATGTCCATTAAGATGCATGCTTTTAGTAACAGGCCCATTCATTATTAGTGGCCAGGGGCTTTATTCATCATGTTAATTATCGAGGTCTGAACAGACCCCGATAATTAACATTCCTACTCACCGCAAGCAATTCATCATTGCTCTGGTGCGGAGAGAGCTGACATGAAAAACAACTGTCTCCGGGAAAGTTTTCACTGCTCCTTTCGGACCTATACATGTGCACAAGAGCCCAGGCGTCCAACGGAAGGAGCCGGACAGGGGCGGAGGGATCTGAAAGGATCCCTTTTCGCGACCCGGGACTCCTTCCCATGAAGGAATGGGTTGTTGGAGCACTCGCCATCTGAGAAAAAAAACAAACACCTAAGTCACGTGCATGAGACAGAGTGTACTGTACGCTCAGAGATGCTGTCGCGATTGGGACAGACAGTATTAGAATTGGGCAGAAAAGTGATGGGCGCTTCTGGGCAGTGGCTGGGAGGTGACTAGAAATGAATGCAATAAATATCCGTCTCATGGACGTGTAATGGGAGTGTTGCAGGCGTGTCAGTGCAAGGGGCTGAGGGCCGGACGCTATTTGCGCTCGCTCGTTCAGAAAAAGGGGCCGGCTATTTAAATTGAGCGCTCGCTCTTTGCGGTCCGTTGACGCCTCTATGTCTGAGCGAGTGAACGAAACATGCGCTCGCTATTTTGTAAAGACGCCCCCTGTCCGCTCGCATCATACGTCATCTCCGCTATTTATTAGATTAATCGAGTACATCGAAAGGAGTCTGAACTGCTCGCAGTGCTTGTGGTTGGATTTTCCTACCGCAATCATGCGAACAGTTCAGGCTAAGAGACAACCAAGTGATGTGGTCGATGACGCTGCTTTGTTAATTATGCACACCCTTAAAACGCCCGTTTTGACTGTTTGGCACACCTGCGTTCGGATCTCCACTCCCCATTTCAAGCACCTTCCCCTATTACCAACCACAAACGCCTCATTCTGTCACTCAAATTAGCAGGCACTCGCAATTTTGCGAACACACGATTTCCGACCGCACTGACTGGTTGGCGCATGCGCATTACAACCCATACGCATGCGCAGATGTGCGAACATCGCTCGGAGCGAACGAGCGGCCGCTTAGGAGCGGCTTTGAATCAGGCCCTGAGTTCCCAGACACACAGACGCTGCCATAGGAGGCCACAGTCAGACCACGAAGCTGCACCTACCATAGGGCTGGGGCAAGTGTTGACGGTGTGAGCAATGGAGCACCGATGGTGGCATCATAAGAATCACAGCTGTGTTACAGCGCACAGAGAAGCAGAAAGTGTGCGCCTCATTCCTTGCACTTTCAGACGGATGTTATTAGGGGAAGGGCTGATACAAGCATCTCTGAATCAGGCCTCAATGCTCTGCTTTCCTGCACACACCAGGCAGCATTTACAAAGAGCTACTGTCATATGAGCAGTCACATGCTCTGTGAAGGGATGTAGTTAATATACCTACGGCCGGGATGCCAGCTGCAGAAATGCCAACACCGGAATCCCGACAGACGGCATCCCGATCGTAAGAATTGCGGGGCCGGGTAGGTGTTAGCCGTGAGGGGGGAGGGTTAGGTTTAGGCACCCTGGGGAGGAGTTAGGGTTAGGCTGCAGGAGGGGGAAGGTTAGGGTGAGGCTCCAGACAGGTTAGGCACCACCGGGGAGGGGTTAGGCTTAGGCACTCAGGGAGGAGGGTTAGGGTTAGGCACTAAGGGGAGAGGGTTAGGTTTAGGTACTTGGTAAGAAGGGGTAGTGTTAGGGTGCAAGAAAGGAGGGTTAGAATAGGGCAGGGGAACACTACTTATCGTTCCCCTGTCTGGATTGTAGGCATCAGGATGGCGCTGTCAGTCTATTGCCAGCCAGCATCCCAACTGTCGGGATATCATACCGATTCCTCTATGAACGCTACCTGCAGCATGAATAGGGAATATCTATCACTGCTTGTGTTATAGGTGCTCTGTTTCTGTGTCTGACCATTTAGCCTGGAAAACACAGCACCAACATACTCTGTTTACTCACACATAGCAACCAGCGTAAGCACAGATAGAGCTTCTGCCACTTGAGCAGTGATATGCTCTACAGAACATGCCTGTGCGCTAATAGCCCTAATATGAGTGAAAGCTGCCATTAATAATCAATCAACCAAGCATAAAACTGAATGTCATCCACTGGTAGCCAAATTATCACAAAAATGTTATGGAATACTTATATATAATGAAAGTAATAAATCCAAATTAAAGTTTTCCAGCAATAAAAAGCAAAATGATCAACTTTTTATGGGAGCCATGCATGAAAATAAATTAGGTTTGACTTATAATTTCCTTCAATGGTAACTATGAATGTAATCACGGTAAATCCCATAAGAAATCCCACAAAAATATTACCAGTAATAAGATATACCACTTGGGCCTAACGGTTAAATAGATGAATCTAGAAAACTTGCCCAGTTTGAGACCCATGAGGGCTGGAAATGTGTATTACTGCTCCAAAGAAATATTACTAGGGCCAATCATTTCCAGCTGCAGTGTCTAATATACCTGTACTGAGAGATTCCTTCTCACCAGCCACTAGGAAAACAATCACTCTTGTAGGGCCTTGAAAGTGCTGTCTGCAACACTTAATTGAATAAACGTCTGAAAATTGCTCCATTGCTGCTGGGTAATACAGCCCACCCATTCTACCACAGCACAGACACTAGCATCCAGTTAGCATTCACTAAGGTAAAGCTATTGTGTATCTAATGTTGTCTTGTATTCCCCGGCAACTCCAGTTGTTTTAGTGAATACTATATTGCCACATGGCTCTTCCACCCTTGAGCTTTGGTAGTGCAGTAATTACATCTGCGGCTGAACGTGATGTCAGAGGATGCTGGACAGTAGCCAGAACAATCTGCTTTCTGTCAGACACATTACAAACAGGCCTTCCTTCTCCTGCTGAATCCTATCTACTAGTTCTGCAAGCTAACATTCATGAGCTACGTAATGATGGATAACTCTCTGTCATGCATATAGTAAAGGTCATGTGCAAAGTGCTAATCTACTGTATGTGCACAAATGTTCATGCTTGTCTGCCAAGAGAAATTCATTGTACACACTGGTCTTTGGACGGGATGTAGTCTGGAACCCGACGGTCTAAATGCCGACCGCCGGCTTCCAGATCCAGACTGCTTTATCCCGACTAGGGACGAATGACAGGCGTCTAAATGTATACGCCTGTCATTTGCCAGACGTAGGGAGACCGGCGGAGGTTAGGGTTAGGCACCCCTCCGGGGGACTTAGGTTTAGGCAGCGGGGAAGGGGGGTTAGGTTTAGCCACTTAGAGTGGGGGTTAGGGTTAGGCACAGGGGGGGAGGTTAGGGTTAGGCACCCCTAAGGAGGGTTAGGGTTAGGGGGGTCAGGTTAGGTTAGTAAATACTTACCTAGAGGATTATCTGAATTTCCTCCTTTGTCGGGCAGTCGCTGTCGGGAATTGTGGCCGGCGGTAATACATATCACACCCCTTTGGACACATCCCCATAAAGTAAACCTACGCCTAATATTGTGGGTTGCTCCTTAAAAGTGTGCCTAGTAGACACAGCAGAAATGTCACATGGAAGTCCAGCCTATTAATTCTTCAAAATCAGGCTCTTTATATTAACACCATCAATGATATGGACAAGTGGGATTCATCCACGGCATATTCCTCAAAAGTTTTAAGGACAAGCTCCACTCGTCCTTAGCACTGCATAAGTTAAAATGGGGGGAATCCCACTTACCTTTCCCCCACTGGCAATTAATAGAGTCCCTTCTATCAAATTATGTGGTCCTTTAGTGGCTACACAATAACACCTTGCACTGCAGAAATACTAGTAGAGCCAGGGGACAGTGAAAAGTATGCAATCTCCCCCATGCTGTCACCTATGCATTCAGGTAAACCAGACAAAACATTTCTATTCCGAGAAAGTATTGATCCGGGCTTCAATAAACTTAGGTCTGCCGCCATTTGATGCAGTAGTTTGTCTAGTTTTTCAAAATGGTAGGTCTTGTTTGGCTACCGTATTATTTTGACACATTTTATAGATTTCATTCAAACTATTAAAAAAAAAAATCTATGCATTATCATTTTCATGTGCAAATTGTATTATGAAAACCAACGTGTACATTCCTTCCGCTTGCTGCTTTGGAAAGTGAATTAATGCTGAAGCAAGAATCACAATGTATTTATATATATATGCTATTTTATGAAAATTCAAGAGTCTTCTGAAAAAAAAAAAAACCGAGGTAGAATTTGTGTGGGTTCTGCACAAAGAAATGATTCATATTGATTTTGGATTATGACCAGTGAAAAAATTGCTCTGGTCAATGCTTCCGAAAGTAATATACAAATGGAAGCAGCACATCTAGAATAAATGGACTGCAGCTAATGCAACCAAAACCCTAGAACAAAGATTAATGCATTTCTACAGTAGCTTATTTATTTATATAATTACATTGCTGCAAGTATGCATTCAGTTGTCACAAATACATTTACTCAATTAGCTTTGTACAATGGTCATTTTCCCATCACCCCTTGCAAGATGTGAGTTATGGGCCCTGATTCCGAAATGTACGCAAACCAATGGTTTGCATACATCTCTGATGGCGTAGGGACTGCACTTGCGCAAGACCCATTCTGTGCATGTGCCAAACGGGTCCTGCGAGATCGCTCGCAGTGCCCCCAAAGCTGCAGCATGATTGACATGCTGTGGGCGTTTAGGGGACGGGGAGGGGGTCGTGACGGAGACCTGTGTGCCGCTCCTGATATATAGGCATGCCAGAGCTAGGGCCTGCATCTTCTGACGCAGATTTCCTGGCCCCGGCTGAGCAGTTCCATTGCCCATTCTGAACAAGCTTATGTTTATTTAGATGGGCAAAGACTGTGGCCACTGCGACTGATGGTCAGGATGGTGATTTGATGCTGTGTCTTCGGTTGCAGGACTCGGACCTGGAATACTGGCAGCAGGCGTCTTTTTTTGTCAGACGCCTCCTGCTGCATTAGCATATTTTAGCATAGCTGCTGCGTCCATCTTTGAATCAGGCCCATAGTTCCTAACCCTATAAATGGATTTGCCTATGCTCCGCTTTCCATAATGGATTATGTAGCGAATAAATGCATCTTTGCGTATCTCCATGACAATTCTGAGTTGAACCATTTCTCAGTGGAAGCTGAGCGGGTGTTTTTGGGTGACTATTGGGTGGCAACAACGCGAACGCATGCAAAAGAACCGTCTCGTGGATGCCTCGTGGGAGTGTCTTGGGGGTATGCAGTCGGGAATCCGGCGGACCTAGTCCCCACAGCCGGCTTCCCGACTGTAATATCCCGGCAAGTGTCTATCGACGCCTGTCATTAGACATACGCCGGGAGCCCGACGCCCGGCATCCTGATCGAAGGGACGCCGGGCGTCGAGCGCGGATAGCCACGGGGGGGGGCAGGGTTAGGTTTAGGGTTCACGGGGGGGGACTTAGGGTTAGGCACCCGCCCGAGAGGTTTAGTTTAGGCTAGGGGAAGGGGGGGTTAGGGTTAGGCACCCACCGGGGGGGACTTAGGGTTAGGCGGCAGGGAAAGGGGGGTTAGGTTTAGGCACTTAGAGGGGGGCTTAGGGTGAGGCACTGGGGGGAAGGTTAGGGTTAGGCACCACTAAGGGAGGGTTAGGGGAGGGAATTAGATTAATCAATACTTACCTTAGGGATGATCAGGATTTTCACCCATGTCGGGCAGCCGCTGTCGGGATTCTAACCGCAGGACATGCGTCCAGGAGTAAATCATACTGATTCCGTCTTGGGCATAAAGCTGGAGTTACATTGTTCACCTGACTCCTTTATCAGACAGATCTCCTGCATCCGGCATGGGGTAAGTGTAAGGGCTGATGCAGGTGATGACGGCAGTCACTCTGGAAGGGGCAGCATGATGCGTATACATGAAGATGGGCGTATAGCCTCATTAGCAGTTAATTAGCATAATATTCTAAAGGTTGTTATAGATTTGTATATAATTTTCTTACTGACCTGTAAAACATATTCCGTAAGAGAAGAGTAGGGGCCTTTCATGTGGCTGCCTGCTTGTTATGTATTCCTGTTTGGGCTGCGGGTTCCACATCCAAGTGGATGTTATTGAGCAATACTCTAGTGCTCTAGTGGAAAAAGGATTGACAATGTACATGAATGAGCAAGTAATGAAGAACCAGGCCGTTAATTAAATTTACTGCAAGCATGAGAAACCAATTTTCTTGTGTCTTCCTTTCAGTCTTTCTTGAAAGCAAATATATCATTTTAAATTACATTACTGTCTAATTAAGATAAATACACCTATGATTCTTTGGGCCGTAGAAAAATACTCATTTTGCATTAATGGCCATGCATGTGTTTTGTTAATAAGCGCGTTATTTGTAGCAAGAAAGCCTAGGCTAAGATTGGTGGCTACAATGATGAGGAATCCCCTAGAGGCCTATGTAAGATGTCTGGCTATTCAGGTGTACAGCAAATAAATTGAGTTCATAACCTTTTTCTGTCCCTATGCAACACGTCTAACATTCCGAACTGGGGATTTCGGTTGCCGTGTCGGAATTTTATAGCTCGGTACGAGAAACATGTCCAAAGGTCTTTCATTAAATCTCTAATGCAGCTGCTCTGGGCTCTATCATTCTTAACCCTTTCCCAAGGCAGCTGATCAGGAAATAAAAAAATTATATATTTTTTTATTATATTTTAATGTTTGGATGTTAGAGGCAGTCGCGGTTTTTGACAGCGCCTAAAGCAGTATGTTCATTTGCCTCGGCCCATTATGCCGGTAATGTAGCTTTGCTACACTGTGTCTCCTTCATTAAAGGTTCGCCTCTTACATAGTGGGTTCCCTTATGAATGTGTGCAACTGAAAAACCATTTCCGGCACGCAATGGGTTACACAAAGTCCATTAGATATCTGCTTATAACACAACGATTCCATAATTTTAGTTATTTTATGATTCCGAGTTTATTTCACCCCTTCATGTCCTTGTTGTAATGCTGATTTCTCACTGACAGCAATTTCTGCTGCTTTGTATATACCCTCTGTTGATGTAATAAGTTGTGGATTTTGCACCTTCTTGCCAGCCTAGCTCTCTACTGCTTCCTGTCCTGTCATCCTGTATACAGCATGCTCCATTCCTCATCTATATAAACCCCTTACACTACTAGGTCGTGCTGCTCCTCCTGTTACCTGTTCTAGGCTCTCCATTAACCCCCACCTCTAGGCTTCCCCTCTTCTCTCCGCTTTCCAAGGAAAGGCTGAAGGATTATCATGTAGACGTAGAAAATATCTGGCGTAAGAAAAGCTATTTTTTGCTTTGCAGTTTCCATGGAAACCTTCATAAGAGTGGGCGGCATTGGCAGTTTTGGGAGAGCTTTTTATTAAGCAGCTGCATGGATGCAGTCCAGTGGGGGTCAGTGAGAGCTAGAGTATATGTTAGTTAATAGGGAGAATTGTTCTCAGTAATGTCTCTGCAACCTTTCAACCTTAGCCCATGCAGCTGCTAACACAGCCATACACTCCCATTTATTACATTCCCCATTGACCCTAATGGATTCTGCAGTAGTTCTACATTCCAACGCTCTCCTTGCTCATAAGACCTGCATGAGTGCTGAGCATTCCCAACAGCGCCAGCACAATTCTCGCCTTAACTCCTGCACTGCTGAATGGCCACCAACAGTCCACTGTGCCTGCATAAATCAGTTTTCTGCAGCATCCGAGGAGGTTCATAGCAGCTGACTCATCAGGACACAATAATGTTTTCTGATGTGCTTAGTAAAACACATTTCTCAAAGCAAGTTATTATATAGCAGAAACCAGCTCAGAAAATTCTATTAAGAAATATGTTCTGCTCACGTAAATATTTGCCTTGAGGATCTGGCGATATGGGCTAGAGACTTCCTCCTGGAGGAACCTGCTCATCTTCCAGAGATAATGCAAAAACCACAGGCACCTTCTGTTTCTACAGTATATAATACTGTCCATTATTAATATAATAAATTTTAACAGCATAGGAAAGGTTGCAGGCGAAACGGTACTCTTACTTGTTCTTCAGGGCAGACATTGAACAACCTTCTTTCAAAGGAGAGGGTTTATTTGATTTCTAAAAGAACATGGTAAGTTAAGACAGTGACAAATGTCACATTTATATAGCACCATAATTGGTGTTTTCCTGATGGAGGAGCTGTCAAGTCAGCGGAGGGCATGTACAGGTTGTGGGGGACAATTGCACACATTGGTCATATAAACCTCTAGATGCAGTGGGGATATTCAGTGCTCAGTGTCCTGTTTATTGGTTAAACACCAGAAGTGCCTGGAACACTTTTCAGACTTATGATGTACAAATACCGGGTGACAAAATACAGACGCACGGCTTGGCTGGTGCTTCAGGACATAAAGACGGGAATGCGGTTTGCACAACCTGGTGTGCCTGCCATATTGTATAATTTTTTTCTCCTATTCAGTATGTTAAACCCTCAGGTTAGCAGAAATGAAAATCAAAGTTAATTATAATGTGCTTTAGGGGATGGTCTCAGGCTGCCCATGGGAGCTGGTGGTGAACACTTGTCCTTGGGAATAGGAATTGTAATGCCATTGCAGCTTCTAGGAGCCATAGAGGGCATAATAAGTACAATAGTATAAAAATAGACTATATTCCATTTTACACTGAATGTTCCTCAAAGGGACACTATCATTAAAATTGTGTTTAATTTATGTTGAAATTAGGGGTGAGCGGGTTCGGATTTCTGAAATCCGAACCCCCCCGAGCCCCCCCGATCCGAGTCCGATCCGAGTCAGGCTCGACTTTTCCCGCCTGACTCGGATCTGAAATCGAGGCAAAACGTCATCATCCCGCCTTCCGAGTCTCGCGGGTTTTGGATCCTATATAAGGTACCCGCGTCGGCGCCATTTTCTCACTCGGCTGTGGACAGTGAAGAGGGAGGGTGGGAGTTAGGGCTGTGTAGTGTAGTGTAGTGTAGTGTAGTGCTGCTGTTGTCCACTACTTCAAAGTCCATAGGGGCTGGCTGTGTTGTGCTGTGCTGCTGTTGTTAATAGGGGCTGTGTCCACTACTTCAAAGTCCATAGGGGCTGGCTGGACTGTGTTGTGCAGTCAGTTCTCCATAGGGGCTGTGTCCACTCCAAAGTCCTGTGCAGTGTCCCAGTCCTAAAGGAGTGCTGTAGTGTTGTCCAGGGGGTGCTCTGTCCATCAGGGGTGCTCCCCCCAAGTGCTAAAAAAATAATATATTTTCTGTGTTTGTGAATTGTGTGCGCAGTAGCCGCACGTGCATCAACAAAGTAGTGCCAAGCGTGCGCCTGTGTCATAAGTAAAGGGCCGGCTGGCTTGACCGTTAAAGGGTGCTGTAACCCCCGAAAGTACACTCCAGTCCAAACCAAAAAAAAATTATTTTCTGTGTTTGTGAATTGTGTGCGCAGTAGCCGCACGTGCATCAACAAAGTAGTGCCAAGCGTGCGCCTGTGTCATAAGTAAAGGGCCGGCTGGCTTGACCGTTAAGGGTGCTGTAACCCCCGAAAGTACACTCCAGTCCAAACCAAAAAAAAAATTATTTTCTGTGTTTGTGAATTGTGTGCGCAGTAGCCGCACGTGCATCAACAAAGTAGTGCCAAGCGTGCGCCTGTGTCATAAGTAAAGGGCCGGCTGGCTTGACCGTTAAGGGTGCTGTAACCCCCGAAAGTACACTCCAGTCCAAACCAAAAAAAAAATTCTTTTCTGTGTTTGTGAATTGTGTGCGCAGTAGCCGCACGTGCATCAACAAAGTAGTGCCAAGCGTGCACCTGTGTCATAAGTAAAGGGCCGGCTGGCTTGACCGTTAAGGGTGCTGTAACCCCCGAAAGTACACTCCAGTCCAAACCAAAAAAAAAATTATTTTCTGTGTTTGTGAATTGTGTGCGCAGTAGCCGCACGTGCATCAACAAAGTAGTGCCAAGCGTGCGCCTGTGTCATAAGTAAAGGGCCGGCTGGCTTGACCGTTAAAGGGTGCTGTAACCCCCAAAGTACACTCCAGTCCAAACCAAAAAAAAAAATATTTTCTGTGTTTGTGAATTGTGTGCGCAGTAGCCGCACGTGCATCAACAAAGTAGTGCCAAGCGTGCGCCTGTGTCATAAGTAAAGGGCCGGCTGGCTTGACCGTTAAGGGTGCTGTAACCCCCGAAAGTACACTCCAGTCCAAACCAAAAAAAAATTATTTTCTGTGTTTGTGAATTGTGTGCGCAGTAGCCGCACGTGCATCAACAAAGTAGTGCCAAGCGTGCGCCTGTGTCATAAGTAAAGGGCCGGCTGGCTTGACCGTTAAGGGTGCTGTAACCCCCGAAAGTACACTCCAGTCCAAACCAAAAAAAAAATTATTTTCTGTGTTTGTGAATTGTGTGCGCAGTAGCCGCACGTGCATCAACAAAGTAGTGCCAAGCGTGCACCTGTGTCATAAGTAAAGGGCCGGCTGGCTTGACCGTTAAGGGTGCTGTAACCCCCGAAAGTACACTCCAGTCCAAACCAAAAAAAAAATTATATTCTGTGTTTGTGAATTGTGTGCGCAGTAGCCGCACGTGCATCAACAAAGTAGTGCCAAGCGTGCGCCTGTGTCATAAGTAAAGGGCCGGCTGGCTTGACCGTTAAAGGGTGCTGTAACCCCCAAAGTACACTCCAGTCCAAACCAAAAAAAAAATTATTTTCTGTGTTTGTGAATTGTGTGCGCAGTAGCCGCACGTGCATCAACAAAGTAGTGCCAAGCGTGCGCCTGTGTCATAAGTAAAGGGCCGGCTGGCTTGACCGTTAAGGGTGCTGTAACCCCCGAAAGTACACTCCAGTCCAAACCAAAAAAAAATTATTTTCTGTGTTTGTGAATTGTGTGCGCAGTAGCCGCACGTGCATCAACAAAGTAGTGCCAAGCGTGCGCCTGTGTCATAAGTAAAGGGCCGGCTGGCTTGACCGTTAAGGGTGCTGTAACCCCCGAAAGTACACTCCAGTCCAAACCAAAAAAAAAATTATTTTCTGTGTTTGTGAATTGTGTGCGCAGTAGCCGCACGTGCATCAACAAAGTAGTGCCAAGCGTGCGCCTGTGTCATAAGTAAAGGGCCGGCTGGCTTGACCGTTAAAGGGTGCTGTAACCCCCGAAAGTACACTCCAGTCCAAACCAAAAAAAAATTATTTTCTGTGTTTGTGAATTGTGTGCGCAGTAGCCGCACGTGCATCAACAAAGTAGTGCCAAGCGTGCGCCTGTGTCATAAGTAAAGGGCCGGCTGGCTTGACCGTTAAGGGTGCTGTAACCCCCGAAAGTACACTCCAGTCCAAACCAAAAAAAAAATTATTTTCTGTGTTTGTGAATTGTGTGCGCAGTAGCCGCACGTGCATCAACAAAGTAGTGCCAAGCGTGCACCTGTTTCATAAGTAAAGGGCCGGCTGGCTTGACCGTTAAGGGTGCTGTAACCCCCGAAAGTACACTCCAGTCCAAACCAAAAAAAAAATTATTTTCTGTGTTTGTGAATTGTGTGCGCAGTAGCCGCACGTGCATCAACAAAGTAGTGCCAAGCATGCGCCTGTGTCATAAGTAAAGGGCCGGCTGGCTTGACCGTTAAAGGGTGCTGTAACCCCCAAAGTACACTCCAGTCCAAACCAAAAAAAAAATTATTTTCTGTGTTTGTGAATTGTGTGCGCAGTAGCCGCACGTGCATCAACAAAGTAGTGCCAAGCGTGCGCCTGTGTCATAAGTAAAGGGCCGGCTGGCTTGACCGTTAAGGGTGCTGTAACCCCCGAAAGTACACTCCAGTCCAAACCAAAAAAAAAATTATTTTCTGTGTTTGTGAATTGTGTGCGCAGTAGCCGCACGTGCATCAACAAAGTAGTGCCAAGCGTGCGCCTGTGTCATAAGTAAAGGGCCGGCTGGCTTGACCGTTAAGGGTGCTGTAACCCCCGAAAGTACACTCCAGTCCAAACCAAAAAAAAAATTATTTTCTGTGTTTGTGAATTGTGTGCGCAGTAGCCGCACGTGCATCAACAAAGTAGTGCCAAGCGTGCACCTGTGTCATAAGTAAAGGGTCGGCTGGCTTGACCGTTAAGGGTGCTGTAACCCCCGAAAGTACACTCCAGTCCAAACCAAAAAAAAAATTATTTTCTGTGTTTGTGAATTGTGTGCGCAGTAGCCGCACGTGCATCAACAAAGTAGTGCCAAGCGTGCGCCTGTGTCATAAGTAAAGGGCCGGCTGGCTTGACCGTTAAAGGGTGCTGTAACCCCCAAAGTACACTCCAGTCCAAACCGAAAAAAAAATTATTTTCTGTGTTTGTGAATTGTGTGCGCAGTAGCCGCACGTGCATCAACAAAGTAGTGCCAAGCGTGCGCCTGTGTCATAAGTAAAGGGCCGGCTGGCTTGACCGTTAAGGGTGCTGTAACCCCCGAAAGTACACTCCAGTCCAAACCAAAAAAAAATTATTTTCTGTGTTTGTGAATTGTGTGCGCAGTAGCCGCACGTGCATCAACAAAGTAGTGCCAAGCGTGCGCCTGTGTCATAAGTAAAGGGCCGGCTGGCTTGACCGTTAAGGGTGCTGTAACCCCCGAAAGTACACTCCAGTCCAAACCAAAAAAAAAATTATTTTCTGTGTTTGTGAATTGTGTGCGCAGTAGCCGCACGTGCATCAACAAAGTAGTGCCAAGCGTGCGCCTGTGTCATAAGTAAAGGGCCGGCTGGCTTGACCGTTAAAGGGTGCTGTAACCCCCGAAAGTACACTCCAGTCCAAACCAAAAAAAAATTATTTTCTGTGTTTGTGAATTGTGTGCGCAGTAGCCGCACATGCATCAACAAAGTAGTGCCAAGCGTGCGCCTGTGTCATAAGTAAAGGGCCGGCTGGCTTGACCGTTAAAGGGTGCTGTAACCCACAAAGTACACTCCAGTCCAAACCAAAAAAAAAATTATTTTCTGTGTTTAGCCGCACGTATATATCAAATCGATATAACATAAATGGAGGACCAAACTTTCTCCGATAAAAATAAAATAGAGAAAGATCAAGAACCACTTCCTCCTAGTGCTGAAGCTGCTGCCACTAGTCATGACATAGACGATAACATGCCATCAACGTCGTCTGCCAAGGCCGATGCCCAATGTCATAGTAGAGGGCACATACAATCCCAAATGGCAAAGTTCAGGAAAATGACCTTGAAAAAGACATTTAAATCAGCTGAAGAGAAACGTAAACTTGCCAATATGCCATTTACGACACGGAGTGGCAAGGAACGGCTAAGGTCGATCCCTAGTATGTTCATGACTAGTGGTTCAGCTTCACATGACGATGGAAGCCCTCCTCCCACTAAAAAAATCAAAAGAGTTAAGCTGGCAAAAGCACAGCGAAGAACTGTGCTTTCTAAGAAGATATCACAAATCCCCAAGGAGAGTCCAAGTGTGGTGGTGGTTGCGATGCCTGACCTTCCCAGCACTGGACGGGAAGAGGTGGCTCTTTCCACCATTTGCACGCCCCCTGCAAGTGCTGAAAGGAGCACCCACAGTCCACTTGCTGATATGCAAATTGAAGATGTCACTGTTGAAGTACAACAGGATGAGGATACTGGTGTAGCTGGCGCTGAGGAGGAAGTTGGCGAGGAGGATTCTGATGGTGATGTGGTTTGTTTAAATCAGGCTCCGGGGGAGACAGTTGTTGTCCGTGGGATGAAAAAGCCCATCACGGTCATGCCTGGGCAGAAGACCAAACATTCCACCTCTTTGGTCTGGCAATATTTCTATCCAAATCCGGACAACAACTGTCTTGCCATATGTACCATATGTAAAGGTGAAATAAGTAGGGGTAGGGACGTCAACCACCTAGGAACATCCTCCCTTATACGGCACCTGCAGCGCGTTCATAAAAAGTTACTGTCAAGTTCAGAAACTTTGGCTAAGACCGTAAGCAGTCCAGGGACACCTAAATGTATAACTGAGGCCTTGACTGCTATGTTGGTGTTAGACGTGCGTCCGGTATCCGCCATTAGTGCAGTGGGATTTAGACAATTGATGGAGGTAGTGTGTCCCCGGTTCCAAATCCCGTCTAGATTCCACTTCACTAGGCAGGCGATACCGAGACTGTACAGAAACGTCAGAAAAAGTGTCCTCAGTGTCCTGAAAAATGCCGTTGTACACAATGTCCACTTAACCACGGACATGTGGACAAGTGGAACAGGGCAGACTAAGGACTATATGACTGTGACAGTCCACTGGGTAGATGTATCACCTTACGCAGCAACAGCAGCAGCGTCACCAGTAGCAGCATCTCAGAAATGCCAGCTCGTTACAAGGCAGGCTACGCTGTGTATCACCGGTTTCAGTAAGAGGCACACCGCCGACAACCTCTTAGAGAAACTGAGGGAAATCATCGCCCAGTGGCTTACCCCACTTAGACTCTCCTGGGGATTTGTGATATCTGACAACGCCACCAATATTGTGCGGGCATTACATCTGGGCAAATTCCAGCACGTCCCATGTTTTGCTCACACAATAAACTTGGTGGTGCAGAATTTTCTGAAAAGCGACAGGGGCGTGCAGGAGACGCTTTGGGTGGCCCGAAAAATTTCTGGCCACTTTCGCCATTCAGCGACTGCGTGCCGAAGACTGGAGCGCCAGCAAACACTCTTGAACCTGCCCCGCCATCACCTGAAGCAAGAGGTTGTGACGCGGTGGAACTCAACCCTCTATATGCTTCAGAGGATGGAGGAGCAGCAAAAGGCCATACAAGCCTATACATCCACCTATGACATAGGCAAAGGAGGGGGTATGCACCTGACTCAAGCGCAGTGGAGAATGATTTCCGTGTTGTGCAAGGTTCTCCAGCCCTTCGAACTTGCCACACGTGAAGTCAGTTCAGACACTGCCAGCTTGAGTCAGGTCATTCCCCTCATCAGGCTTTTGCAGAAGCAGCTGGAGAAAGTGAAGGAGGAGCTAAGACGGAGCGATTCCGCTCGGCATGTGGGACTTGTGGATGAAGCCCTTCATTCGCTTTGCCAGGATTCCAGGGTGGTCAATCTGTTGAAATCAGACCACTACGTTTTGGCCACCGTGCTCGATCCTAGGTTTAAAGCCTATGTGGTGTCTCTCTTTCCGGCCGACACAAGCCTGCAGAGGTGCAAAGACCTGCTGGTGAACACACTGTCAGCTGAAGCGGAACGTGACACGTCAACGGCTCCTTCTTCATTTTCTCCTGCAACTGGGGCTGCCAGGAAAAAACTTAGGTATCCTAAGCAACCCGCTGGCGGTGATGCAGGGCAGGCAGGACCAAGTTTGGACATCTGGTCCGGACTGAAGGACCTGGCAACAATTTCTGACATGTCTACTGTCACTGCATATGATACTGTCACCATTGACAGAATGGTGGAGGATTACATCGGTGACAGCATCCAAGTAGGCATGGCAGACAGTCCATACCTGTACTGGCAGGAAAAAGAGGCAATTTGGAGGCCCCTGTACAAACTGGCTCTATTTTACCTGAGTTGCCCCCCCTCCAGTGTGTACTCCGAAAGAGTGTTTAGTGCAGCCGGGAACCTTGTCAGCGAAAGGCGTAGGAGGTTGCTTCCACAGAATGTGGAGAAGATGATGTTCATCAAAATGAATTATCAGCTCTTCCAGGGAGACCAGCCTCCAGAAGGTACAGAGGGACCTGTGGTGGTGGATTCAAGTGGGGACGAGTTAATACTTTGTGAGGATGAGGATGTACACACTGAAGAGGGTGAGGAATCGGTGGATGAGGAGGATGAGGATGACATCTTGCCTCCATAGAGCCAGTTTGTGCAGGGACACATTAATTGCCAGCTTGTTTTGTGGGGGCCCAAACGAACCAATCATTTCAGCCACAGTTGTGTGGCAGACCCTGGCGCTGAAATGATTGGTTTGTTAAAGTGTGCATGTCCTGTTTATACAACATAAGGGTGGGTGGGAGGGCCCAAGGACAATTCCATCTTGCACCTCTTTTTTTTCTTTGCATTATGTACAGTTTGGGGCCTAGTTTTTCAAACTGCCATCCTGTCTGCCACTGCAGTTTCACGCCTAGATGGGTCACGTGTTTGTGCCGCCCACTCGTGTCGCTTAGCATAGTCATCCAGCTACCTCGGTGCAACGTTTTGGACATAAAAACACTATTGTGAGGTGTGAGGTGTTCAGAATAGACTGGAAATGAGTGGAAATTAAGGTTATTGAGGTTAATAATAGCATAGGAGCAGAAAAACCTACAAATTCTGTGATTTTAGCTGTTTTTATGCTTTTTTAAAAAAAAATACAGATCCAAAACACAAAACCCAGAACCCAAAACACGGAAGGGTGGTTTTGGCAAAACCAATCCAGATCCAAAACACGAAGAAAGATCCAGATCCAAAACCAAAACACAAAACACGAAAAGTGGCCGGTGCACACCCCTAGTTGAAATATACATTTAAGAAGGGTGTAACTTTTTGTGTTCATAGCATTGTGCAGAAACTCGTCTTCTTTCCTGCTGGAATAAATATCCATACACTGTAGAGTGACATCAACTCCAAGTGTCCACTGTAATATCAGAAGACCCGGATCATAGGCGTGAACGGCTGAACCTGGGAATAACCCGAGTCCAGCCGCCGGTGTGAAAGGGGTAAATCCCGGCTATGACCCATTCTTCAGTCTGTGTTCAGTGTCCCAGGTTGGAGCTGGGATTTTTGTGGAAAAAGGGTATAATTGTATAAGAAGGTTGAACATTACAGTACTATTATAAGGCTCATAAAGTACATTATACCAATAGAGTAATGATGGGCATACAATGTCAGATAAAATGTCTGTCAGGACGACAGACATTTTATCTGACAGCCTGAAACCCATCAGATATCATTGCCATATGTAGGCCAAAATCTACGGTCTCAAATCCCTATTCTACCGATCCGATGATCGGAGATCAAAAATGCCAATCCGCGAACATTGATGATTGGTGATCTGTTGGCGGATCGGGGAAAAATTGCATGTTAAAAATCCCTGTCTCACCGATCCTGGTAATTTTTTGGTCAGGATGGGTGAGTAGAGGATTTACAACATGTTGAATTTCCCCAATTCCCTGGGCCCTGCGTCAGCAGAATGGGGAATTGGGACAATACTTTGCAGATGTATGGGCCCCCATACACTGTGAGATATTTCACAGAGTAGGGCGTACGATATCTGCTTACCTCCCCTGGTGAGGAACTATTTCCCCATTCCTCAACTGTAAAGGAACAGGGAGATGTCAGGCAGTCGGCTGCGGCAGTACATACACTGCCATATGTGGCCAATCAATTATCGGATCAGTCGGACATGTTTCAGGATTTTACATGCCTGACTGTCCGATCATCGCTGATCGGTTTGTGGCAATACACTATGCAATTATTGTCACAATCTGCCTATAAACTACAGATTGAGCTGATAATTGCATAAAGTATGCCTAGTTTAAGACTCAGTTATTACAGCTATTCACGGCAAACCCTAAAGTGCTCTGGTTGATTGACAGTTATTACAGCTTTTCATAGCAAACCCTAAAGTGCTGTGATCATGATGGTTAGCATTACCCAGCCGATTCCCTTCTTTCTTTTTCCATGTGACTGGGTTGGGGATAAACATATTGGTGCTTTGTGACATGATCCTTAGGTCAGAAATATGTTTCTATTGACAACATCCCATCAAAGTGAACGTCTGATTACCTAGGGAGGTACAAGTCTAACCAGATGCTGACATGGAATGACTGAATAGAAAGAGGGAGGGCTTGAGCCCTTTTTGTCACTCTAATTTCGAACACATTCATGTCCAACTCAAATATCTCACCTTTGGCTTTTATAAATTACTATCACCATTAACTGTTTACATTAATTATACATCGATGGATCACGATTCTTTTAGGCAAGTTATGCTATCTGGTGCCTTCCGGACTGTGGAAAATACCCTAGACAGACTGCGCTGCACTAGCCTTGCCATAATGGCACAGCACTGTTTATTTAAAATGAAATATGCAAGAGATTATCATATGACCTATATTATCACATATACCTCTTCTGATACTGATCAGACAAAAGCCCTCGCATTGTAGCCAAGGTCTAGGTAGAATCAGAACCTTGTAATCTGTCAAACTGTGAGTTTGTTGCTCCTCAGATTTCTGGGATCCTCTAATCTAAGATTCAGCTCCTTCTTTATGCAAGGGAATATACTGTATAACTACATTTACTGGAATAAAAATCACCGAACGGTCATTCAGAAAAAGGGGCCGGCTATTTAAATTGAGCGCTCACTCTTTGCGGTCTGTTGGCACCTCTATTTCTGAGCGAGCGAACGAAACATGCGCTCGCTATTTTGTAAAGACGCCCCCTGGCCGTTCGCATCATACGTCATCTCCGCTATTTATTAGATTAATCGAGTACATCGAAAGGCGTCTGAACTGCTCGCAGTGCTTGTGGTAGGTTTTACTTCCCGCAATCACTGCGAGCAGTTCAGGCTAAAAGACAACCAAGTGACGTGGTCGATGACGCTGCTTTGTTAATTATGCACACCCATTAAACGCCCGTTTTGACCATTTGGCACGCCTGTGTTCGGATCTCCACTCCCCGTTTTCAAGCACCTTCCCCTGTTACCACCCACAAACGCCTCATTCTGTCACTCAAATTAGCAGGCCCTCGCTGTTTTGTGAGCGCACGATTTCCAACCGCAATGACTGGTTGGCGCATGCACATTACGACCCATACACATGCGCAGATGTGCGAACATCGTTCGGAGCGAGCGGCCGCTTACGAGCGGCTCTGAATCAGGCCCTGTGTACTCTAGGGGCGATTCAGACCCGGGTGCTAAGCTGTGCTCTCTCACAGCCAAAAGGGGTCGGGTATGCAAATTCTGCGATCGCACTGTCTGGTGTAAGGACGCCTATCTCTATGTCTTAGAGAGCGACGGCAGAGCGATCGCACCCCGGTATAAAGACGCCCACTTTTCTTACTTAGCACACGTCATCTCCAGGAAGTGTATGATTAATCAGAACCATTGAGAACCATCGGAGCTGCACGCAGCGCTTGAGGTAGACGCTACCCCACTGCAAGCACTGCGATCACTGTAGGCTGAAATACAACCAAGTGCCGTGTACAATGATGCTTCCATGCTAATTATGCACACCCATAAAACTCAGTTTTGACGCCCAGACACGCCTGCGTTCGCAGCACCACTCCCCCGTTCACAAGCACCTTCCCTTGTTACCACCCACAAACGGCGCTATCTGTCACTCAAAGTAGCGTCCAGTCTGTGTACTACGAGTGCACAATTCCCGATCACAGTGACTGGTTCGCGCTTACGCACTGTGGTGCATGCGCAGACGGGAGACAATCTGCGGCTTAGTGTCTGGGTCTGAATCTGGCTCTCTATTCTATTTTTTTTTAAATGATTCTTAATTTCCATGGTTATTAGGCCTTATCCATAATGTTAAGCTTAGTTCTTAAAGGGGCACCAACCTCTCTTTGTGTGTCTCCTTGCAAAATCAATGTGAATATATTGTCTGTTTTATGTCCTATGTTTGAGTAAAGTAGTGTCTTCTGGAGACAGCGAGTTTATTTACACACCAAATGCCCCCAGTGATGGGTCACTTATGCTCCATTACCCTCTTCTACCCCTCTCAATCTCATACTTTTTAAACAGCTGGTAAGTAAGTAGCTATAGTGGGTGCAGGGAGCATTGTTATGAGGTCCAGAGACTTAGGGGGCCCTGGACCTAGCTCATATAGTTGTCTACCATGTTCCCGAAATTGCCTGCGATCCCTGCCTCTCCCTCTCCCTAGAGCTCCACACTGATATGAGCCATCTCCCACAATCCTGATTCATGCTCACGGACACAGCGGAGCTAGTCAGTAAGCCCAGCGCTGTCACAGAGTAGGCTTCTCCTCGTTTACAGTGTTTGTGAAGCTGGGGGGGAATTGAGATTAGGACTGTCCCAGAAAGGAACAGTGGGCCTGATTCAGAGCCGCTCGTAAGCGGCCGCTCGTTCGCTCCGAGCAATGATCGCACATCTGCGCATGCATATGGGTTTTAGTACGCATGCGCGAACCAGTCAGTGCGGTCGAAAATCGTGTGCTCGCAAAATAGTGAATGCCTGCTAATTTGAGTGACAGAATGAGGCGTTTGTGGGTGGTAACAGGGGAAGGTGCTTGAAAACGGGGAGTGGAGATCCGAACGCAGGCGTGCCAAACGGTCAAAACGGGCGTTTTAAGGGTGTGCATAATTAACAAAGCAGCGTCATCTACCACGTCACTTGGTTGTCTTTTAGCCTGAACTGTTTGCATGATTGTGGTAAGAAAATCCAACCACACGCACTGCGAGCAGTTCATACGCCTTTCCATGTACTCGATTAATCTAATAAATAGCGGAGATGACGTATGATGCGAGCGGCCAGGGGGCGTTTTTGCCAAAATAGTGAGCGCATGTTTCATTCGCTCGTTCAGACATAGAGGCGTCAACAGACCGCAAAGAGCGAGCGCTTAATTTAAATAGCCAGCCCCTTTTTCTGAACGAGTGTCCGCAAATAGCGTCCGGCTCTGAATCAGGCCCAGTGTACTTAAATTAAGAAGATCTCCACTCAAAATGGAATGTCCTCCATTTGGAAGTATCCTCCTCAGCTAGGAGCTGGTTGGTCCCCGTCCCCTGTGTGGCATAATGGTAACTGGAGGCACTGTGTGGCATGATGTGTACTGGCAGCACTACAATGCGGCATATTGTGAACTGGGGCATAATGGGGAAATGTGGTATAATATTATAAACTGGTGGCAGTGTGTAGTATAATGTGGACTAGGTAACTTTTATGGGGCATAAAATTTACTAGGGCACTATTACTGTATGGTGCATAAAATTAACTAGGGCAATATTATGGGGCATAAAATAAACAATCACTGTGGAAAGAGGTGTCTCTCTAGAAGCATTGGGGAGGGTCCCCTTCACCATGCTCCTATGGGCACACACAGGCTTGGACTGGCTCAGCGGGGAGCTGGGTAATTCCCTTGTGGGCCCCAGTGCTCAGATGACACGCCCCTTTCAGTGAGGGGGCAGGGCTTAATGGGCTGCAAACGCGCCGGCGGGGGAGTTCGGAGGACGCTACACAGCAATGACAGCATGTGTCCTGGTTGTGTCAGAAGCGCAGTGCTCTGCGGGTAAAATAGATTGTAAAATAGATTGTACATTACTGTTTGCTGCTTGTGCATTATTAGCCAATCAGCAGCAGTGCCAGCACCATGAAATTGCCCAATAGCTTATTGGCGATAGGTAATAGTGTACAGTGATCAGGTTAGACTCGAGATACACACTGAGAGCACAGCAGGGGAGGTTCCTGTGGCTCTCACAGAATGTCCTGCCTGCATCCCAAATGTTGTTCTGTAGCCCTCAGTGACCTGACTCCCACTGTGAGCATTACACCCACAGTGTCACCCTCTGTCTTGTCTTATGGCTGCTCCTCCTTCTCCCAGCTGCAGGACCTGTTGCCTCCTGCTGCCTGGTTTGTAAGAAGTGAGTGGGGAGGTATGTTATACACTGTGTAGTGTGACCCATGCTTTGTTATATATGTATATGTGTGCTGTATATAGTGATACCTAGCATATATATTGTGTATTGTCTAGTGTGACCTCTATATTATTATACATGTATTGTACACTAAAACCTTTGGATTGTTATATATGCGATTGCATACCTCCCAACTCTTTCATGACCCTTGAAGAGGGACACTTCGGGCGCCGGCGGTGCGTGCCCGAAAAGATGGCGGGTCTTCGCTAGAATGGGCGTGGCTTCCCCGTTTGTGTCATTATAGGGGGTGTGCCCAGCACTCTCCGAGATGCTGGGCAGCCCCCAGGCTCTCACTACACAGGTGAACAGATGCCGTGCACATGAGCACGGCATCAGTTCACCTTCTGCACACCCGCTGCTCTGCTATACAGAGCAGCGGTGTGTGCTCTCCCCAACTTGCCCCCCACCGTGGGAGACTCCGGCCCGCGGGTGGGACAGCGGTACAGTCCCAGAAAAACGGCATTGTCCCACTCAAAGCGGGACAGTTGGGAGGTATGTGATTGTGTGCTGTGTACAGTAGTCCGACCCATTCTGTGTTATACATGTGCATGTGTGCTGTACACTATATAGTGATACCTTTGCATTGCTATAGGTGTTTGTGTTTTGTATTGTCTCTTGTGATATGTATATTGTTATATATGTTTATGTGTATTATGAAATAGGACCTTTGCATTGTTATATACTGTGTGTGATTGTGTTGTAGTTATGAGACCGGCGGATGCATAGTCGCCGGTCTCAATACCGACAGTGTAATCCCGGCAAGGGATCTAACATAGCTGTTGAAATACCGACACCTATGTTAATCCCGACGCCGGAACTCCGACAGGACGCCGGACCAATCGCTCAATGCCGGGCATAAGTATCCACGTAGCCGGGGATGGGGGGGTTAGGTTTATGGACCCCCGCGGAGGGTTAGGGTTAGTCTAGGGGAAGGGGGGTTAGGTTTAGGCACTAAGGGGGAAGGTTAGGGTTAAGCATCCCCCTGGGGGAGGAAGGTTTAGGCACTAAGTGGGAGGTTAAGGTTAGGCACTAAGGGGGAGGTTAGGGTTGGGCACTAAGGGGGAGGTCAGGGTTAGGCACCCCTAAAGGTTAGGGTTAGGGGGGAGAGGGTTAGGAATTGTAAACTTACCTCCGCTGTTGGGATCTCCTCCATCAGGCTGCCGGCGTCGGGATTTGACCCGCTGGGCTTACGTCCGGCGGTCAAACATACTGATTCCGTGTATAGTGTGACATATATATATATATATATATATATATAAATATATATAAATATAAATTTATATATATATTGACCTGTGTATTGTCTGTTGTACACGGTCTTTTGTGACCTCTGTATTGTCAGGCGCAGGCGGTATGTGTGTAGTAGGGATGGACATCGAAATGTGAAGGTTGCAAACCATCAATGTTTTTCTTTCAAAGGCAGTATTTGTACCATTCAATGGTGTTTTGATGGTAAAAAGTTTTTTAGGGGGCAGTAACTGGGTACAGAGGAGCAGTGACGGGGCCTATAGGGGACAGCTAATGGGCACACTGTATGTCACATTGCTGCGATGCTGTATCTACAGCAATGTGCTCTGGCAGAGGAGGGGAGCCTGGAGATGCTTGGAATGAACTGTACTATTACACAACTGCTCTCCAGTTGTCTGACTGGTACTTTGTATAGTCCGGTGCATTCTTGTCTCTGGTGATGCCACTCTGCCGTTACATAGGCACAAGGCATGCTGGCAGTTGTGGTGTTTTTGTACTCTGCCCACAGTTCTGGGAAGTAGTGATGTCTTGGCGTAAGTACTACAACTCCTAGAGCTACGTGCGAAGACCATACTTGCCTACTCTCCTGAAATTGCCGGGAGCCTCCCGAAAATCAGGTGTCGCTCCTGGTTCCCGGAAGAGTGGGCAAGTCTCCCGGCCAGCGCCACCCCCCTGCCCAAACCTGCCAGTGTCTGCTTCCTCTTTACATCAGTGGCCGGACCCGATGGAGCTGATGACATGAATCGTGCTGAATCTCTTCATCGTGGCCCCTCCCCTGGCTATACAATGCCAGTAATCTCGGCATTGTGTAACAGGGGCGGGGCTGTGATGGTGTGGTCACACCCCTGGCCTCGCCCTCAAAATTGCATCACGCCTTAGCCCCCCCCCTCCCCGCTGTGCCGAGCTGACTGCCTCCTCCCGGAAAAGACAGCCAGATTATCGGAAAGCCTGGCGTTGGCAGACGTCACACAGCACTCCACAGTCGCACACACTACAGCTGACTGCCCAGGAATTGCCATGCTGTGGGAGTCTGAGCGGGCCTTGCGGGTGGCAGCAGGCACACAGTTTCCGCTTCGGGCTCTGTGTGTCTGTGATGGTGGTAGGGATTGTATTCATATTATCTGTGTTACATTATGGGTCACTGATGGTCTCTGCATTATATAGTGCCACTGCAATGCTCCCTGTATTATTCTCTGGATTATATGGTGGTCACTGCGTTGTATCTGTATTATATGGCAGTCACTCAGTCGGCTAGCCACACCTTCAGCTTTACGTCACCTTCCTTCAGTGGGCCCTGCCATTGCATTTCCCCTGTGGGCCCTTCATGCCCCAGTCCGACACTGGGCACACAAAGGTCTGGCTATGCCCCTGAACTGGTAAGTAATTAAAGTACATATACAGTACTTACATTTGGGAAGGGAAATTATGCAGATTTAGGTGGAGTGGAAGGATTTTCACACATAAAATACATTTTTATCTAGGAAGCCAATATAATGATAGTGCTTCTAATTAACTGTTTAATGCTGTGTGTAGTTATCACTGGTATAGGAGGTACTGCAAGTCTTTCTGTATCACTTTTAGTATGTGGGGAATGGGGTTAATGTGCTTTAAATTATATAGCATATATTATATAGCATGTGGTGAATATATTACTAGCCTTTAAAACAACACAGTAGACAAAATTCACATTGTCTGGGTGCCCTGATACTCCCACCACAACTGTATACTTATGGGCTCCGTATAATAAGGGGGCATTAATACCTTCTCTTTATACGTCAGCCCATTAGCTCGCTCCTCCATTTCCTCCCTCCTTCAATTTCTATTTATCCACCCATCTACCCATTTGTCACTATCGCCTTCTACACCCCCTTTTCCCATCCAGTTGCTGCCCCTGTACTTATTGTCATGATGCATCCCTAACTTTACTCCCCATGATCCCTCTCGTGCCCACTACCCACCTATATCTTCTCTTTATTTTTTAAATACCTTGTTTCAGCACTATGGGGAGATGTATCAAACGTGGAGAGAGATAAGGTACTAACCAATCAGCTCCTGTCATTTTTCAGACACAACCTGTAAAATGACAGTTAGAATCTAATTGGATGGTTCACTTTATCTCTCTCCAAGCTTTGATACATTTCCCTCTATGTTCCATGATGGCTATTGGGTGTCTCGACTTATGTTTTACAGACAACTGTTTTTACCAATGTTTCTTTAATATCTGTAACTCCTTAATCTTACTTGTAATCTTGTATTCTGCATGAATAGAATAAAAATTGAAAGATCAAACAAAAAATGTATATCGCCTATGGCAGGAGTTGCCAACCACGGTCCTCAAGGCACACTAACAGTCCAGGTTTTAAGGATAGCCAAAGTTCAGCACAGGTGACTTAATTAGTACCTTAGTTATTTTGATTTAACCATCTGTGCTTAAGCATGGATATCACTAAGACCAGGACTGTCAGTGTGCCTTGAGGACCGAGATTGGGAATCACTGGCCTATGGTAATGGTCACTTTATAAATAGACTATAAAAGTCATAAAGTGAGTTCCATCCCTTGTATCTTCAACCTATATTATATGGGCATGGTATATTTGTCCATACATTACCAGTTAAGATTTTTTTGACAAAGATAATTTTTTTTTTAAATATGATATAAATTATGATTGTGCATAGTTAAGGGAGGTAAGGATAGACCAGAATCACAATAACAAACAAGCTTAATTCTAAATTTCAGTGTAAAAACAAAGCTGCCCAGTATATTTTTGCTACATTCAAAAGCAGCCAGTATATTGTCTGCATGTAAAAATAAAAGAAGCATTTGCCCTCCTTGCATTGCAACATGGTTTGTTCCAGGAGCAAATTGCATTTTTTTTTTATTTGCTCGTAACTTTGCATACAGTAAGCCCCTGTATGTCTATTTACTACTATATTTATCTCTAATTTATATGGTATTTTAGCTGAGTAATATAATGTGTTTTAAGTGTTTGGTGTGAAGTCTACTTGATAATGGAAGCATGTTATACAATTAGTGGTTTTGTTACAGTTCCATGGAATTGACTGTGTTGCTTAGAACATTGCTGATTTTGGTAGTTAAGGTTGCATTGATGCATGAAACCACATTATTATTATTTCCCTAAACATTTGCTATTACAGATGGTATTGTAAAGTATGCCACGGTTCTGACTAGTTGTTGATGTTCTATAAAATACCGTAAATAAATTGTTGCAAATTGCTTAGCAATGTTTGCAAGCTGTAATGTTTGTCCCTGTCCATGGTGCTGACATGAGGATTTGTACAGCCACTGAATTCTCCTAGCCACTATCAGTCTTATGCATATGTGGACGCAATGCAGATATTTACGTAGTTGAGCGATTACTGGGCCACTGTGCATGCGTCATGGTCACACTGCGCAGGCGCCAAAGTACCTTTGCGATGACTCTCGCGGTGAGGATTTAATCGGAAAGTGATTGACATTCATTGACATTCACATTGGGGTTACAGGGGGTTGCGTATTGTGATTGTTTTAGGGGCATGTATCTGCCTACATCTGCGATCATGTACGCAGAAAATATGGCACCAGCATCTCAGTTCCATTGGCCATTCTGCGTCACCATAGGGCTACTCAGTTTGTCGATTATCGAAGTATTTGCAACCACCGCTGTATATTTATATGCAGTTGCTTGGACCTGCGAGGCCGCCGGTGGGCATTTCAATATATTTCCAGGTGACTGCAGCCTATGTTCACATGGCAGCTGTGTACAAAATTGCAGCTGCTAATGCATTAGTGTCCACATCTCAATCAGGCCCAGACTTAGGTGCAGAACCAACCTGGAGCATTGTGCACATTGGCAAAACCATGTTGCACTGTAGGTGTGGGACATTTAATATGTGCAGAGAGAGATAAATTTGGAAAGGGACGTGTCCTAGCTTAATTCTACATTTCAGTGTAAAGACAAAGCTGCCCAGTATTTGTATGCTCCATGGAAAAGCAGCTGGTAGTTTCCCTGCACGCAAAAATCAATTTGCACCCCTTGCTTTGCAACATGGTTTGTTCCAGGAGAAAATTGCTCCATTTTATTGACACGGGGGGCCTGATTCAGCAAAGGATGCAGTTGCTTATATGCACGCAATCGGCTGCTTGTTGTGTTCTGCGCATGAGTATGCCCATGTGCGAATTAGTCACTGCGATCGGGACTGCGATCACAGTGACTATGCAGACCCATCGCAGAGTGATTGACAGGAAGTGCCGTTTGTGGGTGGTGATGGGGGATGGTCGGCTGAATGCAGTCGTGCCAGTGAATTTGTACACCGTTGCATGGGCGTGCATAAGTTATTCACCATACGCAGCCTGAGGCCTCATAGTGTGCCCTGAAGTAAGTGAGGTCTGACCTGTCTTAACTGTGCATATGGGTCCGATGTTACTCGATTGTACCGATGTTTTTGCAGTCTTGCTAACCATTATGGATGTGCGTGCAAAGTAAAGTGGCCGTCCTTATGTAGTGCTGCGGCGGCATTGCGATCGCTATGGATTAGCATACTATCGCACTGAATTGCGTGCGTACACTATATTGCGTACCATAATTAATCAGGCTCTATGAATGTTGTCCTTGTTGTTTACCATTCTATTGAATACTTCTTTATTAATTTTGCTTGGAATTGTCTGTTTATAGACTTAAAAGAAGTCTTTATCTTACTGTGTGCCAGTGGTTCCCAAGCTTTTTTGAATCACAACACCCTAGAATATCAGCATTGTTTCATGGCACCCCTAGGACAATAGTTTCTGATTGAGAAATTCAGAAAAAAACATTAAATTAAGTAAATTGTTTACCTGTCATCCTTAGGGTCAGTTATGTTGTGGTGAACAGGGGTGCGCTTCTGCTTGTCCACACATTTTATAATTGGCAGCCACCAGCTCTGGTTTTGCCTATCACATTGATCATTAGTAAATTGATTTGGTCCTGGACCACCAACCCGTGGCACCTTTGCATGTGCCCCGTGGCAGCCTGTTGGGGAACCACTGCAGAATTCTACAAAGTTTTAGATATTTATTTTGAATTATGTATAATTCCATGTTCTTGTGTCTTACAGCATTGTTAGAAGGACAATCATGGCATTCGGTACTAGAACATTGTGAAGACAGACCCTTTTTCATCCCCATATGTCCCTTTGTGGGGTAACCCAAACTTTCCTCTCTCTCTTTATAACCACTTGTACAAACAATGGAGTCATAAGGGTATCATGTCCATCAAAGATGTATTTGACCCAGGTGGCACTATGTACTCGTTTGCACAGTTACAAGAGAAATATGGTCTCCCCAACTATCAATTTTTTATGTCTTTGCAGACACCTCGCTTTATTCAATCATTGGTTAATCCCTTGCAGAATTCAGATACTCCAGATATTTTGTCTCATATTTTCACTTTATGTCATTTAACTAAATTTAGAATAAATAATCTTTATGGCCATTTAATTGAATTGCCCATGCAGGCTTGGTCGTCTATAGCAATGGCATGGCGGACAGAAATACCCGAATTACATGACTTTGAATCAATTCTTGTAGGTCTAGATGGTGTTTTGCCATTTCTTAAGTCAGCACGGTTGCAGGAGATTCATTTTAGCGCCATATCCAATTAGCTGCGGTAAATTACCGCGGCTAATTAGCTCGCTCGGGGCTATCCAATTAGCCCCGAAGTCGGCCTGACAATGACACTTATCAGGGGTTTTTTTCGGGACCGAATAATAATCCATGATAAGTGCTGTTTTTTCACCCAAAAAAGGTTGAGAACACATAAGTCCGCGAGCTTATCGCGGCTCCTATGTGTTAACGGGCGAACTATCCTATTATTTCGCCCAAAATGTTAGGATAGGGAGAAAAAAAATATCAGCGAAAATCGTGGATAATCGGCAAAAAATCCCCGTTTTTCGACGATCATGGGGATCAATTAGCGCCCGAACAGTGTTTAATTGGATATGACCCTTAGAGTGCGTAACTGTACTTATATATCTCCTACTCAAAGGAAGCATTTTGTACCATTAGAGACCGGAAGATGTATAAAGTGTAATTGTTCCAATGCCTCTCTCTCATAATCTGTGGTACTGCAGGAACACTAACAAATTTTGGAATAAAGTTTTATATTATCTAAACTTTACACTGAAACTTAAATTATCTAAGAATGCTGTCACCCTTCTCTTTGCTGATTTTTCGGTATGGGAGACAGAGTCCTCTCTAGATTTGTGGAAGCCCTCCCTGAGGGTTATGGTCACAATACACAAACATCTAATTCTCAAATATTGGATTTTAAGTTCAGCACCCACGCTGAATGAATGGAAAACTGCCCTATTGGAGGTTCTTTATTGTGAACGTCGCATGGCTATTCTTAATGTTGAAAAGGGGATTCTGGCTTTCACAAATAAATGGGAACCCTATATACAGTGTTTAACTATTCAAACTCAAAACAACATTTGGAAAGTTTCCGAACATACGGAATGGTTCTTATCACGACAGATTACCTAGGATTCTATCCTGTATATCTCTATATGTCTCTTTTTGTGTCTTTTCCTTTTTGTCTATCCCACCTTAAACGTCGGGACTACCTCTCCCTGGCATTCTACTCGATTCTATTTTTCATCATATTTTATATTACTCTCTCTTCTTAATAATCCTCCGTAGCGACTCAGGTTGTATGATAATTATTGTGTAATGTGAACTGTTTGGTGTAATAAATTGCACATTGCGGATTTTATGTTTCGACATATTGCATTGATAATTCTGTGTAGTATATGTCATTTTTGTTATTTTGATATATTTAGTAACTTCTCTGGCACTCATTTTGTGTATTATCTGTGCACTTTGAATTACTTACAGTTTATATTTGCTTTAAATTGAAAAAAAAAATAAAAAAATCAGAAGCAGTTATTTTATATTTGTTAACTTCAAGAAATAATAGTCTCTCATTCCAATGTTTTATTGTATTCAATTCTTGAATTATACAATGTACAATGTATAACAATTTTTCACTGTTCAATAAACAGATATATATATAAAAAAAGAACTAGAAGATTGTGAGGTAAGGGATACATACAATACAACATAAGTAACATTGTTGACAGTGTCATTGTCCTCAGCAATATGCTGGTATTACAATGCTGACAAGGTTAAAATGCCATTTATTTCAGTGGTTCCTTTTCACTTATTGTCCTCAGCCAGCCTTGTACATCCTGGTTCGCCTCTAATTGTATATGGCCTGACTTGTTTTTGCCATTGCTTTCCTTGTTTGTGTGCCCTGTATTGTTGCCATTTTCCTTGCTTTGCTGTTCCTTGCAAAAAGAAAGTATGGTGGTCGCTCACATCAGCTTAATGATATTGCTCAGGTGCTTGTAAAGGGCGGGGTTTATACTGAACCACAGAAAAAAGAAGATTCCCTCCAGCACACTGCAGCAATATTAGCAAAAATAATTGAATCCTACATGATAATAGAAATTCAGTGGTATTGGTTGCATACATTTGCAAATATATGATTAAGCGCCGGGCCAGCATCAAGGCTCCTCTATACCGGCGTCCCTAACATTAAGGGGTTCACATCCGAGACGCAGAGCAGCCCAAAAGAACCCAGCCAAGGACCACTCCCAGGGCATCACACGAAAAATGGAAGAAAGGTGATAGTGACGTGTAATGTAATTCACATAGATATATTTTCATCACCTTTCCATTTGTTTGTTTATTATATATGTAATTTTAATTATTTCTTATTATATTAACACTTATTGATTACCTTGACACATCTATACTTTACACATCACTATCACCTTTCTTCCATTTTTCGTGTGATGCCCTGGGAGTGGTCCTTGGCTGTGTTCTTTTGGGCTGCTCTGCACCTCGGATACGAACCCCTTAATGTTAGGGACGCCGGTATAGAGGAGCCTTGATGCTGGCCCGGCGCTTAATCATGTATTTGCAAATGTATGGAACCAATACCTCTGAATTGCTATTATCATTTAGGATTCAAGTATTTTTGCTAATTTTGCTGCAGTGTGCTGGAGGGAATCTTCTTTTTTTTGCTGTTCCTTGTGCAGCACAAAGTCCTCGCATCAGTTCTCCTAGTGCCTGAGCAGTGGAAAACGTGACTCCAGTATCCATTTGCATGACAGGCCCCTCCCTCTTATTGTGTCTGTACTACCTCTATCTTGTCTGTTGTATCTGCCTGCTGGTATTGCTCTCAGCCTGCCTGACTACCCATTTGTCTGATCCCCAGCAAAATCTCTGCTTCCTTGTCCTTGGCTTGTTTGGCTATCATCAGGTTTACTCCTTCCATTTGTTTCCATCACTTTTACAATTGCTGGGATAAAATCCCAACTTATTCTACTATGGGATACCTCTGGCCTCTTGTGTATTGGCTGTCCCTATGATCCTTACACTGAAACGTGACGTGGGGGACTGCAATGTGACACATAGTCTAACTAAAGCCTTGTGCAGTGGGAAACATATGTTGTAGTAACTGTACTGTACAGTATCAGGGAAATAACTGCCAGTGAAAGTGCTGTCAGTAGGATTACATGGAAGCTGTTGGTGCTTTCTCCCCTTAGTTGTTCTGACTTCTGACTGTTTGGCATATTTGTTAATCTACCCATCTGCTCTATTCTTTATACATGGATAAATACCGTTTATGCTAGAGGGTGTGAAACATTGTACAACGTGAGCAGGTTACGTAACTCTGTACATTCGGCAAATCCTATTATGCCTAAACTATGTAACGTGACATAACACAGAAGGGAAATTCTTTTTAAACTGCTCTCTATAGTACATTTACTGATTCTATCGTAGCCCAACTTTTTGTTCATAACGGACAGTTCGTATAGTGGAAAGGATTGTTATGTCAATATAGAGCCCAATGTGAATTAAAGCTTATTTATTTGTGGAACCAGGAATAATCTCAGTCCTTTCGCATCTGGAAACACAATGATTATATGACAGGATCTCTGCGGCAGCACCAGAGTCTGTATGTATCTCAAGGGGGCTGTAGATGTGGTTTCACACAGTAGCTGCCACACAGCCAAATTAATAACTAAATTATAGTTACATCAACTATGCAAACTTTGTGACAGTCTGGCATAACTGGAATTGTGGCAGGAGTACACTAAAAATGAATTATCTGCCAGTACTAGAACTTTCCTATAGCTACTATAAACAGTGTGAATACTGTGCATCCTTTTAGAGAGAAAGTTCCTCTTTATCCTTGACCATGGAGCCATAAGACCCCTAGAAGGCAAAGGTGTACATAGAGCACTTTCTTGCAAGACTGGGGACTCCCGTTGCCCTGGGATTTGCCGAAGCTTCACCTAGAGCAGCCAGTTCTTCAGAGCCCTTCTCCTGGGACTGTTAAGGATTCAGGAGATTGGGAGTCTCTGGGTCACACCACGTCCCGTAGATCTTGGAGGTCAGTGCTCATACAAGGCCACATGCGCATCCTTGTGAAAGAAGACTAAAGTGGAAAGTATCTCACAGTGATATAAATAATGCAGTGGCTCCATTATCTGTCTGTAACGGTAAAAGTGTTCTTACCCAGCCAGAAGGCTAGGGCACAGGAGGCAAGTGCAGTAAAAGTGTAAAGTGCCCTACTCTATTAGTAGATGCCACATCAACATTTTGGTGTCGACATTATGAATGATGACATGGAAACTGTCATTGGATCGTGATTATAGGTAACCCCAGGTTGGTATTCCAGGGACACGTACATCCCAGAAGTTTATTGGTGCTGGCTTCTTGCACAGAAAACCAAAGTAGTCTATTCATTATTGGAAGGTGAACCAAGCCCTCCTAGAACAGATACGTAGTCAAAAGGCATTATTGTAAATCTGGTACCTTACTTGAGTAAGTGAGTAATGCAACATTTTACAGAAGAGTCTGAAGTCTCTGACGGCTCCCACCATGCCATCCTGCATTGACTCACATGCCTTAGGAAGTACACAGGTGGGGGTCTGATTGAGGTGAGTGGAATAAATGAACATTAAAGTACTGTTGGAAGTACTGGAGGATCTGGTGCTCAGTACATCACACCTAGGACACGTCTTAGCTTCTGTCTCCCTAGCAGCGCTACATTTCCTTGAATAAACATTCAACATTTCTCTGTTTTGACATAAACAGTCAAAACCACTTTTACCTTTTGTTAACTCAATAGGAACATAAAAGGAATGGCATGTACAGTTCACTTATTCAGTAGGGTACAAGTTGCATTTAGCTTAGTTTGGAGGGTAAGATAAATATGTCAGACGCATCTCTTTTCACAGTCACAAATAGCGAGTTTTGGCATACAGCGCATGCTGCCGCGGCATTAGGCAAACGCAGCCATTTTGTGTCCAAATCTGCCCCCTATATTCCAAATGGAACAGTAGTAAAATAAATAAATAAATACATAAATAAATAATATTGCCAAGAAAACATATAGGAAGCCGGATTTACGTTACACTGAATAACTAACTAATTTTTTTAATTTCCCATTTCACTTTCTAAATGTAGCCATTATATAGCACATATGAATTAATGTTACAGTGGGAATTGCCTGTGTAATATAATTGAATATTCTTTTCTCTACTGCATTCTGATTAGTTTTATTTTATCCAACTCTGGCAAAATATCATGTAACATCACAGAATCATTTATAACTTCTTTGCTGGCAGCTACAAGGCTTCGTAATGTACTGTATGTGCGAGGAATTAATGTAATAATAATTACCTTTATGCTAATGACATTGTGTATTCCTGTGCTGTTGCCTTAGCACATACTGTATATAATCTATGATGCCTATTTTTTTTACATTAGAGGATTTATGACACATTCATGATACTGTATAAGGCGCAGTCACATGGCAAGAACAGTGTTTAACCCCTTCACCGCCAATGGTACGAATCACTCCTCTACTGCAGTACAGGGAAAAGAGCTGATGGTCTGAGGGTTCAAACACAAATATTTTCTCTGATCTTATGTTGATCTGGCAGGCAGTAAGCAGACTCAAACTGCAGCTAGAACATGCCTCAGAACACAGATCATTGTTTCGCATGAAAATAACTTGGCCTGTACATACCTCAAAATAGGGGACACCAGCTCATTACTAACCTGGACGATCAGGCGATGCCATGTGGCAATATATATCGCATTGCTGCACGCACTGCATGATGCGATATATCATGGTGTGATGGGATGTAATTTATATACCGGCATGCGGTATGCCAGCACTAAGAATGCTATTGCCGGAATCCTGACATCAGGCACCAGGGGGAGGGTTAGGGTTACGCACCAGGAGGAGGGCTAGGGTTAGGCACTAGGAGAAGGGTTAGGCACTAGGGGGAGGGTTAGGGTTAGGCACTAGGAGGAGGGTTAGGCACTAGGGGGAGGGTTAGGGTTAGGCACTAGGAGGAGGGTTAGGCACTAGGGGGAGGGTTAGGGTTAGGCACTAGGGGGAGGGTTAGGCACTAGGAGGAGGGTTAGGGTTAGGCACTAGGGGGAGGGTTAGGCACTAGGAGGAGGGTTAGGCACTAGGAGGAGGGTTAGGGTTAGGCACTAGGAGGAGGGTTAGGGTTAGTCACTAGGAGGAGGGTTAGGCACTTGGAGGAGGGTTAGGGTTAGGCAGTAGGGGGATGGTTAGGCACTAGGGTTAGGGTTAGGCACTAGGGGGAGGGTTAGGCACTAGCAGGAGGGTTATGGTTAGGCACTAGGAGGAGGGTTAGGCACTAGGGGGAGGGTTAGGCACTAGGAGGAGGGTTAGGGTTAGGCACTAGGGGGAGGGTTAGGGTTAGGCACTAGGAGGAGGGTTAGGCACTAGGAGGAGGGTTAGGGTTAGGCACTAGGAGGAGGGTTAGGGTTAGGCACTTGGAGGAGGGTTAGGGTTAGGCAGTAGGGGGAGGGTTAGGCACTAGGAGGAAGGTTAGGGTTAGGCACTAGGAGGAGGGTTAGGGTTAGGCACTAGGGAGACGGTTAGGCACTAGGAGGAGGGTTAGGGTTAGGCACTAGAGGGAGGGTTAGGCACTAGGGTTAGGGTTAGGCACTAGGGGGAGGGTTAGGCACTAGCAGGAGGGTTAGGGTTAGGCACTAGGGGGAGGGTTAGGGTTAGGCACTTGGAGGAGGGTTAGGGTTAGGCAGTAGGGGGAGGGTTAGGCACTAGGAGGAAGGTTAGGGTTAGGCACTAGGAGGAGGGTTAGGGTTAGGCACTAGGGAGACGGTTAGGCACTAGGAGGAGGGTTAGGGTTAGGCACTAGGGGGAGGGTTAGGCACTAGGAGGAGGGTTAGGGTTAGACACCAGGGGAAGGGTTAGGCACTAGGAGGAGGGTTAGGAACTAGGAGGAAGGTTAGGGTAAGGCACTAGGAGGAGGGTTAGGCACTAGGGGGAGGGTTAGGGTTAGGCACCAGGGGGAGGGTTATGCACTAGGAGGAGGGTTAGGGTTAGGCACCAGGGGGAGGGTTAGGGTTAGGCACTAGGAGGGTTAGGGTAAGGCACTAGGAGGGTTAGGGTTAGGCACTAGGAGAACAGTTAGGCACTAGGGGGAGGGTTAGTGTCAGGCACCTTCACCGCCAATGGTACGAATTACTCCTCTACTGCAGTACAGGGAAAAGAGCTGATGGTCTGAGGGTTCAAACACAAATACTTTCTCCGATCTTATGTTGATCTGGCAGGCAGTAAGCAGACTCAAACTGCAGCTAGAATATGCCTCAGAATACGGATCATTGTTTTGCATGAAAATAACCTGGCCTGTACATACCGCAGAATAGGGGACACCAGCTCATTACTAACCTGGACGACCAGGCGATGCCATGTGGTGATATATATCGCATTGCTGCACGCTGTACTGCAGTATCCGATATATCATGGTGTGATGGGATGTAATTTATATACCGGCGTGCACTTGGAGGAGGGTTAGGGTTAGGCACTAGGGGGAGGGTTAGGGTTAGGCACCAGGGGGAGGGTTAGGGTTAGGCACTAGGAGGGTTAGGGTAAGGCACTAGGAGGAGGGTTAGGCACTAGGGGGAGGGTTAGGGTTAGGCACTAAGGGGAGGGTTAGGCACCAAGGGGAGGGTTAGGGTTAGGCACTAGGAGGAGGGTTAGGGTTAGGCACTAGGGGGAGGGTTAGGCATTAGGAGGAGGGTTAGGCACTAGGGGGAGGGTTAGGCACTAGGAGGAGTGTTAGGTACTAGGGTGAGGATTAGGCACTAGGGGGAGGGTTAGGGTTAGGCACCAGGGGTAGGGATAGATTTAGGCACTAGGCAGAGAGGGTTAGATTTAGGCACTGGGGGAGGTTAGGTTCAGGGTGCAGGGGAGGGAGGGTTAGGTTTAGCGGTAGGGGTAGGAAAGGTTTAAGATACTTACCGACAGCTGTCTGTATAATAACCCTGTCGGGATTATGACTGCCGGGATCCCGAGCAATGGCATCCAACCCAGCCCAGTGCGATAGATCGTTACATGGCTAATGTAACTACATCGTATCATCTGTGGCATTGTTTCACCTAATGTGCAGCACATCCGCTGGGAATAAGCGACTATCCAATTCACTGTAAGAATGGGGTTCGGGGTACACACTATGCGATGGTTGTTTTGATCTGCCGTGAATGATATGTCGTATAGTGTGTACCCAGCTTAAGCGTTCTGAGGTTTGTGCATGTTTAGCACCCTGTATATCTGTAGGGTCGGTGTATACATGTGTACAATGGGGCGAATTTTAGCACTTAAGGCCTGAATTAGAAATGTAGGCCGAAAGTACCACTGCAATATACATACATACATGCTGCCAAGGACTATATAAATGTGAGTGTGGCCTAATGTGACATTATATATATATATATATATATATATATACAAATACCCATGCGCTGACCACTTTAAAGGCTGTCCTTATATAAATTCTCAATAGTCTAGCATAAGAATCCTGCACAGTTCCGTGAGTTTGTAGCACTCAGATCCTAAATTTGAGGACCGCAGCTCTCCTTCAAATTACCCTGGATTCAGTGGGCACAAAAGATCTGGTGCAAAAAGAGAATAAAGAAGGGAGCGCTATATCGTGTTTTATTACAAGCATAAAATATCCACGTCTCCAAACTTAAGAAGATGGACTCGTACCAAAAAGGGGAGGGTCCAATATCTCTAAAAATATCTCTGCTGGAAGCTTTATGCATAAAAATAGATTTGAACCTCTGACAATGGGATTTGATAATACCAACTCACCAAAGAATTTTTTAGGAAAACCCAGCCGCCCACGTTATCAACATCAGATTCTAGGAAATCAGACCCCTTTAGGGTTAAAACGAAGGTGGGGAGATCACAAGGCAAAAGAGCTACCAAAAAGAGATCCAAAAAAGATGACCATGTAGAGTCAGAGACGAAAACAGGTATCTTCAATAATTCAAAATACCAGCTAACATCGGATGAGAATAAAGTATTGGAGAAAGGCTTGTCCTATGCCCCATCATGTGTTATTAATAAATTTAATCTGTACATTGATTTGAATTTATATATTACAAAGCTAACACTTAAAAGACATTTTCTAAGGAAGTCTGATGTAATTATGAATAATTGGGAAGGACAAAATAAAGCTACTGAAATCTCTGGCTCTGGATTAAAACCTAAAAGTACCTTTTATTCAATTGAATCTAAGGGTCCTTATGTAGAGCTATTCTCTCAAATGATAAAAAAAGAAATTGAAGGTTTAGATACTACATTGAAAAATAGGCAGAGGAATTTTGCAAAAAGAGAGATGGATGCCCTAAAAAATCTGGCAAAAAATCAGGAGATAATAATTAAAAGTGTGGATAAGGGGGGGTATTATAATAATGGATAGAGACTACTATATGTCTGAATCCTATAGATTATTAAATGATGTAGAGTCCTATAAAAAATTAGATAAAGATCCAACTCAAGAATATCTTAAAGAATTAAATTTGCTCCTTACAAAAGGATTAACAAATAAATGTATAACAAAAGAAGAATATAACTATCTTCATAATGAATACCCTAAAATTGCAACATTCTATCAGATACCCAAGATACATAAACATCTAACTAGACCTCTGGGACGACCAATAATTGCTGGAATAGGGTCATTAACTTCTAGAATCTCAGAATACGTAGATATATATATATAAAAATATGTGGTTGGTTTAGAATCCCATGTGAGAGATTCAACACATATATTACAGATTATAAATAAAATAAAATGGTGTGATACATATAAATGGTGCACAATAGATGCAACATCTTTATATACATCAATCCTGTATAACAAAGGTATAAACGCAGTGAGAAAGACCTTAGAAAAGGATCCAAATATGGAACGAACTAAGATAGATTTTATATGTGTTTGTTTATTGTTTGTATTGAAATATAATTATTTTACCTTTCTAGATGATTGGTTTGTCCAAACGTGCAGGATAGCTATGGGCACGATTTGCGCACCGAGTCTAGCTAATATATACATGGGAGAATGGGAACCTGAGATACTTACAGGGGAAATAATGGAACATATTATTTTGTTTAAACGTTTTATAGACGATATATTAATAATATAAGATGGAGAGGAAACACAATTTTTAGGATTCATGGATTTAATTAATAAGAATAACTATAATCTAAAATTTACTCATACAATTGACAATAAAAAGATTTAATTTCTGGATCTAGTCCTAAATATAGAAAATACTGGTACAGGAGATGAAATTCATACTTCTACACACTTTAAAAGTGTTGATAGTAACAGCTATTTGGATTTCACTAGCTGTCATTATTCTGAATGGAAAAAGAATATTCCCTTCTCTCAATACTCTAGACTCAGGAGAAACTGTACAAGCATAAAAAAATTTGATGAACAGGCAAAGATATATGAAGAGAGATTTGATAAAAGGGGTTATCCAAAAGATTTAATTGATAATTCAAAAAAAAGAGCTAGAGAGAGATCTAGAGAAGAATTACTGACATATAAGGTAAAAGAAGGAAATTCAAATGATAGAAAGTTTTTTTGTCCTTTTGTTACGCAGTACAATAGTCAAGATAAAGTATAAAAGAGATGTTTCAAAAAAATTGGCATATACTTAAATTGGATCCTATTCTATCCCCTCTCCTCCCTGATTGTCCAAATATAGTTTATAAAAGGGCAAAAAATGTTAAATCCTATGTGTCTAGAAGTTTACTTGAATCGGTTAGATCAAAAGAAGAACCTAAAAGATCAGTGTGTGAGATTAAGGGCTTTTATACGTGTGGAGGTTGCAAAATGTGTAGTTTTGGAGAAAGGCAGGTGAAAAAATTCCATGGAATTTCAGGGACAGAATATACAATAAATAATTATATTAATTGTAACTCTACTTATATTGTATATATGATTACCTGTCCTTGTAAGTTAATATACATTGGTAAGACAAAAAGACCATTGAAGATCCGTATAATGGAACACGTTCGCAATATAAAAAATGGGGTCTTGAATCATAGTTTACCTCTTCATTTCAAAACCTGTCATAATGGTAATGTAACGGTATTCACTTTTAAGGGGATTGAAATGGTGGGGAAATTGAAAAGAGGGGGTGATAGGGAAAAAGAGTTGACAAAGAGAGAAACATTCTGGATTATTACCCTTAATACCCAAGTTCCTAGTGGTCTAAATGAAGGGTATGAAATTACCCCCTTTATAGATTAGACCCTGGTCTATACCTAATATTATTCTGTTATGTTCATTTAATGGAAAATATGGCATATGATTAAGAGCAGCCAAGTTCATTAAATCTTGCAATGTGTATTGTGCGAAGTGGATATGGATTAAATACATATATAGAAATATTAACTGCTAATTATGGTTTATAATGTATACAGCTTTTTTATTTAGAAAATGGTAATATATATATAACTTTGCTGTATAAAGTTTTAAGGAAAAATTTGTTACACAAGTGGAAGCTGCCATATTTACCAACAAATATTTGGAATGTATGTTTTTTAGGGTTCAATGTGTTTAACAGGTATGAAACCATTCAATCCATACTTGTAAGTTTTTTAGAGAGTTTTTGGCTCAAACTGTTGAATATAAATTGTTGGAAGTAATTGTATATATCTGTATTAGATGACATATACTATGATGTGTTCAACGAGAATATGCTGTTAAAAATTAAATTGGTTGAAAAGTATCCTGATGCCATGTAAAATCTGTATCTTGCTGTGTTGAATTGTAATTTCATTCTATGAGAGGTTAATTGTGAATGTGGGATCACTGAAGCTATACGCTGATAACATGGGTGTTTACTTATGGAAATGAGCTGATCGGGCTCTTCAGCGATTGGCCCAGTGAGACCTTATAGTAAGGGTAGAGCGTCAGCCAGGCCAGCCCTCTGACGAAGTTGATTACGAAACGCGTTAGGGCGTTGCCTGACTGACGCAGTGTGTTCACCGTTTGGCGTCCTCCTCGTGGTGAGAAGCTCCGGTGGGGGGAGGGTTAGGTTTAGGGCTCCCGGGGGGGGACTTAGGGTTAGGCACCCCCCGCAGGAGGTTAGGGTCAGGCTAGGAGAAGGGGGGGTGATGGTTAGGCACCCCCCCGGGAGGTTAGGGTTAGGCACCCCTCCAGGGGACTTAGGTTTAGGCAGTGGGGAAGGGGGGTTTAAGTTTAGGCACTTGGGGTGAGGTTAGGGTTAGGCACCCCTAAGGGAGGGTTAGGGTGTAGAATAGGTTAGTTTACACCACAGGTTCTCAAACTCGGTCCTCAGGACCCCAAACAGTGCATGTTTTGCAGGTCTCCTCACATACTTACTAGTGAAACTGTTAGCTGCACCTGTTGATCTTTTAAAACGTGTCAGTGACTAATGAATACACCTGTGCACCTGCTGGGTGAGCTGCAAAAAGTGAACTGTGTGGGGTCCTGAGGACCGAGTTTGAGAACCACTGGTTTATACTTACCTTCTGACATTCGGGATTTCCACCTGTGTCGGGCTGCCGCTGCCGGTATTTGAACCATGCAGCTGGCGGTAAATCATATTGATTCTCAGGAGATATAAGAAACAAAGTGTAATGTGTATCAACCCCTGTTATAAAGAACTAAGCTGAATCAAAATTTGAGGGGGGGGGAACAAGAAGAAAGTAAGGGGAGAAAGGATTGAGGGGGTAAAGGTCAATTGTAATTGATTTTTATTGATTTAAAATCTATGAATATCGGTCAAAATCTATCATCATCAATGTTGGGATTCTGGGGCTAAGTCACACATTTACTGATACTTAAAAAAAAAAAAAATGTAAAAATTGCCTGCTAGTAAATGTGTGATTTAGCAGGGCCGCAACTAGGGGGGAGCTAAGGGGGCACGTGAACCGGGTGCTGGTTTGAGGGGGTGCCAGGGAGAGGCTGCCGGGAGGCTAGGTTGCTGCTCTTGTGGGTTTGGAGTCACATCCCAGCCTTGAGAGTCACAGAGACACCGTCAGTCTAATGTGGTGCCTGTGGCAAGCCAATCAGTGCTCGGGTACTGGCAGCTAATCAGCAGAGGCTGCCGGTCCGCGAGCTCCAATTGGTTCGTGAGCGGCACCACAGTACAATGACAGCAGTACTGACAGTTTCCCAGTGTGTGGCAGCCCCGTCCCGCGCCACCCTGAGCTCACCCACCGCACGGCCCTGGCAGGTAAGAGAAGGGAGATGGGGGCCTTACTGTGGCTTAATGTAATAGGTGCCTTTCTGTGGCATAATGTGTAAGGAGCCTTACTGTGGCATAATGTTTAAGGGGCCTTACTGTGGCATAATGTGTAAGGGACCTTACTGGGGCATAATTTGTTAGGGCTTTACTGTGGCATAATGCATAATATATATGGGGCATTACTGTGGCATAAATGTATAAGGGGCATTACTGTGGCATAATGTATAAGGTACATTACTGTGGATTAATGTATAAGGGGTATTACTGTGTCATAATGTGTTGTAAGGGGCATTACTGTGTTGCATAATGTGTTGTAAGGGGCATTACTGTGGCATAATGTGTTATAAGGGGCATTACTATGTCACAAAACCACACACCTTTTTCGTCCTCTATGTTCTATATTTTTTGGGGGGTGCCAAATTATGGCCTTGCTCCGGGTGACAAAAATCCTAGTTTTGGCCCTGGATTTAGCCCCAGCAACACAACAACAATGTTGATTGATTAAAATTGACCTTAAGTAAATATACCCCTAAGAGATGGAGCACAGTTCATGAGTCAGTACAGTATACTTACTCCCCAAGGACCAAATTTGCCTGCCAGTGGTAAACATTATTTCTGAATACACTAAGGGCAAATGTATTTTGCAGCCTTTTTTCTCTGTGGTTAATGACATTCTGCGATGCCAGATGTCTTTGTGCTGAGATATATTAAAAACAGTCTCGCGAGAGGTGTTACAACAACTCACACCTCAGGTGACCTCTGCCCTGGATGTATTGCATCATCCTAGCACTGGTGTGATACAGAACTGTTCCTGGTGGGGGCTCTGCGCATGCTTGAGATCTCATTCAGGAGCCTGACAGCGAATTCGCAAGAAAGCCTGGAGCCGGCGCTGGGAGTGATAAGTAAAACACAGCGCCATGTGAGGAATAAGCTATATGCTAATGGGTAAGCTACAAAACAGTTTGCTTTTCTTTTTTCATAAGTGCTGTTGATTTGTCATTATTAACAATAGATATGGAAGGTGTCGCTGGATAAAGCTGATTTCCCCACTGTTTGCCTCTTCATACACTTTTCCGAGGAGGTAATAAGCCCTTTTATTGGAGAAAATCAGCACTTCATACATTTGCCCCTAATACCGCTTTCACACAGCAGCTGGGGCTTCAACTTGCCTTTTGGAGCATGGGTCGGTTCCCAGCCCCAGAGCAGGACCCCCTATCAGACAGAAGATGAAACTGCCAGGTCAAGCATTTGGACCCAGTAATTTGCCGGGTCAACCTGGGTCCTTCTTCTGTGTGAAGGGGTCATCCCGGGTTGCAATTCCTGGGACTTCAACCCTGGTTATGACCAGGGTCAGAGACCTGGGAATTTCGAACCAGGTTGACAATTTCGCACAGAAAAGGACCTGGGTTGGCCCGGCAAATTACTGGGTCCTTTTCTCTGTCTGAAAATGGTATAAGTCAGAAGATGGCAGGCACAGTGCTTTCAGCCTGCCCAAGTGAAGCTGGCACCTTGAGTGTAACATAGTGTCATCATTAGCCAACACACCATTAGCCAATTTAATGTGACATTGACCTAAATCATGACCACGTTCTCTGTTTACATAGATCAGTCCTCTCACTTTAACCTTCTTAAATCTTGGGGACAGAATTCGACCAAGAACAAATGACGTATGGCACAGTTGTCTCTGTGCCTCCCCAGTATACAGGAATTAGAATATTGTATGTTGGTGCTAACATTTAAAGGGGCTGATGTAGACTTGTCTGTAACTGGAAAACGTAGACACAATTTGCTTTCAGTAAGAAAACTGCAATTGGGCTTATTTGCAAAATTACAACTATCACGAGATACGTAGATACATACGGGAGGCACCAGGAGAATGTGCTCCCAGTCTCTGCAAGGTATATGTGACATACAGCAGCTAAAATCCCAACAGCAGATGCCTGACAGGATCAAGATCCAGACAGAGGCAGGTAAGTACCCTAACCTCCCCTGTCCCCCCCTAACCCTCCCTTAGTGGTGCCTAACCCTAACCTCCCCTCCTAGTGCCTAACCCTAACCTTCCCCCGGGGGTGTCTAACCCTAACCCTCACTTACCGCTCCATAAACCTAACCATCCCGGGGGGTGCCTAACCTTATCCTCTCCCTGGCGGTACCTAACTCTAATCTCCCTCCCCCAAATCTAACCCTAACCCCACTAGACTCCCTAATCCTAACCCTCCCCCCCTGCAGCTAACGCTAAGGGCGCCCCGGACTTACCTTCATTTGGGATTTTGTCCTCGGCGTTCCCGGCGTCGGGATTATGATAGGTGTCGGTATTTCAACGCCTATCATAAATCCCTAGCTGGCATTCCGTTGTCGGGCTTGTGACTGGCAGCCACAACATTACTACATCCCATACCCATGTCTATATCCATTTATTATTAGGCATTATTAAGGATTCAAATACTGTACTTCTCCAGCACATAAGAAATAACTTATGAGAAAATATAAAAAACAGTTTCTTAAATGCACACAAAAGCCCATGCAACAAAGAAAGCAATGATCAGTGTCAGCGATGCAGTTGTAAACAGCCAATCACCAGTGTTCCACTAGTCCTGGCCTGGAGACCATCATCATCCTCTGCCGCTAACCACCCACAAAATATGCAGCATATATGACTCTACGTCCCGGTCTGCCTTTGTCCGCATTTGACTTACAGTACAAAGCCTTACCTCCCAACATTTGCCGGGTGTCACATCCCTGTCACGCATCATGTTGGGGGTGTGGCCGCATGTCAGCACCCTGTTGCTTATCACACTGGGGGCATGCCCAGTGCTTCCCTCTCTACTGTGTTTGGATACCACATTTACTGCTGCTCTAGTATGCAGAGAGGGAGAGTGCCCTCCCAGCCTTTTCCCCCTACAGGACACTGTGGCTCACGGGTGGGATGACGGAACAGTACCCGAAAAGTATGACTGTCCCACCAAAATCAGGTTGTTGATAGGTATGCAAAACCCACAACACCACCATCCCTTCATACTGTACATCTACAATCTCATCTTGGAATTCTTTCCCTTAATAAATATAAATATATATATATATATATATATATATATATATACAGAACCTCAAACCTGCGCCTTGTCCCTTGTAAACACCCCCACTCCCGTCTCCAAGGCTTCTTCTGAGTCACTATGATGAAAGTCTCTGATATCCCCAATCAGACTCTCCCACTTCAAATTGTTAAGGAGTCTCTTTATTAGAGCTGTGCCTCTAATCATTAAGCTCTCTCATGAGCTGGGTCCTGACTACCCTTTGTTTTTGTGTCTGAATTGAATTTGTCTGCATGTATGTATCTGTTTTATACATTCCCTGTTCTCCCCACTGTCCTGCGCTGTGTCAACAATGACAATTATAATACATGAGAAAGTGTGTGTGTTTATTTGTCTGTTTGTGCTTTAAGCATGGCCAGAGTTTTGTACCTATCTCCTAAAAAACAATTGTCATGGTGGTGTAGTTTCACTGGAATTAGATATTTGGCTATGTTTGAAGTTTGTCAGGGCCATGGAGGTCTCCATGCAGGGCCGGCGCCGGCCACTAGAGGGCACTTCTGAGTCTACTTAACTACGGATGGTGCAGGCAGAGCTCCAAAGGAAGAGCAGTGAGTTGGAGGATCAACTGTCACACTGCACCTGCACTGACAGTTACTAATTTCCTCCAAGCACATTATCATATGCTTTGGTCTCCAATGTTGGTGTGCAGCGATTTTTGCTCAGCAATGAATTCTGTTCTGTGCTGATTTCTGTCCTGCAGTGATTTGTGAAACCTCAGTGATTTGGAAAGCTATATTGATTTCTGTCCTGCAAGTCACTCTGCTCCTGATATACCAAATTCCAAACTTTCAGAGCGGGGCTTCCAACAGCCTTTCATTCTGGCTCCTAATGGAAAAACAAACAACATAGTTTAACAATGTCTAAATACTCTGTATAAATGGATAGATAGGTCAGGGCTAAAACCATGATAGCAAACAGTGGGGTCGTTTTCAGGATCAATGGACTGGGTTATAGAAAAGAGGCTCGATTCAATTGAATGTGAATGAAGCATGGAGCTCCCGAAGCTATTCAATCCCTCCAGGGGTGCGAGCAGAAATCCAACAACACGCTGCGATGCTGTTTTCTGCCCTTAGCGCCGCGGAAACAGCATCGCGCTGCGCAGTTTAGTCTGAGAATGCCCGTTCTCATGAGTAAACATCTTATTTAAGGCACGAGGGGCGATAGAACGGGCATTCTCCGACCTAACAGCATGTTGAATTGATAAGCTCCGGGAGCATCCTCCCGGCGCTATTTAATTTGCGTTCAATTGAATCGAGCTCAAGGACAGTGTAAAAAACAAAGGCAGCAGATCTACTTCAAGGTCCATTCTTCAGCCCAGGTCATAATACTGTAATAATAATCCTGTTGCAAACAAAATATGTAAAATGACATGAAACACAAGATATTTTGTTAATCCATTACCCTAAATCTAGCAATTCCATCAGTTTTGTGTGTGTGCTTTCTTGGCTTTACAAAGTCTTTCTGAATATGTTGGTAGTTTACTGTATAAAACCAGGAATAATGAAATAATAGCAAAAACGCAGAGACGCCTGCTTCTCTATACTTAACATTAACATACTGCAAATGATTATTATGCCAAAGCCCAATATAGACTGAAGCGCTTCTATCTGTGGTCCCAGAAATTATCTTTGTCCTTTTTCATCTGGCAGCACAATGATTATATGACAGGTTCAGAGTTATGGCTGAGTGCTTCTTGCCCAGGTATCTCTGCTGCAGCACCAGAGCCTGTGTTTATCTCATGGGGGCTGTAGATCTGGTATCACACTGCAGCTGTCCCACAGCCAAATGCAGACATAGGAAACTGGAATCTTCAAGGTCATGACTGGCTGCCTGTGCGCAGGCTCCCTGGTTCTTTCTGCTTGTGAATGATGACTCCAGTGGGGATGGGATTGTTTTGCAGTGATGCCAGCACCCAGGCTTCCCTTTCTTTTGTTTTTGTGTTCTCGTCTGTCATAGCTTGTTATTTTTATCAGAATGTGCCCTTCACAAGGTAATTATGGGACATTTCAATATAGGACTCTGCACAGCTTAACACCTTGGAGTGCGAGTATATATGTTGTCGCACTGCTGCTGCTGCTCTCATTGACTCACTGATGAGGATCCCCTGTTTACTTGTGAGAGGTGGATATAGTGTTATATATAGCACTCTGCACATTTTATAGTGGGATTTTATTTACATGCGATTTAACCTGGAGAAGTCACTGCATAAGGATATTTGGTGTGAACAAAAGATAAAAATAACATGCTCATAAGAATTAAAATAGCAAAGCATTTAGTTTAGTTGCATTCACTTCTCAGTATTTAAAGTAGTAGTATTAATCATAACATAATAATAATAATAATTGTAAAAATATTTATCTTTTGCAGGTAAAGTACATAAAAATGTATTTCATGGTATAGTTCTGTGGCCCTCATTCAGAGTTGATTGTTGCGGCCGCACGGTCGTAAGGTAAAAGGGGCTGGATATGCAACTGAAGCGCTCGCAATTTGCGTTGTTAAGATGGGATCGTTAGCTGGACGAGCGAGGGGAGGATGCGGCCGTAAGACTAAAAATACGCCCCCTTCTCGTTCGCATTACACGTCATCTCCGGGCATATAAGGATTAATCGAGACCATCGGGAACCATCGGAGCTGCTCGTAGAGCTTAAGGTTGACCATACCCTCTCTAAAGCACTACGATCTAGTCAGTGTAAAAACCTCCCATGTCACATGTGCCATGACACTACTTAGTTAATTATGCACTCCCATAAAACGCCGTTTGCATAGTCAGGCACGCCTGCGTTAGGATCTCCACTCCCCCGTTCACAAGCACCTTCCCCTGTTACCACCCACAAACGCCTCATCCTGTCACTCAAACTAACAACCTGGCTGTGTTCAAGGAGAGAGCAATTTCTGATCATAATAGCTAGTTTGCGCATGCGCATTGCGAATTTTACACATGCGCAGTTTAGCGAACATCGGTGGCGTACGACCGAGCAGCCGCAACAACCGACTCTGAATGAGGTCCTGTATCCCGATGCTTTTATAGAAGTACAATATGGATTTTTCCTTATTATTATTCTAGTTAAGTTTACTGCCATTAATTACCCAGTACTATATAGAGATTAGTAATCATTTTTGGACATACTTTTTAATTGCCCTTGCCCTACATATTTGTCCATTATTTTGGCTAAATACATGAACACAATATTTGAGGCAAAGTTAATTCAGCCAGAACGTGGTGAATACTAGAAATGGCTGCAGCTCCCACAGGGGGAGATGTTTCAAGCCCCGGAGAGAGAAATAGTGGAGCAGTTACCCAAAGCAACCAGTCGCCTTCTGTTATTTCATAAAGTGTGCTAGATAAATGACAGAAGCTGATTGGTTGCTTTATGCAACTTTTCCACTTTATCTCACCTACAAACATCTTCTAATTGACATACTCTGCTCCCAGGTGCTTGTCTCAGTCATAGTTGAGTATCGCCTGAGCCACTGCTTGCAGGAATTCTTGGGTGTGGTGACTTTTGCAATGCATGTTATGTTGTTGAACAATGACAAATAAAGTTAAATTGAATGTTTCATGGAGTTCTCTATTAATCATGATTCTGAAAAGGGCATTTCATATGTATCCAAATAACAAATACCTTTCAGTTATTCATTTTAAATGTATCTGTATAAAATGTGCTATATCTTAATACATTCCCCAGATATTATATGTGACTGATTACGCAGATTCTTGCTATTGTATTCCATTTTTGTGAAAACAAACTTTTCAGCTTTTCACATTATTATACATTATACATGTATAATACCATACATTATATTAATATTATACATTATTGTCCTTTTTTAGAATCGTAAATTATAATATACTAGCGCACCGCCTTGGCTTCTCACAGGAGCAATTTAGTAATGACGGCAATAGTATATTTTAACCGATGTCTTATAATATTGCCTTGTAGATGACATTAGTCGTTTTTTCCTCCTGATGTCAACACGAAAAGATTTGGGGTCTACTTACTAAGCTGTGTTAGGAGATAAAGTGAACGGTGATAAGGTACCAGCCAATCAGCTCCTAACTGCCATGTCACAGGGTGTGTTTGAAAAATGACAGTTAGGAGCTGATTGGCTGGTACCTTATCACTGTTCACTTTATCTCCTAACACAGCTTAGTAAATAGACTCCTTTGTTTTGATATGACACGCAAAAGGGCCACGTAGAGTTATCCATGAGAAAAACAGTTTCCACCTAGGTCAACTTAAGCCACGTTCAGTGTCTGTCCCTGTGCTTTATTTATTGTCACACTAAAGCAGACTCTGAAGCTGGGTATACATTAGATGACCTGTGTACCCAGCTGATGGCAGATGCAACGGACGATATATCGTGCGGACGTTTACTACCGTACGATTTGTGGTGATCGACCGTGCTATGTGTCGTTCACCTGCCGCATCCACAAGCATGGGGTTCATCAAATTGCCAGATTGAGCAGCATGTATGGGCGACATATCGTCTAATGTGTACTCAACTTTACAGGAAATTTGACTCATTTGAAACTAAAGAATTATATTTCACATAAATAAAATAGGAACGGTAAAAAAAGGGAAAATCTGACAATTTGTATCAGTAAACAGGGATTACATAATTTTTTCTGCAGATACCTGATAATTCGTATCAATCTCTACATGGGATAAAATAAAGTCCATCGTTGTGATATATCGTTAACAGTTTAGGCAGTGTAACACGAGGAAGCGCCCGGACAATATCTTTTCCATTTACTTCCCTCACTAAAATCGTCACTGCTCAGCTCCCTTTTTTCATACATTAATGTTTTATACACATTAATGTTTTATACACCTAAATATTCCTTGACAAATGCTCTATAGAATAGTTAAAACTACATCAAAATCCGTCCAGTGGTTCTCGAGATTAGCCCGAGCAAACAAACAGGTGCCTACCAGGGACTTTATTTTACAGTATACTATGTATAGATTTAGCATAGAGGTGTTTTTACCACATGTCTCTATTTATATGCTGAGAGTGTATATCCGGTATATTTATTGCTTGCTCTATCAGCATGTTGCTATTGCTATACACATTATTATATATTATGAGATTTGTAATACATTACTGATCAGACATGAGGAAGAGATAACATTTGTCACCTGCTGGTGTTGAACAATAAATTGTTATTATAAATAGAATAATATCTTCAACTGGGAATGTAGTCAGGATCCCGGCAGTCATAATCCGATGGTCACAATAACGGCTCCGGACTCCTGACAGTCATCACAATACCGGCTCCGGAATCCTGATGGTCAGAATTCCAACGGAGAGTATTAGGTTTAAAGTTAGGGTTAGGCACTAGGGGGAGGGTTAGGGTTAGGCTGCTGAAGGAGACAGGTAGGGTTAGTCTATGTGAGGGGACGGTTTGGGTTAGTCTGTAGTGAGGTTGCGGGAGGGGTGGGTTAGGGATAGGTTGCTGGAGGGGTGGGTTAGGGTTAGGCTGCTGCAGGGGACGGTTAGGGTTAGTCTGCGGGAGGGGACGGTTAGGGTTAGGTTGCGGGAGGGGTGGGTTAGGGTTAGGCTGCTGAAGGGGACAGTTAGGGTTAGTCTGTGGGAGGGGATGGTTAGGGTTAGGTTGCAGGAGGGGTGGGTTAGGGATAGTTTGTGGGAGGGGACAGTTAGGGTTAGTCTGCGGGAGGGGTCAGTTAGGGTTAGGCACTAGGGGGTGGGTTAGGTTGCGGGAGCTGTGGGTTAGGGTTAGGCTGCTGAAGGGGACAGTTAGGGTTAGTCTGCGGGAGGGGACGGTTAGGGTTAGGTTGCAGGAGGGGTGGGTTAGGGTTAAGTTGCAGGAGGGGTGGGTTAGTGTTAGTCTGCGGGAAGGGTGCTTTAGGGGGCAGGGTTAGGGTTAGAATACCCAACAACATGCATCAGGATTTTGACTGTCTGGATTCCAGAGCCAGCATTGTGACCATCGCGATTCTGACCACCTGGACATCGTATCCAACCAAATGTTATCATACCCAACTTGTATATAGCTACAGCTGGACTAGGACAGCCACAATTGCTCTGCGCTAAAATAGTCACAAACAGCTTTTGTTAGCAAGTTCTTTCCTGCCAGACCATTGTGTACTTAGCTTCTGTGCTATCCTATAATGTTGCCTCTGGGTTGTCTTGTTGGATCCACTTCATGTTCTCCCAACTAAATGCTCCTTACTTACTAAAAATTTCTTTGAGAGGCATGTATGGTTACACAGTGGTTAACATTGTTGTCTCACAGCACTAAGATCATGGGTTCAATTCAAACCAAGTCACTCATTGCGTTCTCACAGCGCTAAGTTCGGTGATTTCATTCCAACCAATGCATTGTGTGAAGTTTGTATGTTCATCCCATGTTTGTGTAGGTTTGCTCTTAGTACTCCCACAGTCCAAAACCATACTGGTACGGCAACTGCCTTTTCACAAGAACAGACTTTAGCAAGCTGTGTATGTGGTAGTGAATTCAGACTATAATCTCCAAAGGTGCATGGACTGATGTGAATTATTACATTGAACACCAATAGAATGCAACTGATATGGCTGCCTCACCATCTGCATTAATGCAAAATGATTTGATGCCTATTTGGAGAATGTTGCTATGTTTAGCAGGGCTGCATAGACATATGGTGGGCCCAGGTGCTAGAGGGGACATAACTGGACATACAGTAGGGGCATGGCCATGCCAGCTTGTTAAAATTTGGACTAAAAATACTATGTACAGTATGTGCCAAGGTTGGTGACATCCCTCTTTTTACATGGCTGTCCCGGGCACCTGGTTGGCATCCAGAGAAATCCAGACTACCACCCTTTGTGCACCCCTCATCATAGTACTGTGTCGGTCCTTACTTACTACTTCTTTTACATAGGTGCTATGATCAGTATATGAGATTTTATTAGGCAAATGCAACAATGGATTCTGCATTTTAACAATATTTAAAAAAAAAAAATGTAAATTAAACTTTTAGAACCTTTGTTTCAGACAAGGGAAATAAGTCTGGAAAAATATTTTTACAGGAGAAAACACATTTGTATTTAGGCTTTTATGTCATTAAACTTGTGTGCATTGTGTATTAGAAGAGATTTAATATTCTCATACTTTGCAAAATGTTAATTTTCCGGGGTAAATCCCCCAAAGAAAATTAACTACCGCTTTCATATATGACCTCTATGTTACAGCTTCAGTAACAATCTGTATTCTGGAGCTTCAAAGGGTTTTTGTTTTAATACCTAAGGGTTCATCTTCTGAATCCTTTTCCAATTTACTAAAAACACTGTAAACCTCGGTGAATGCTAACACACACACACGAGATCAGAGCATTGAAGTATACACCTGTATCCAGCTCGTGTTCGGCTATTAAGGTCACACTGAAAATTAATGTGGGAATTTGTTTGCTGAATTCTATAGCAAAGAAGTAATAGCTAGAAGTGCATGTTCCTAATGCTTACAGTGACATATCTTTGATTTTTTTTTCTTTGTTTTTTTTATTGCATTGTGTATGTAATTCTCTTTCCATTAATACTAAATATTTCCTCCACACTTACACTATGTAGACAGAAGTGATTGGACACCTCTGCTCAAGTGAAATTGTCCCATGCATACCATTGCACACGAGTTCCAAATAGCCACGAAGGTGGCGGTTTTGACAAGAACTCTTGGTAGGGAGGCCCATTCATTTGCAGTTCTATGGAAACAACAAATGTTTTTATCAGGACGATAATGCCACCTGTCATGTTCCAGGGCAATGCTGGACTGATATACAGAGAATTAAGTAATCCAGATGAACTGGCCAGCTCAGAGTCCAGATCTTATCCCCACTAAGTACTTCTAAGGACGAATTGGAGTGATGGTTGTTTTCTAGGTCAACTCGACCTTCTTCAGTGTCACAGTTGGTCACTGTACTTAAGGTAGAATGGCAAAACATACTGCCTGCTGTTGCCCAGGAACTTGTGAACAGTTTGTCAAGAAGGGTGTCTACAGTAATCTACAGGAATGAAGTAACGGACCCATTCGATGTGAAAGTAATGCAGGAGATATCACAGATATTGGAGCTTATGTAATAGGGTGCGAGATTGTGCTGCTGCAGGAATACATGCAAGTATTCCCGTATTCTTAAAGCGGCAATCATTTTCAAGGCGAGACCAGCTTGGTTTTGCCTTTAAAATGATTGCCGCATTAAAAATACAGGAGCATTCGCATGTATACCCGCAGGGGCACAAGCTCGCACCCTATTACGTAATCCCCATCTTCTACTTACTTTGCAGCTCAGATACTGTCTGCAGTCCCCATACACTAGTAGGGCGAACTTTATTCATGAACTATTGGCAAGTCAGATACCTAGGTAACAGGGTTTTTAGGGGCATATTGATGAATATACCTCTAATCACTGACAAAAGTAAATTAAAAAGGTTCTGCATCTGTTTGCAGTCATTGTAAACTTCAGGTGGCAATTCTATTTGAGTGTTGTGCCACCGGATACACTGTTTAGGGGGCGGTACAAAATCTTTGCTCATTTTCCTCTACACCCCATATGGGGTGCAGTGAAAAATTAGCAGGATAATTGGTTTTGGAGTGCCTTCACTCAACCATTCCAGGGGCGCAACGCACACCTCTCTCCAACTTGAAAAGCTTCCCCAAATGTCTGAGCTTTCTGGGGTTTCACAGAACAGTCGAAAATTACCTTTGGCAGAGCGGAGTCAACTAAAGACTGGGAGCAAAACCAAGACTGATTGTAGCTGTGACTTAAAACAGTTGGTTTGGGTGGAAAAAAGAAGTGTCCTAATAATTATAATTTGTTCTATCTTTAATTAGAAATGTTACGACATGTGAGATTGTATCTTAACTACTTTAAATTAGCCATTGAATCTATATAATTTTCCTGTCAGTAATTAAAGGAATAACTGGGCAAAACTTTATATTCTCCACTAATAACAATCACTGAGCTGATTCTGGCAAACATTTTTTTGTTTTCTATCTACACCAGACTTACTTTTTATCTGTGTAATGGGTAGTAAGCATTTCAGAGGCTAAAATACCTGATCGCTGAGAACAATAACTTTCACGAAGCTACAACATCTAAAATGATCTTTCTATATGAAGTCAGCCTCCATGTAACCTTTGGGTTGGGGTCACCTTCATCCATCCTTACCAGAATGCAGACAGGGGTCCGGTAATGCAGATATTAAGCTACCTACACACAGTGGCATCACAAGGGAGGTGCGGGCCGCACCCGGGTGTCACCCAACGAAGGGTGACACTAAGGTGCTGGCTCTCCCTCATTGACAGGAGCCGGGTGCTGCACTGTAACACTGAGTACAGCACTCGGCTCCTGTGACAGTGAGGGAGTCGGCACTCCACACCTCCGGCACCCCCCACCACCCCAGTAATGATAGCCATGGCACGGGCCGGGGTTCAGGCCACGCCCCACGACAGCGAGGCCATGCCCCATCCATGAGGCCACACCCCCTTTTGGCGGCACGCGGCATCCCCCCCCCACACCGGGTGTCACAGCGGGGAGAGATGCCACTGCCTACACACTATACAATTATTGGGACGATTTGCGAATAATCAGGTGATCGGCCTGATTTATTGTATAGTGTGTATGAGCGATCGTTTCACCAATAAAACGGTACGAAAACATCCACAAATGCATTAGATTATCTGATCTGTCGGTCAAAAACGAAAATCTCGGCCTTAAATTCCCAATATGGAGCAGTGTGTGTGCATTCTCCATCATCTGCCCATGGTTCCTATGTTCTCCTGTCACTATGTCATCATCCTTGTGGGTGGACATATGCAAAAAGTGTGGTGAAAAATCGCTAGCTTCTATGGAAAAGTTGCATCTGTATAGCACAGATATTGGGGTAGGCAATTTGGTGAAAAATCGCCCCGTTTCATCTGACAGTGTGTATCTAGCTTTAGGGAGGACAGAGAACTCTCACAGCTAGCAGAGTACCTGACTGTGTTGTAAACATTGCTTCACATTAAATTGGCTGTGTTGCTTGCTGCCCATTCAGTACCTGCATTCACCACACAGCTAGTACAAGTTACCTGTCACAGCACTATCAGCTTTCTCACTGCTGTCAGCACGGGTGATTCTTCATTGCAATCCAGGGACAGAGGACAGGGAGATTGGATTTGTTCCCACCAAAATGAGGTTGTCCTTGCATAGAGGAAGTCCAAAGGTACCTATAGCTAGGCTTGCCATTAATTCCCTGTAATTCAGGAACATATTAATTACACCGGTTCTGTGGTTGGATGACTTCAAGTCTCCATTTCACCTGGTATTAATCAACCACAGAACCTATGAAATTCAAGTATCCCAAGTTAAAGGGATGATATGGCAAGCCTACCTGTGGACTATATTAAAACAACTGGGCATGTATATAGAACAAGTGCTAGAGAACTCATCAAACTGCAAAGATGTGTATATTCGGTTTAGTGACCATCTGAAGCCATTCTGAATGCAAAGACTCAGCATGTTGTCAGGAATAATTAGACTTTATTGTTTCAATTTGCTGATTGTTTCTAACAATGCACATTTCTTATGTCTTCACAGGTTTGGTTAAACTAGGCATTCACTGCATAACAGGACAGAAAGTGGCAATAAAGATTGTAAACCGAGAAAAGCTTTCAGAGTCTGTCTTAATGAAGGTAGGTGAACTCAGGCCAAGCATTTTATATAGTCCTTGTATGCTTTACCTCCTGTCACACACAGGAATCTGCTGATGGTGAGGGAAACGTATACCCCTTTTCCACCTAAATTCCGGGTCTGACCCAGAGTTGGAACAAAGGCCCTCATTCAGAGCCACTCGCTAGCGGCAGTACGCTCGTTCCGAGCGATGTTCGCACATCTGCGCATGCGTACGGATCGTTATACGCATGCGCGAACCAGTCAGTGCGGCCGAAATTCATGTGCTCGCAATATAGCGAATGCCTGCTATTTTGAGTGACAGAATGAGGCGTATGTGGGTGGTAACAGGGGAAGGTGCTTGAAAATGGGGAGTGGAGATCCGATCGCAGGCGTGCTTAAAGGTCAAAACGGGCGTTTTATGGGTGTGCATAATTAATACAGCAGCGTCATTAACCACGTCACTGGGTTATTTTATAGCCAGAACTGCTCGCAAGATTGTGGTAGCAAAAACCAACACAAGAATAGCGAGCAGTTTATACGCTGGTCGATGTACTCGATTAATCTAATAAATAGCGAACATGACGTATGGTGCGAGCGGCCAGGGGGCGTTTTTAACAAATAAACGAGCGTATGTTTTGCTCGCTCGTTCAGACTTAGAGGTGTGAACAGACTGCAATTTGCGAACGGATCATTTGAATAGCCACCCCTTGTTTTTGAACGAACGACCGCAAATAGCGAACGGCTCTGAATCAGGCCCAAAGGCCCTCATTCAGAGCCACTCGCTAGCGGCAGTACGCTCGTTCCGAGCGATGTTCGCACATCTGCGCATGCGTACGGATCGTTATACGCATGCGCGAACCAATCAGTGCGGCCGAAATTCATGTGCTCGCAATATAGCGAATGCCTGCTATTTTGAGTGACAGAATGAGGCGTATGTGGGTGGTAACAGGGGAAGGTGCTTGAAAATGGGGAGTGGAGATCCGATCGCAGGCGTGCTTAAAGGTCAAAACGGGCGTTTTATGGGTGTGCATAATTAATACAGCAGCGTCATTGACCACGTCACTGGGTTATTTTATAGCCAGAACTGCTCGCAAGATTGTGGTAGCAAAAACCAACCACAAGAATAGCGAGCAGTTCATACGCTGGTCGATGTACTCGATTAATCTAATAAATAGCGGACATGACGTATGGTGCGAGCGGCCAGGGGGCGTTTTTAACAAATAAACGAGCGTATGTTTTGCTCGCTCGTTCAGACTTAGAGGTGTGAACAGACTGCAATTTGCGAACGGATCATTTGAATAGCCACCCCTTGTTTTTGAACGAACGACCGCAAATAGCGAACGGCTCTGAATCAGGCCCAAAGTTCCTATCCGGATCAGACCCGGAATTTTGCCGGCGCCGACTCGGGATATTCCCGAGTCAGCGCCGTTCACACCGCAGTCGGGTCTGCATAGACCCGGCTTTTGCGGAATGAAAGTGGTCGCTTGGAGATTACGTCATCTCCAAGCGCCACTGAAGCCGGACCAATCGGCCGGCTAGCAGCGCACTCCAGGTCTTCGTGACCCGGAGTGCGCTGTTCTCACAGCAGGGTTTCACGGGCTACGCCCGTGTTAAACCCTGCTAGTTACCTGGGTTGGATTGCCGGGTCACTCGACCCGGCGATCCAACTCTCTGCCCTTTTACACCAGGGAGCTGCCCGGGTTAACCCTTCAAAAACCCGGGTTTTAGCTCCGGTGTAAAAGGGGTATAGAGGACTGTCTCAGGGAGCAGATCGGGACAGAAAACTGGGGGAATGAATGAAAATATATTAATAATTTTGCTGCAGAATGTTTCTTCCATGTTCGTATGATTAAGTGACAATATTTGCCTTCTATAGTGTACTCCACTTGTATACAAATATATGTGATCATTTGCATAGCTAGATGTGTTCTCTTCTGCTTTATAGAACTGGACTTGGTGGATTGAGTATTAGTGGGCTGCCTTCATGTATTTAAGGCCTGATTCAGAGATGGACAATATTGCCATTGCAGCTGCGATACCGTATGCAGCTTCTCTGCAAAATACAGATGTCGCAGGTGCTGAGGATTGTATTAAGACACCCACCTGCAGTTTGCAAGCATCTGCGTAGTACAATGACGCGGCACTGGTCGCAGATTATTCGATTATTGCAATTCTTAGTAACCCTATGGCTACTCAAAATGGTTGTGGGAACTGAGACGCCGGAGACACTTTCATTGCGTACAGGATCGCAGATACAGGCAATGGCACCCCCAAAAACGTTCACGCCGTGCCTGCGCTCTTTGCCGCCACTACCTGTTACGTCTTCCAAACTCTCCCTGACTGTCAATCAGACTGCGAGTGATAAGTTGCTGCGAGCGAATACAGTAATGACGCGTGTGCAGTGTGACTTAGACACATGCGCAGTTTACCGATAATCGCTCAACTGGGTAAAAATCACCATTTCGTCCATCTCTGAATCGGGCCTATAGTGCAGTCTGAATATATACTGCAGGCAGCAGCAGGAGTCTCAGGCTATTTGTTAATATGTGGACAACGCTTTTAACTACTTCCTGATACATCCATGTATAAATGGTGGCACAGGCTTCAATGAAGTCTGAGCTGCTCTTTGTTAACCGAGCCTAAAAATGGTGCTGGTATGGGAGACCCTGTTAGCTTGTGCTGAAACTAAGGGCTTGATGGACGCTAATGCGATCGCAGCTGCGAAAATATGCTAATACTTGCCATATCAAAGCTGGCATAAAGATGCCCACTGCTGCCTTCTTACATGCATACGACGTTGCTTACCTGCGTAAATATCGATAACATTGAGCGGCCATCTTGCCCTTGTAGTAGGTCTGACCTGTTGCAGACTTGACTGCTCTCCTGACCAGCATTGGCTCTCATGCTGCGTAGCAGATCGCAAGGGCAAATTTATGCATCCATATGTAACGGCGTCTAATCGCTAACATACACGTGCGTTTTTCTGACCAACCCCGTTACCACCCCCAAACGCTATCCAGCTGTCACTCAATTTGCGGTGGATTCCTATGTGCGTCTGTAATCACGATGCGAATGCTGTTATGCACGTGCAGTGCGGATTATACGCATGCGCGATGGCAAATAATCGCTCAATCTGCATACATAATCGCCATTGCGTTCATCTCTGAATAAGGCCCTAAACTCTCAGGATGATTTGACTTTTAGCTGCTGCCAACTGTGGGAGTCTTGGAGCAGACCAGTCTTTTTGGCACTCATGGTATACCCTGTTCACAGGCTCCAGCGAAGCCTGAGCATATATCATTCCGCCATGGATCTGAACCAGAGCCGGCCCTAGCCAATTTGGTGCCCTAGGCAAATTTTTGACTGGTGCCCCCTAGCATATAATCCCACCACCAATCTTATTGTATATACGCGGAAGCCAAAAATAACACGTTGTATATATACACAATATATACACAAACACATATATATCAATATATATATATATATATATATATATATCCACTTACAGAAGTTATTCCCAGAGTCCAAACAATTGCAGTGACCCCATAGGCATTTTCTTCAAAGACAGGCAGCACTTCACGGAATGATTAAACAGACTAGAAGGTGCTTAGTAACTGGTAATATATATATATATATATATATATATATATATACCCATACATACAAACACACACACATATATATCCCAAACACACACATATATATTATATACCCATACATACAAACACATACACATATATATATATTCCCATACATACAAACACACACACACATATACCCATACATTCATACATGCACACATATATATACCCATACATACATACACACACATATATTAACCCATACATAAAAACACACACACATATATACACATACATACCCATACATACATACACATATATATATATATATATATATATATATATACCCATACATACATACATAGACACCAGGGGCATAACTAGAACTTTTTGGGCCCCATAGCAACATTTTTAAGGGGCCCCCCCTAACTTATATTTTACACATTACCCACAGTAGCTCCTCTAAAACACTAAATGCCCACTGTAATGGTGCCCCTTATGCAATGCCCACTGTAATTGTGCCCCTTACGCAGTGCCCCCAGTAGTAATAATTCCCCCTGTAGTAATGGCCCTGGTAACAATGGCCCCTGGTAATAATGCCCCTAAAAATAATGCCCCCTGTAGTAGTGCTGCCAGTACTAATGCCCCCTGCAATGCCGCCAGTAGTAAGGGCCACTGTAGTGCCCCCAGTTGTAATGCCCTTGTAGTGCCCCCAGTAGTAATGCTCCCTGCAGTGCCCCAATAGTAAGGGCCCCTGTAGTGCCCCCAGTTGTAGTGCTCCCAATAGTGTCCCCAGTAGTAAGGCCCCTGTAGTGCCCCCATATGATGCCCCCAGTAGTAAGGCAGGCCCCTGTAATGCCCCCAGTAGTAAGGCAGGCCCCTGTAATGCCCCCATATTATACCCCCAGTAGTAAGGCACGCCCTTGTAATGCCCCCATATTATGCCCCCTGTAGTAAGGCAGGCCCCTATTATGACCGAAAAAATAATAATGGGAGCGCTGGTAACTGGCTACTGATTTATAAAATAGATTTATTCAATAAAAAACAAATAATTATACATTGCATCAATCCAATCTTTCCAACGCAAGTGGAATCATTAATAAGGCTAAATTGCCACAATTTAAGGCACGGATCCGGCTTTATCTATTTAAAACAATATATAGCATACGACATATGAAACATCGATGTATATTAAAATCAATCTGACGATATCAAACACTTTTTATCATAAATCATTAGGCATCGATTCAATCCGATTTTGGTAGCGGAGTATGGAGTTAGAGATTGATAATGGTCAGCGGATATATATTAGTAGTTGTTAGTATAGATATCCATATACTGACAGTTAGTATGTGAATAGACAGTCACGCACAGTCACAATTAAATAGATGATAGAAAGCAGCTTATAATAAGCAATTTGCAGGATATTTCTGCTGCTGTATATTTCATACGTTACCATCCGTTTAATATGGGAAAGGTATAGCCAAATGGAGCTGACCTCTACCCCAATGCAGGTCGAGGAAATTGGACAATGTTGGCCACCTATAAAAGTCAGTGTTGGACACAGTGTGTCAATAGTAACAGCGCTGTTGATCAAGCGGTCCAGAGGTATATGTAGCCTCAGACAGAGGGACCTCTATTGCTGATTCGCGGCACTCCTTACCGCTGGCTGTGTATAAATCACTGAGACACGCTGGAACACGCTGGCTCCCTCACGCTCCGCTACTTCCGGTATCGGGCTTGTAGCTTCCGGTTTGCGTTCCACCTGCGTTCCACAAGTCATCTGATGCGTTTCTCCGCCCTATGACACGGCGGTTTCCTCAGAAGATAACTCACTACCCATTGGTGCTGTCTTATTTCCCTCTTAATATGCATTAATTGGTTCACTTTCAATCCTGATTAGGAAAATACGATTCCAACTCATAATGTATTGCACTGATCCTTTCGAAAGAGTAAATCATCAAAACTCACATATTATAATAAAAAAATAATAAATACAACTTGTACAATTCATTAATTTATGTCTTGTCATACTTGTGCCTATATAAAGCCAACATTAACCATTAGAGTATCCTTCACCTTAGATGTCGATCTATATTTCAAAATTTATATCTTATAATTAATCATATGGTGAGTAATTATTTATAAATTATTAAATCCCTACTTACAACCATATTACAACCTGTTCCTTAGAAAGGGGGGGAAGAAAGAAACAGAAAATAACTTCATGTCATAATTAATAATAAATAAATAATATAAATGGCAGATGTACTAAAATAATTTCTAAAGATCTAATATAGGACTCAGTTAGGAATCTTTCAACAATATAAATAGAAGATGGTCATCAATATGGGACCATTAGGTCTCTTTCATTATTTAGTTCAGAACTAGATGTACAAATATTATATGAACCACCATAATATGCTACTATAAAAATAATCATTATAGTTAAGAAAAGACCCACATAAAGGCAAAAGTACATATTATACTAATTCCAATGGATAACCGCATGGGATATACTAATTCCGATAGATACCCATACCACATATAAAACTCATTCATGTTATTAATATATAAAAAAGAAGAAAGAAGAATATAGAGGAGGAAGAGAGAGCTTGACAATGGACCCAAAATTATATATTACTCAATTCAATTGTTTCGTTGAGACCTCCTGGTTCCAAGGTTTGTAACCTAAAGATCCAGTACGCCTCCCTTTTACACAATATATTGAACCTATTACCACCTCTCTCAGTACTTTTTATTTGTTCAATGGCTTTAATTTTAATTTTACTCATATCACCCTTATTGCAGACTGATATATGTTTAGACAAACTGTGTGTAGAATTATTCTTCATGATATTTCTCCGATGTTCTAGAAATCTGATGTTGAGTGTACGTGTGGTACGTCCCACATACTGAAGGCCGCATCCACACTCAATAATATATATAACGTAGCTGGAATTACAATTAAGAAAGGATTCTATATAAAATACTTCCGATGAGACCTTAGATTGAAAAGTGATGTCCCTATGTCCCGCATTTTTGCATGTCATACATTTCTCCCTTCCACATATAAAAAAACCTTTTGGTTTTTCTGGTAACCATCTTAGATGGTCATCTACATTATGTCTAATACTTACATTATTATTTCTCCTTTCATTAATATTGCTATTTTTCTTGTACATACTAGGGGCTAATTTCTGTTTCAAATTGTCAGATTTCCTATAGACAATCTTAATATCATCACCAATGATGGGACCTACAGCTGAGTCTGCCTTTCGTATAGATGTATTTTTTCTAATAATCTCTTTTATTGCATAAGCATGAGTATTATATTGTGTAATAAACGGACAATATGTTTTCCAATCCTTATCCTGTTTCTGTAATTTTTTGTCCATCAGTAACTCCTTTCTATTCTTTTTAAATGTGTCTTCCAGTGCTTTATCCAAGATGTACGTTGGGTACCCTTGTTCCACGAATGCTTCATATACTTTTTTCACCTGCTCTTGATATTTTACTTCACTGGAGTAATTTCTTTTTTTGCGAAAAAATTGGCTTTTTGGAATGTTATTATGCCAAGCTTTTAAATGACTACTGCCATATTGTAAAAAATTATTAGAGTCAACCTTTTTAAAAAAGGTCTCTGTATATATTTGATCTTCCATGGCCAGTAGTGCAATGTCCAGAAATTTAATATGTGTAGAACTGAAGGTGCTGGTGAATTTCAGATCATAATTATTAGTGTTTAAGTGTTTAACAAAATCATAAATAGATGTGCTATCCCCATCCCAAATAAAAAATAAATCATCTATATACCTGCCATAGAGGACCAGGTTTGCCCCAAAGTCGCCGCCCCAGATGAGCTCCTCCTCGAGTGAGCCCATATATAGATTGGCATAACTCATGGCGAACCTGGTCCCCATGGCAGTCCCCCGTGTTTGCAAATAATATTTGGTGTCAAACAAAAAATAGTTCTGTTCTAATATGAATTTTATGGATGCCATTACAAAGTCATGCAGTCCTTCCTCCATATTGGGACTTCTATCCAGATACTTCTGGATTTTCTCAATTCCCTTAATATGTGGAATATTAGAATACATGGACTCTACGTCACAAGTAAGGAAGTAATATGTTTTTTTCCATTTTATATTCTTAATCATATTCTGAAATTGTGTGGTGTCCTTTATATATGATTTTAGAGTGACTACATGGGTTTGCAAATGAACATCCACAAAGTGAGATAAATTCGAAGTGAGGGACTCTATCCCCGAAATAATGGGATGCCCGGGAGGTGAAGTGAGGGATTTGTGTATTTTAGGAAGATGATAATAAGTGGGGATGAGGGGATATGTGACAAATAAAAAGTGCCAAGTTTCTCTGGAGATTGCACCACTGGCCAGGGCATCGTCCAACAACACCTTGAACTCACATTGAAATTCTTGAGTAGGGTTCTGAGGAAGGGTTCTATAGAACAAACTATTATTTAACTGTGTATATGCTTCCCACAAATAATCATTTGTATTTTGTATCATGACCCCTCCACCTTTATCCGCCATTTTTATTGTTATATCCTTATCTGACATTAGTACCTTTAATGCTTTTCTTTCATCATAAGTGAGATTATCTTTAAGTGGAGTTTTATCTGCATTTTCACATAAATGTTTAAAGTCATCCATCGTTAGTCTGTAAAACCCTTCCACACAGGGCCCTCTATACTGTAAAGGATAAAATTCAGATTTCTTTTTAAGCATTCGTTGTTTTTTAATAGTACCCCCAACATCATAGATCTGCACTGTAGAGATGTTACCAGAGCAGCCTTCCAAAGCAAGTTCCTCCAATGCTTCAATTCCTTCATTATCATCCTCATCAAGGATAATTGGAACTGATTCATCAGCTTTATATTTAAGTTGTTTCAGTGCAAAATATCTTTCTACTTAGATTTCTGATGAATCTATTTAAATCAACAAATAAAGTAAATAGATTTGGTTTTTTAGCTGGAGCATATTTCAACCATTTGCTTAGTAAGGCTTTTTCTGGTGTACTCAGGACTTTAGTTGATAGATTAAAAATACTTTTCTCATTTATAACTTTTTTAAGCTTTTTCCTCGTCCTAAGTCTCCCACCTCTACATCCTCTACATCTCTTATTCTTTTGTGTTGACTTAGTACGTTTCTGTGTGGTTGATACTGCCTTGTGTGGCCTCTTCCTAAAAAATCATAAGAATCAGATTGTTGTTCATTAATATTTGATATCTTTACTTTAGATCTAGCTCCTCCTTTTTCTTCCACTATTAGTCTAGCCTCTTCATTATCCAGACACTCATATCTATTTTTATGTATAAACCCATGTGTTGTTCGAATGGGTGTTTGTTCACTATTTTTCCTTCCTTTTTTAGAAAATGTGTCACTATCATTATAGTGTTCTAATACTCTAGATCTAGATGTTGGTCTATGGTATTTAATTGGATTCCACTGACTATACCTATTACCAGATCTTGATTGGGGTCTGCCCCCCCTATTATAAGTTCTAACTCTCCCTCTTTCATAGTCAACTCTATCTCTCTCTATTTTTTTATCTTTTATCTGTATAATTGATTTTTCAAACTCTTCTAGTTTCTTGTTAACTTTGACATCTCTTTCCTGGAACTCTAGAGTATTTTCAAATATTTTTAGTTTTTCCTGAGTACTCTCAATTTCAACCTGTATGTCCTTAATCTTCTTCCCCCTATACTCAATCAAGAGCTCCATTAGCTGAAAGGAACAGGTGTCCAGAATTTTATTCCAACTGGTGAGAAATAATTCGTCATCCCTAAAACATGCAAATTTAAATATCCGCAAACCTCTAGGGATGAACTTGTTATCAGTATATTTTTGCAGAGTTATTTGGTCCCACCAGTGTCTTGTTTCTGCCATACATAGTGTCTCTAATCTGTTAAATAATTTATTGAGATCATTAGATAGTATTTCCGTAACCTTGGAACCAGGAGGTCTCAACAAAACAATTGAATTGAATAATATATAATTTTGGGTCCATTGTCAAGCTCTCTCTTCCTCCTCTATATTCTTCTTTCTTCTTTTTTATATATTAATAACATGAATGAGTTTTATATGTGGTATGGGTATCTATCGGAATTAGTATATCCCATGCAGTTATCCATTGGAATTAGTATAATATGTACTTTTGCCTTTATGTGGGTCTTTTCCTAACTATAATGATTATTAGGGATGATGAATTATTTCTCACCAGTTGGAATAAAATTCTGGACACCTGTTCCTTTCAGCTAATGGAGCTCTTGATTGAGTATAGGGGGAAGAAGATTAAGGACATACAGGTTGATATTGAGAGTACTCAGGAAAAACTAAAAATATTTGAAAATACTCTAGAGTTCCAGGAAAGAGATGTCAAAGTTAACAAGAAACTAGAAGAGTTTGAAAAATCAATTATACAGATAACAGATAAAATATTAGAGAGAGATAGAGTTGACTATGAAAGAGGGAGAGTTAGAACTTATAATAGGGGGGGCAGACCCCAATCAAGATCTGGTAATAGGTATAGTCAGTGGAATCCAATTAAATACCATAGACCAACATCTAGATCTAGAGTATTAGAACACTATAATGATAGTGACACATTTTCTAAAAAAGGAAGGAAAAATAGTGAACAAACACCCATTCGAACAACACATGGGTTTATACATAAAAATAGATATGAGTGTCTGGATAATGAAGAGGCTAGACTAATAGTGGAAGAAAAAGGAGGAGCTAGATCTAAAGTAAAGATATCAAATATTAATGAACAACAATCTGATTCTTATGATTTTTTAGGAAGAGGCCACACAAGGCAGTATCAACCACACAGAAACGTACTAAGTCAACACAAAAGAATAAGAGATGTAGAGGATGTAGAGGTGGGAGACTTAGGACGAGGAAAAAGCTTAAAAAAGTTATAAATGAGAAAACTATTTTTAATCTATCAACTAAGGTCCTGAGTACACCAGAAAAAGCCTTAATAAGCAAATGGTTGAAATATGCTACAGCTAAAAAACCAAATCTATTTACTTTATTTGTTGATTTAAATAGATTCATCAGAAATCTAAGTAGAAAGAGATATTTTGCACTGAAACAACTTAAATATAAAGCTGATGAATCAGTTTCAATTATCCTTGAGGAGGATGATAATGAAGGAATTGAAGCATTGGAGGAACTTGCTTTGGAAGGCTGCTCTGGTAACATCTCTACAGTGCAGATCTATGATGTTGGGGGTACTATTAAAAAACCATGAATGCTTAAAAAGAAATCTGAATTTTATCCTTTACGGTATAGAGGGCCCTGTGTGGAAGGGTTTTACAGACTAACAATGGATGACTTTAGAAATTTATGTGAAAATGCAGATAAAACTCCACTTAAAGATAATCTCACTTATGATGAAAGAAAAGCATTAAAGGTACTAATGTCAGATAAGGATATAACAATAAAAATGGCGGATAAAGGTGGAGGGGTGGTGATACAAAATACAAATGATTATTTGAGGGAAGCATATACACAGTTAAATAATAGTTTGTTCTATAGAACCCTTCCTCAGAACCCTACTCAAGAATTTCAGTGTAAGTTCAAGGTGTTGTTGGATGATGCCCTGGCCAGTGGTGCAATCTCCAGAGAAACTTGGCACTTTTTATTTGTCACACATCCCATCATCCCCACTTATTATCATCTTCCTAAAATACACAAATCCCTCACTTCACCTCCTGGGCGTCCCATTATTTCGGGTATAGGGTCCCTCACTTTGAATTTATCTCACTTTGTGGATGTTCATTTGCAAACCCACGTAGTCACTCTAAAATCATATATAAAGGACACCACACAATTTCTGAATACGATTAAGAATATAAAATGGAAAAAAACATATTACTTCCTTACTTGTGACGTAGAGTCCCTTTATTCTAATATTCCACATATTAAGGGAATTGAGAAAATCCGGAAGTATCTGGATAGAAATCCCAATATGGAGGAAGGACTGCGTGACTTTGTAATGGCATCCATAAAATTCATATTAGAACACAACTATTTTTTGTTTGACACCAAATAATATTATGGCCATGGGGACCAGGTTCGCCCCGAGTTATGCCAATCTATATATGGGCTCGCTCGAGGAGGAGCTCATCTGGGGCGGCAACTTTGGGGCGAACCTGGTCCTCTATGGCAGGTATATAGATGATTTATTTTTTATTTGGGATGGGGATAGCACATCTATTTATGATTTTGTTAAACACTTAAACACTAATAATTATGATCTGAAATTCACTAGCACCTTCAGTTCTACACATATTAAATTTCTGGACATTGCACTACTGGCCATGGAAGATCAAATATATACAGAGACCTTTTTTAAAAAGGTTGACTTTAATAATTTTTTACAATATGGCAGTAGTCATTTAAAAGCTTGGCGTAATAACATTACCAGAAAAACCAAAAGGTTTTTTTTTAGATGTGGTAGGGAGAAATGTACGACATGCAAAAATGCGGGACATAGGGACATCACTTTTCAATCTAAGGTCTCATCGGAAGTATTTTATATAGAATCCTTTCTTAATTGTAATTCCAACTACGTTATATACATTATTGAGTGTGGATGCGGCCTTCAGTATGTGGGACGTACCACACGTACACTCAACATCAGATTTCTAGAAAATCGGAGAAATATCATGAAGAATAATTCTACACACAGTTTGTCTAAACATATATCAGTCTGCAATAAGGGTGATATGAGTACAATTAAAATTAAAGCCATTGAACAAATAAAAAGTACTGAGAGAGGTGGTAATAGGTTCAATATATTGTGTAAAAGGGAGGCGTACTGGATCTTTAGGTTACAAACCTTGGAACCAGGAGGTCTCAACGAAACAATTGAATTGAATAATATATAATTTTGGGACCATTGTCAAGCTCTCTCTTCCTCCTCTATATTCTTCTTTCTTCTTTTTTATATATTAATAACATGAATGAGTTTTATATGTGGTATGGGTATCTATCGGAATTAGTTTATCCCATGCGGTTATCCATTGGAAGTAGTATAATATGTACTTTTGCCTTTATGTGGGTCTATTCCTAACTATAATGATTATTTTTATAGTAGCATATTATGGTGGTTTATATAATATTTGTACATCTAGTTCTGAACTAAATAATGAAAGAGACCTAATGGTCCCATATTGATGACCATCTTCTATTTATATTGTTGAAAGATTCCTAACTGAGTCCTATATTAGATCTTTATAAATTATTTTAGTACATCTGCCATTTATATTATTTATTTATTATTAATTATGACATGAAGTTATTTTCTGTTTCTTTCTTCCCCCCCTTTCTAAGGAACAGGTTGTAATATGGTTGTAAGTAGGGATTTAATAACTTAGAAATAATTATGTAATATGGTTGTAAGTAGGGATTTAATAATTTATAAATAATTACTCACCATATGATTCATTATAAGATATAAATTTTGAAATATAGATCGACATCTAAGGTGAAGGATACTCTAATGGTTAATGTTGGCTTTATATAGGCACCTCAAAGTATGACAAGACATAAATTAATGAATTGTACAAGCTGTATTTATTATTTTTTTATTATAATATGTGAGTTTTGATGATTTACTCTTTTGAAAAGCATCAGTGCAATACATTATGAGTTGGAATCGTATTTCCCTAATCAGGATTGAAAGTGAATCAATTAATGCATATTAAGAGGGATATAAGACAGCACAAATGGGTAGTGAGTTATCTTCTGGGAAAACCGCCGTGTCATAGGGCGGAGAAACGCATCAGATGGCTTGTGGAACGCAGGTGGAACGCAAACCAGAAGCTACAAGCCCGATACCGGAAGTAGCAGAGCATGAGGGAGCCAGCGTGTTCCAGCGTGTCTCAGTGATTTATACACAGCCAGCGGTAAGGAGTGCCGTGAATCAGCAATAGAGGTTCCTCTGTCTGAGGCTACATATACCTCTGGACCGCTTGATATACAGCGCTGTTACTATTGACACACTGTGTCCAACACTGACTTTTATAGGTGGCCAACATTGTCCAATTTCCTCCCCCTGCATTGTGGTAGAGGTCAGCTCCATTTGGCTATACCTTTCCCATATTAAACGGATGATAACGTATGAAATATACAGCAGCAGAAATATCCTGCAAATTGCTTATTATAAGCTGCTTTCTATCATCTATTTAATTGTGACTGTGCATGACTGTCTATTCACATACTAACTGTCAGTATATGGATATCTATACTAACAACTACTAATATATATCCGCTGACCATTATCAATCTCTAACTCCATACTCCGCTACCAAAATCGGATTGAATCGATGCCTAATGATTTATGATAAAAAGTGTTTGATATCGTCAGATTGATTTTAATATACATCGATGTTTCATATGTCGTATGCTATATATTGTTTTAAATAGATAAAGCCGGATCCGTGCCTTAAATTGTGGCAATTTAGCCTTATTAATGATTCCACTTGCTTTGGAAAGATTGGATTGATGCAATGTATAATTATTTGTTTTTTATTGAATAAATCTATTTTATAAATCAGTAGCCAGTTACCAGCGCTCCCATTATTATTTTTTCTAGTATTGTAATATTTTGTGGTAAATTTCCAGATTTACCTGTGTGGGGGCAGCTCCAACGGCAAATTTTATTCATCAGAACCACATAATTGGTGATTAGACCTTGACTAGCGCCCACTTTATTGTTTTATATTTCCCTATTATGCCCCCATATTATGCCCCCTGTAGTAAGGCAGGCCCGTTATGCCCCCATATTATGGCCCAGGTAGTAAGGCCCGTTATGCCCCCATATTATGCCCCCTGTAGTAAGGCAGGCCCCTGTTGTGCCCCCATATTATGTCCCAGGTAGTAAGGCCCCTGTTATGCCCCAGGTAGTAAGGCCCCTGTTATGCCCCAGGTAGTAAGGCCCCTGTTATGCCCCATCCTTACCTTAAACCCCGCTCCCGCTCCAGTGCCTGCTGCTTAAGTCACTTTAAGCTATATATTGCTGCATACATTAAGGCAGGACCTGTAAAAGGTCCCATATGCACAGATCTCATAAATCTAAAAGTTAGAAAACATCAAGAAAAATAAATAATAAAAGGAAAAATAATAAATATCCTCTCCAATATTTTTCTAGCCCACTGAAGTGATGTCCTGTGATATAAAGTGATTTTGAATGACAGTCCCAAACCTGTTAAAAAAAAAAATACCATTATCACAATTTTCCTTCACATAAATCTGGCCCTATCTCCACACTAAAGGTGCCCATACACGGGGCGATTTGGATCCGATCCGATCTCGCATACGATTACACTGAAAATTCTTCCCTTGACATTCTGTACGATTTGTATTTAGAAAATGTACGATTGTACAAACGACCATACGATCCGATGTATTAAGATGTGTCATATCGTACTGATCTGTCGAAATCCTTCTGCAAAACCATCTGATCTACACGACTGCGGGGTGGTGCATCGGTATCGTAATCGTCCAGGAAATGCAATTTTTTACACGACTGGTCGTTACGATCAGTCGAAAACGGCCATATCGCGTGAAAAATTGCCCTGTGTATGGGAGCCTTAAGAGGTATATTTACTAAAGTGAGAGTTTTTAGAGGTGGAGATGTTGCCCATAGCAACCAATCAGATTCTAGGTATTGTCTTCTAGAAGGTGCTAGTTAAATGTTAAGTATAATCTGATTAATTTGCTATGGACAACATCTTCACTTCTAAAAACTCTCACTTTAGTAAATTTACCCCTTAGCTTTTGCACACATGGATGATTTATATCCGTGTGCAATCGTGATATGCCTACAAGTGGAAAAATAAATATTCTGACACTACAATATACAGTGCATCCGGAAAGTATTCACAACGTTTCACTTTTTCCACAGTTTGTTATTTTACAGCCTTATTACAAAATGGAATAAATTCATTTTTGTCCTCAAATTTCTACACACAATACCCCATAATGACAACGTGTAAATAGTTTTTTGAGGTTTTTGCAAATTTAATAAAAAAAAAAACAACTAAGAAATCACATGTACATAAGTATTTACAGCCTTTGCTCAATACTTTGTTGATGCACCTTTGGCAGCAATTACAGCCTCAAGTCTTTTTGAATATGATGCCACAAGCTTGGCACACCTATCTTTGGGCAGTTTCGCCCATTCCTCTTTGCAGCACCTCTCAAGCTCCATCAGGTTGAATGGGAAGCGTCGGTGCACAGCCATTTTCAGATCTCTCAAGAGATGTTCAATCGGATTCAAGTCTGGGCTCTGGCTGGACCACTCAAGGACATTCACAGAGTTGTCCTGAAGCCACTCCTTTGATATCTTGGCTGTGTGCTTAGGGTCATTGTCCTGCTGAAAGATGAACCGTCGCCTCAGTTTGAGGTCAAGAGCGCTCTGGAGCAGATTTTCATCCAGGATGTCTCTGTACATTGCTGCATTCATCTTTCCCTCTATCCTGACTAGTCTCCCAGTTCCTGCCGCTGAAAAACATCCCCACACCATAATGCTGCCACCACCATGGTTCACTGTAGGGATGGTATTGGCCTGGTGATGAGTGGTGCCTGGTTTCCTCCAAACATAACGCCTGGCATTGGCACCAAAGACTTCAAGCTATGTCTCATCAGACCAGAGAGTCCTTCAAGTGCATTTTGGCAAACTCCAGGTGGGCTGCCATGTGCTTTTTACTAAGGAGTGGCTTCCGTCTGGCCACTCTAATATACAGGCCTGATTGGTGGATTACTGCAGAGATGGTTGTCCTTCTGGAAGGTTCTCCTCTCTCCACAGAGGAATGCTGTAGCTCTAACAGAGTGACCATCGGGTTCTTGGTCACCTCCCTGACTAGGGCCCTTTTCCCCCGATCGCTCAGTTAGATGGCCAGCCAACTCTAGGAAGAGTCCTGGTGGTTCAGAACTTCTTCCATTTACGGAGGATGGAGGCCACTGTGCTCATTGGGACCTTCAAAGCAGCAGATATTTTTCTGTACCCTTCACCAGATTTGTGCCTGGAGACAATCCTGTCTCGGAGGTCTACAGACAATTCCTTGGACTTCATACTTGGTTTGTGCTCTGACATGCACTGTCAAGTGTGGGACCTTATATAGGTGTATGCCTTTCAAAATCATGTTCAAACAACTGAATTTACCACAGGTGTACTCCAATTAAGCTGTCGGAACATCTCAAGGATGATCAGTAGAAACAGGTAAATTTTGAGCTTCATGGCAAAGGTTGTGAATACTTATGTACATGTGATTTCTTAGTGTTTTTCTTTAATTAAATTTGCAAGAATCTAAAAAAAAATTTTTTTACACATTGTCATTATGAGGTATTGTGTGTAGAATTTTGAGGACAAAAATTAATTTATTCCATTTTGGAATAAGGCTGTAACATAACAAAATGTGGAAAAAGTTAAGCGTTGTGACTTCATTCCGGATGCATTGTATCTGTATACCATGTTTGTTTCTACTGTAGGTCCTGTAACTGTACAACTTATCAGGAGAACTACAGTAGCTAGATATATTTTGGGGATATTTCTGGAGTTGCACTAATTGAGTAAAAAAAAGTGTTTTCTTATTTTATCTGTTTTTTCCTATATAAAAAAAGATCAAATATATATAGAACAGCTCTCCGGTAAATGACCAGGACTTCTTTAAACACAGTGGTTTTGTTTATTTGTGATTTTTAAAGACTACACAAAGTGAAACACATTCTCCACACCTACCTCCCCACTGTAATCTGTCTAGCTAGTCCAATATTGGTGGCCAACAAGATTCGTAATAATTGTTGCCTGTAACTTGACTTTCTGTCACCACCATGTGGTAAATAGCAAATGCTGCCAGTATTAGAGGCACTTGTCAGTTGCCTTTAGTAAAATCAACAAGTAGTCAATTCACAACTTACACATGAAACCTTGATATGGCATGAGCTATTAACATCACTGCAGCTTTGGAGCCACCACCATAGCACTGGACCATTCACTCAAAGGTTCCTCAATTACCTTCAACTGTAACAGCTTGGCTATTTCCTTTTAATGGCTGCTCATTTCACTTCAGGAGTCAAGTAGGGCCACTGATTTACACCCATTCCCAGAAGGCAAACACTGTCGTGCTGAATGAGACAGATCAGTCTCGGAAGAGTGGAAAACACATCATCATTCCTTCTAACACTTTGTCTTGGGCTTGTTCTTTTTAGCTTAAGAGAAAGACTTACCACTGTATGTACTACTTGTCTATCACCAGTGCCACAACCCTGATGTCTGCCATTTTTTAAAGAGATTTAGGGATATATTTAGTTACTAAAGTGTGGGTTTTTAACAGTGGAGATGTTGCCCATAGCAACCAATCAGATTCTACTTATCATTTATCTAGCACCTGCTAGAAGATAATAGCTAGAATCTGATTGGTTGCTATGAGCAACATCTCCACCCCTAAAAACCCACACTTTAGTAAATATACCCCCTACATGTTGTGACCTGGTTGTTGAACTTTGTAACTCACTGAACCTATTGACTCTATATTACCTCACATGCCAGTATGTGAAGCGCTTTCTTTCTTTGGTGGGAACCAAAAGTTTGAGTCACTTGAGTGAGACTTTCTTGGACTTGTGTAGCAAACTAGGACTATTGTAAATGTGGTTTCCAAGATGTCAGCTCTTCCCTCCCATTTTCATCATATTCATTATGCATCTAAGACCTATTTACAACTCAAAGTGCCTACACTCTGAAGCTTGAGGAACCCCCCAAATTGCATATAGAAAAAACATTGTTTTCTTTTTTTTTTTTTTATCCTTTACAAATTTCCACTGATCTGTTAAGGCCTCTCTGACTATGTAAGTAAATACAAGGACTAGCGCTTTAGAATTAGATTAGGAAACCATATTTGTCAAGGGCACTGCCTTTTTGCTTAAAATGTGGCTCAGCCTAAAAATATCAGGATTTACATGCATCCCTCTGACAGGATCTATGGCTATTTGCTTTAAAACAGGCAGCAAAAAAAATAAGTGCCCAGAATAACAATCTGGGCCAGGCTCTCCTACACCACTGGCAAACATCTGATGATCTCTCTTATACAGGTTTTATGTCCTCCCTAAGATGGCACCCATATACATGACAATATAATACTGTAGGGACACTAACACCTACCCGCCTTCTTCCCCTGATTGGTAGCAACTTTATATAATTAATCATTCTTCAAAGAAAGCCTGGACAACCCCTACTTTTCCCCATTAATGTCAACCAGCGACTGAAACCTTGGATTCATTTTAGGCTATTAACCAGTGACTCCATTCCCAGCCCCCAGAAAAGTTGCTCCTTGCGTAGCCTGACAACTTCTCTTTGCCTGTGACTTCTCTTGATATCTCTTCTTGGGCTTTGTTGTAAGTTTCCAAGTCAGTCTCCTTATTAGGTCATATTTTCGAATGTCTCTTTGAAATATGCACTTGTTCCCATATGACACAACTAAACAAAACACAGGCCAGAATGAAGGGTTATGGAACCTTGGGAACTGTGAGAGTAATGACTTCTATTTGTGGTTCTTTTACTGCAGTAGGCAAGACAGTAAGTCATCTGCCTTGGATACTAGGGACCAGGACCTGTTGTTAGCCATTTCTGACCTGTAGGGGGCAAGATAGTTGTTGACACTACCAGCAGCCAACAACCCACGAGAGCCAGCACAACTATTCCTCCCACCAAAACTGAAATCCAGATTGACATAAGCTCTCCATCCCCATACTGATTGTGGTGTAGCTTGGCTAGTTTTTTTTTTAACTAGGTCATAAATGGCTTGTGCAGCAATGGACATTGGGGCTGATTCAGCAGTGGATGGAATTGCAAAGCCGCACACAAGGGGATTTGCAATTCCATCCTGTTAAAATTCTAATGCTGCCGGAGGCGTCTGAAATGAAGAGACACTTCCTGTCAGCATCTGCGGTCACTGGCCAGCTGAGTAAGCCTCAGGTTATGCAGGCTGGCCGGCTTGCGAGGCCAGGAAGTGTGCGTCCATGGATACTGACCCCGCCTCACAAACTCCTTTCCTGTCAATCAGGCAGAGGCATAGGGGCACCTGTGTGTGATATCACAGGACCTATTCTGCACATGCACAAAATGGGTACTGTGGGGTAAATTTACTAAAGTGCCCATAGCAACCAATCAGCTTTTACTTAAAATTTAACTAGCACCTTCTAGAAGATAATAGCTAGAATCTGATTGGTTGCTATGGGCAACATCACTTTTAAAACTCACGTCTAAAAACTCTCACTTTAGTAAATTTACCCCTGTGTGTGCACAGATTCTCGATAATCGGGAATCTGCGTGGAAGCTTGAAAGTGCGTTGACTGCTGAATCAGCCCCATTGTGCCTGAATATGACAGATGCAATCATGCAAAGGAGAGATAAAGTCATCTGTTATGGGGTACCCTTATGGTAACAAATTTGAATTTTAAAATATATGCTTTATTATTTAACACTTAAAATCCATGTTCTGCTAAATATAACATTTAAATAATGAAAATGTTTGGTGGAATAAACCAATGAAAAACTATTAAGCACAAGTGTTTTTTTTTTTAAGTTTTACTACTGTAAGAAATAACATTTCATACATACATTCATTCATTAATAATGCAATGGTCATCAATCTGTGGCAGTGCCTTAAATTAAAACATTTTTGGCTGGGGATCACACATTGTTTTAAATAAAATGGAACTTCTTTTGTCATTCTATAATCTGAATATGTGTATCTTTGGGTTGAATTTGCAAGATAGGAATCATAGGATAGACAAAACTGATCAATAATATATAATTAGTATGATGCTCTCTAAAGTCTGTATAGCAAGAGTGTGGATGGAGTTCAATTGTCCCACGGTTATGAATTGGATCAAATTGGCTAAATAGCGGTACATGAAATATTCTTATATAAGATTTGTGTTTCACTAATTATTTCTACCTCCAGGCAAACCCATCTATAGGGCCCGGAATAACTGTTCTTGGATATTCGTATAGAGTAGAAACAACCTCTTCGCGAGGAGGATTATACTTTATGGATATTGTACAGACAGATCGCTCTTGCCTAATACCACTTATACCCATTTTCCACCAAAAATCCGGGTCTGACCTTGTTTATACCCCTTTTACACCAAAATCCCCGGGTCTGACCTGGGATTTGGAACACGTTTCCAACCCGGATCAAACCCGGGGCAACCCCCTTTTACACTGTGGCGCCGACCCGGGCTATGCCCGAGTCGGCACCATTCACACCTGACCCGGGTCAGCACTGACCCGGCTGCCCGGCGAAGGTGACCAACGCTTTTTCCCTTCCCTCCCCCCTCTGCGACCTACTTACCTTATCCTGCAGCGGTCCGGAGGCAGGGAGAGCAGGTGGGATGCACTGCTTCGTGCCGCTCGGGCAGGCGCTGCTTGCAGTGGCCGCTTGGAGATGATGTAATCTCCAAGCGCCACTGAAGCCGGCTAATCAGGCGGCATGCGGCGCGACCCGGGTCATCGTGAGCCGAGCCGTGCCGTTTACATTGCAGGGTGACACGGGAACAACCCGCGCTCAACCCTGCAATGGAGCAGGGTTGGATCCCCGGGTCTCTGGACCCGGGTTGATCCGTTCACAACGACTAAATTCCCGGGATTATGCGCGCTCACGTGCATCAACCCGGGATATTTCAGTCGGTGTAAAAGAGCTATTACACTGCACCTTCTATCCGGGTTATTCCTGGGTCAGCCCTGTTCACACTGAACCCGGGTCTGCCCTGCTAAACTTGTGAGATCATAAAAAGTGGGAGGTGACTACACCACAACCACCAATTAGCTAATTTTAGGCATGAACCATGTTGGAAAACCCGGGTTGCGCCATTTACACTGCACCATTACCCGGGTCCAAACCCTGGTAGCTACCTGGGTTGGATTCCCAGATCACTTGGTTCGGGTTATTTTTCAGGGACCCTTTTCCACTGAGCCGCTACCTGGGAAGACCCAGCAATAACTTGGTTTATTGCAGCAGTGGAAAAGACTAGACTACTGCATATTTCCAGCAGGCTTACCTGCACTTTTGGCAAGTTTTTCTAACTGTGATCTCCATGCAATTTCGATCTGCGTCCCCCAGCAGTTTCCATCGTAGATGCATGTACAGATGTAGAACATCGGGAGCTTGCTCCTGATGTTCTACATCTGTCCACCTATGAATCATACCCATGATCTTTATTGAATCCAGTTATTTGTTTATATATGTTTTAACACATTCAAGCTCCACATTCCCTGCCTAGCACCCGGCCTAGACCAGATAAGCTTCCCTCCAACCATCTCTAACATGCTCTGTGTCACCTCTCTTCCTGCTGTCTATAGGTAATTGCTGTCTCTGAAAGTAATCACAGACTTGTGGTATGTTCTATACTTTTTCATAGATTTTTTTCCAGTATGCCACCAAATAAAAGCCCTAAATGTCCCAGAAATAACAATATAACACTTGCTTGGAGAAACTCGAAAATAGAGAAGTTTTAACAATACATTATAAATTGTATTAATGAACTTGGTTTCACACCCTTGCACCAGTTTAAAAGGTATGCAGTCAGGAAGCCGACGGTCGAAATGCCGACCGCCGACTTCGCGACTGTGCAATCCCGACAGGGGACTAATGATAGGCGTCAAAATCCCCACGCCTATAATTATCCCTACGAAGGTAAGCCGGGCGGCGGGCACGGACAGCTGCGCGGGGGGGGGGGGAGGGTTAGGTTAGGGGCTCCCAGGGGGGGACTTAGGGTTAGGCACCTCCCTGGGAGAGTTAGGGTTAGGCTAGGGGAAGGGGGTTAGGGTGAGGTACCACCGGGGGGAGGTTAGGGTTAGGCACCCCTAAGGGAGGGTTAGGGATAGGGGAGGAGAGGGTTAGGTATAGTTAGTTTACTTACCTATCGTGATCTTCACTGCTGCCGTGCTGCCGGTCTTCTGGCGTCGGGATTTGATCATTCATACCGATCCCGTTTAAAATGAGCCTCACTTAACAACTTTTTACTATAGGACAACTGTTTTCCTTGCACTGTTTAACTCTTGGGGGGAATGCAATTGCGGGTGGGATATTTAAGCCGCAGGGTTTTGCTATTCAATTAGATAACTGAAAATGGAACGCTGTGATTTCTATAGAAATCACCGCGTCTTTTTACTCGCACCTCCATAGAAAGTCTGATTTTCCTAAAATCGTTAATTTTAGGGAAAATCAGTGGGACTTGTTCTGAGGACTAAACAGCCCCTCCCTAGTGACAATATGGAGGAGAGACCACCTGAAACCCCCACACAGGTGAGTATCATTTTTTTTATTTTTTTGCGCTGCGGGGTTTTCAGCTCTGAAATCCCAGCAACCACTTTTTGGAATTGGATACTGCAGGTATCGGGAGCGTGCATGGCCGCAGTAATCCAAAATTGGGCGCAAGATTTTTTTACCTCGCCCAGAGTTGAATATGCCCCTTAGGGCATATTCAATTAGGAGCGAGAATAACAAAAATCCCGTACCTGCAGGGTTTTTCTTGCAGATGCGGGATATTTTCTATTCAGTTAGGTTCGGGTTTATCATCTTTTGAGCGCTGGCAGTTTATTTTTTGAGCACCTCCAGAGCACGATCAAATTTTCCTTTCCATATTTTTAGGAAAAATGGTCAGGAAATGCTCTGGGACTTCGGAGGCACCCCGCCCTAATGCCTAAACTATCGGAAGTATCCAATTAGCTTAATTAGTTAGTAAATACTCACCTACCGAAGCAGTGTCTTCTTCCTCCAGCGTCGGGACACGTTCTCCTGCATCAGTGGTGTGTGTTAGTATGTTTTGTGGTGTGTGCAGTAATGTGCAGTAATGTGTAAGTGTAAACTACATCTCCCAACAGCTCCCTGGCCTCCCAGCAGCCCCCTCGACTCCCAGCAGCCTTCTCCCCAGTGCATAGATGGAGAGGAGATGAATGGGAGCCATGGAGACCACCGCCGAACAACGGACCGATAATTGTTTTTTTGTATTCCCTCGCACCGCAAGGTTTTCAGCACTGTATTTTTTTAAATTGAACACCGTGGGCATCAGGAATGTGCATATCCACAGTATTCCACAAATGAGCGCGAGGTCTGCGTTATTTTTTTGCAGGGGTATATTTACTATATTGCAGATCTTTAGAAGTGGAGTTGTTGCCCATAGCAACCAATCAGATTCTATCTTCTCATTTATATAGCACTTTCTAGAAGATAATAGCTAGAATCTGATTGGTTGCTATGGGCAACATCTCCACTTCTAAAAACCTGCACTTAGTAAATTTACCCCTTAGTGCACAGTTTCTGATTTTCCTCTATTTTTCTCCCATTAGGGCAGGAAGCAGCAAAGACAGAAATGTGGTTAAACCACCGAAAATGCAATTTTTGAGGGTTTAACCGAATTTCTCATATGCACCAAGCCCTGGAATGCGATGGGTAGCTCCATCTTCTATTCGCAAAGGGTCCCCGCACCCCCCGCAGTGCGCAATCAGATCCTTCCCGGCACCCCCCCACACTGCGCATTCTTCTGCGCATGCACAGATTGACACTAGAGGAACTTTTGGGTCATAGACCCAGAAATCCCTCACTCGCAAAGGGCAGCTCAAGAGAGCGGTCCTTTGTGATTTTCTACATGCATACCGGCGTAAATTCACACCTGCATGCATGCAAAGAGTGGCGGGATACATCGCATCCCGAAGGCAATGCAACATGCGTCCCGTCCTACATCCTGGTATTATCTCTGTCTCACATAGGGCCTCATTTACTAATGAGTTTTATCACCAATATGAGTGATAAATTTCACTGTGTATGATAATGGTGCTCCAGCCAATCAGCTTCCAACTGTCAACTGTTAGAAAAATGACAGTTGGGAGCTGATTGGCTGGAGCATCATTTATCATAGACAGTGAAATTTATCACTCGTTTTGGTGATTAAACTCGTTAGTAAATGGGGGGCCAGAGTCTTGTTCTGCTGCAAAACCCTCAGGTAATTAGGTGGTAAAGCAGACAGCAATGGATTAAGGACCTCATTCAGAGTCGGTCGCAAGCGCTGAGCGCTCACAACCGACTCAATGTTTTGGTCCTGCGCACGCGCAGCGGCCGCACTGCGCGTGCGCAAGCCCCGGAGCGAGAGAGAAACTCTCTCGCTCCGGAGCTCACTACAAAAGGGGCGGCCGTCGATGTTTATCGATAGCTCGCCCCGTTTTGTAGGCGGAGTGGGGGGGTGGTTACACAAACGGAGGCTTTCCTGACGGAACGCTTGCCGTTTTGTGGGCGGCCGCACTGACATCAGCAGTGATGTCAGTGGAGAGCTTCCTGCTCGATCAGAGCAGGAAGCTTCCTGGGGCTTGCGGTTGCCAAGACCCAACCTTAGACCATCGCGACCATCACCCTGGTCGGTCGCTAAGCTGTGGGTGGTAACCCACAGCTTAGCTAGTGACCAGGAGGCCGCACAGAAAAAAAAGAAGTGGCCGCCCTCATTCAGAGAGAGCGATCGCTTGTTGCGACCGCCTCTGAATGAGGGCCTAAATGTGAGTGACCCTTGGCTGTCTAATAGATGGGGAATGGTCCTACATTTTTGGATTTGCTATGGTACTACAAATGCGTTGGGTAGAAACAGAAGGGAGTTCCAAAGTCCAGTTTAATTTTACTTTAGGTTTAAATTTTTTTGTAAAATTAATTTCAATATTTCTCATAAAATTTAAATGAATTATGAGAGTGATGGGACATCAGGACAACAACACCTTTCAGCAAAAGTGCCACATAGAAAGTGTGAAATGCGTTACATTAAAAGTATAGGTTATCCAGCACCTCTGATCACTGAGACTGTAAACGGAACTTTGCGGCGGTTGCAGCAGCAGCAGAACTTTGCATGCTGATTGAAAGACTAAGTCGCACACCGATATACAAGTGTCACATACCAAATTAATCAGCACAGTCTCCTGGTGCTTCGTAGTCACATCACATTGCAACTTAGCTGCATTTTTGGCAAATAAAGATGTAAAAAGTATGCCTGGCGCTGGCAAAGTCTCAGGGGACCAGGCATGTCACGAGGACCTGTTTGACACAACTGCAGCAAAGACGAGTGAGGACACATCTGTAGCCTGTCCGTCGGAGTAGCTGTTTTAATTAAGAAGATATAGAGTAAGCTTAGGCAACTTTCTCTATTGGACTATAACTTTAATTATGCCCTATTAGTTAGAACAATAGGTGGGTGGGTGCCTGTTCCAAAGCACATCTACCAGCGCGGAATCGGTATGATTTACCGCCAGATGCCTGCCCGGCGGTTGGAATCCCGACAGCGGCTGCCCGACATGCGTGAAAATCCTGATCGTCCCTAAGGTAAGTATTCACTAAACTAATTCCCTCCCCTAATCCTAACCCTCCCTTAAGGGTGCCTAACCCTAACCTTCTCCCCAGTGCCTAACCTAAATCCCCCCTCTAAGTGCCTAAACTTAACCCCCCTTCCCTGCCGCCTAAACCTAAGTCCCCCCCCGGGGTTGCCTAACCCTAACTCTCCCTCCCTCCCCCTAGCCTAACCCTAACCTCCCGGGGGGGTGCCTAACCCTAAGTCCCCCCTGGGAACCCTAAACCTAACCCTCCCCCCCCCGCGCGGCTGTCCATGCTTGGCGCCTGGCATCACTTCGATCGGGATGCTGGGCGCCGGTCTCCCGGCAGGGCCGCAACTAGGGGGGGCTAGAGGTGCACGTGCACCGGGTGCCGGACTGCAGAGGGTGAAAAAAGCTGACTCGAGGTGGTTTTGGGGCTGCAGACTCAGAAAACGGCCATCCTAAAATGGCCACCGCCAAAGAGGAGACAAATGCTAGCGGTCCTTACTGGCCCTCTAGTGTCTGTCTCTTCTTTGGCGGTGGCCATTTTTGGATGGCCGTTTTCAGCAAATTCCATGCGGACTAGCCGTCCGCATGGACTCTGCTGAAAACGGCCATCCAAAAATGGCCGCCGCCTAGGAGGAGACTGTTGCTAGTGGTCCTACTGGACCTCTAGTGTCTGTTAGGCTAGTGCAATGCACACAACATTCCCGGCACCGGGAACGCTGGTGCTGCCGGGAGAAGATGCTGAAAGCTGCATCTTCTCCCGTGAAACCCCCTGGCAACGAGCATGTAATCCCATGGCAACGAGCATGTACCCCCTGACAATGAGCAGGTAATTTTAAAGTAATTAGAAGCCTTACTGTGGTGTATAAAATGGTGTCGGGCAAATATGTAAGTGGCACTTTGGTAATAGGCATTACAGTGTGTGGCATAATGTGTAATGGACATTACTGTGTGTGGAATAATGTATGTCACTCTACCAGGGACGCCTGAGTAGTTGACTGCCTTATCGAGGAGCAAGGACAAAATCCAGGTATGGGAAGGTAGGGGGCGCAAATTTACTGCCTTGCACCTGGTGACAGATATCCTAGTTTCGGCCCTGCTCCCGGCGTCGGTAAAATGACAGACGTCTAGATTTAGACGCCTGTCATTTAACCCTCGCCGGGATTAAGCAGTTGGGAAGCCGGCTGTCGGGGTTAGGTCCGCCGGCTTCCCGACTGCATACCATCAGCGCACATTACAAAGAGCCTTTTTCTAGTTCACAACTGAATTCTAAAACTAGATAATATCTTTTAGAACATTTTATCATTTTGAGATACAGTATTTCACTACAGAAGTGGTTCCCAAACTATTTTGAACCACGGCGCCCTAGAGTATCAGCATTGTTTTCACGGCACCCATAAGCCGAAAGTTTGTTATTGAGAAATTCAGAAAACAAATGTAGTAAAGTAGGAAAGTGAAGTAAATTGTGCTCACCTGTCATCCTTAGGGTCAGTTATGTAGTAGAGGACAGGTTTCTGCTTCTGTTTGTCCACATAATTACATTACATTGACCATAAATTATTTTATTTGGTACTGGAGCTCCAACCTGAGGCAAGTGTCCCAAGAAAGGGGAGTTTCTATAATGGGTGCAGGGTGTGGGGCCCACACCGCACTCCCTGCACCCCTATTTTTAATACTTACCACTCCCACCTTGGCTTCAAGCTCAGTGCTGTCAAAATTGCCTGAAAAATGTCGGGCGGCGTTTTGCACATGCGCTGTAGGGAAAACACTGGGAAAATGGCAGCAGCGCCATTTTCCCAGTGACCTGCGCATGCGCTGTAGACTCTGGGCACACTCTAGAGCCCAGAGTGTACCGGTACGGCACTGCGCTCAGTGCGTAGCCGGCCGCCGGAGAGAAGAGGGGGCCCCGGACAGAGACTGCACACAGGCCACCTCCTCTCTTGAAACACACCTTCCCCAGGGTGCCACGACGCACATTCTGGGAACCACTGTACTATAGGATAAAAGTGTTTGTATTGGTGAATGAGGGTTAAGCTTTGGTACAGTACTTACTGGAAATAGGTAGGGGTGAGCGGGTTCGGATTTCTGAAATCCGAACCCCCCCCGAGCCCCCCCGATCCGAGTCCGATCCGAGTCAGGCTCGACTTTTCCCGCCTGACTCGGATCTGAAATCGAGGCAAAACGTCATCATCCCGCCTTCCGAGTCTCGCGGGTTTTGGATCCTATATAAGGTACCCGCGTCGGCGCCATTTTCTCACTCGGCTGTGGACAGTGAAGAGGGAGGGTGGGAGTTAGGGCTGTGTAGTGTAGTGTAGTGTAGTGCTGCTGTTGTCCACTACTTCAAAGTCCATAGGGGCTGGCTGTGTTGTGCTGTGCTGCTGTGGTTAATAGGGCTGTGTCCACTACTTCAAAGTCCATAGGCTGGACTGTGTTGTGCAGTCAGTTCTCCATAGGGGCTGTGTCCACTCCAAAGTCCTGTGCAGTGTCCCAGTCCTAAAGGAGTGCTGTAGTGTTGTCCAGGGGGTGCTCTGTCCATCAGGGGTGCTCCCCCCAAGTGCTAAAAAAATAATATATTTTCTGTGTTTGTGAATTGTGTGCGCAGTAGCCGCACGTGCATCAACAAAGTAGTGCCAAGCGTGCGCCTGTGTCATAAGTAAAGGGCCGGCTGGCTTGACCGTTAAAGGGTGCTGTAACCCCCGAAAGTACACTCCAGTCCAAACCAAAAAAAATTATTTTCTGTGTTTGTGAATTGTGTGCGCAGTAGCCGCACGTGCATCAACAAAGTAGTGCCAAGCGTGCGCCTGTGTCATAAGTAAAGGGCCGGCTGGCTTGACCGTTAAGGGTGCTGTAACCCCCGAAAGTACACTCCAGTCCAAACCAAAAAAAAATTATTTTCTGTGTTTGTGAATTGTGTGCGCAGTAGCCGCACGTGCATCAACAAAGTAGTGCCAAGCGTGCGCCTGTGTCATAAGTAAAGGGCCGGCTGGCTTGACCGTTAAGGGTGCTGTAACCCCCGAAAGTACACTCCAGTCCAAACCAAAAAAAAAATTATATTCTGTGTTTGTGAATTGTGTGCGCAGTAGCCGCACGTGCATCAACAAAGTAGTGCCAAGCGTGCGCCTGTGTCATAAGTAAAGGGCCGGCTGGCTTGACCGTTAAAGGGTGCTGTAACCCCCCAAAGTACACTCCAGTCCAAACCAAAAAAAAAATATTTTCTGTGTTTGTGAATTGTGTGCGCAGTAGCCGCACGTGCATCAACAAAGTAGTGCCAAACGTGCGCCTGTGTCATAAGTAAAGGGCCGGCTGGCTTGACCGTTAAGGGTGCTGTAACCCCCGAAAGTACACTCCAGTCCAAACCAAAAAAAAAATTATTTTCTGTGTTTGTGAATTGTGTGCGCAGTAGCCGCACGTGCATCAACAAAGTAGTGCCAAGCGTGCGCCTGTGTCATAAGTAAAGGGCCGGCTGGCTTGACCGTTAAGGGTGCTGTAACCCCCGAAAGTACACTCCAGTCCAAACCAAAAAAAAAAATAATTTTCTGTGTTTGTGAATTGTGTGCGCAGTAGCCGCACGTGCATCAACAAAGTAGTGCCAAGCGTGCGCCTGTGTCATAAGTAAAGGGCCGGCTGGCTTGACCGTTAAAGGGTGCTGTAACCCCCAAAGTACACTCCAGTCCAAACCAAAAAAAAATTATTTTCTGTGTTTGTGAATTGTGTGCGCAGTAGCCGCACGTGCATCAACAAAGTAGTGCCAAACGTGCGCCTGTGTCATAAGTAAAGGCCGGCTGGCTTGACCGTTAAGGGTGCTGTAACCCCCGAAAGTAAACTCCAGTCCAAACCAAAAAAAAAATTATTTTCTGTGTTTGTGAATTGTGTGCGCAGTAGGCACACGTGCATCAACAAAGTAGTGCCAAGCGTGCGCCTGTGTCATAAGTAAAGGGCCGGCTGGCTTGACCGTTAAAGGGTGCTGTAACCCCCAAAGTACACTCCAGTCCAAACCAAAAAAAAAATTATTTTCTGTGTTTGTGAATTGTGTGCGCAGTAGCCGCACGTGCATCAACAAAGTAGTGCCAAACGTGCGCCTGTGTCATAAGTAAAGGGCCGGCTGGCTTGACCGTTAAGGGTGCTGTAACCCCCGAAAGTACACTCCAGTCCAAACCAAAAAAAAAATTATTTTCTGTGTTTGTGAATTGTGTGCGCAGTAGCCGCACGTGCATCAACAAAGTAGTGCCAAGCGTGTGCCTGTGTCATAAGTAAAGGGCCGGCTGGCTTGACCGTTAAGGGTGCTGTAACCCCCAAAAGTACACTCCAGTCCAAACCAAAAAAAAAATTATTTTCTGTGTTTGTGAATTGTGTGCGCAGTAGCCGCACGTGCATCAACAAAGTAGTGCCAAGCGTGCGCCTGTGTCATAAGTAAAGGGGCCGGCTGGCTTGACCGTTAAGGGTGCTGTAACCCCCGAAAGTACACTCCAGTCCAAACCTAAAAAAAAATTATTTTCTGTGTTTGTGAATTGTGTGCGCAGTAGCCAGCACGTGCATCAACAAAGTAGTGCCAAGCGTGCGCCTGTGTCATAAGTAAAGGGTCGGCTGGCTTGACCGTTAAAGGGTGCTGTAACCCCCGAAAGTACACTCCAGTCCAAACCAAAGAAAAATTATTTTCTGTATTTGTGAATTGTGTGCGCAGTAGCCGCACGTGCATCAACAAAGTAGTGCCAAGCGTGCGCCTGTGTCATAAGTAAAGGGCCGGCTGGCTTGACCGTTAAGGGTGCTGTAACCCCCGAAAGTACACTCCAGTCCAAACCTAAAAAAAAATTATTTTCTGTGTTTGTGAATTGTGTGCGCAGTAGCCGCACGTGCATCAACAAAGTAGTGCCAAGCGTGCGCCTGTGTCATAAGTAAAGGGCCGGCTGGCTTGACCGTTAAGGGTGCTGTAACCCCCGAAAGTACACTCCAGTCCAAACCAAAAAAAAAATTATTTTCTGTGTTTGTGAATTGTGTGCACTGTGGCTGCACGTGCATCAACAAAGGAGCAGCGCCAAGCGTGCGCCTGTGTCCCATAAGTAAAGAGCCGGCTGGCTCATTTCTTAAAGGGTGGTGTAACCCACAAAGTGCACTACTCTCCAGCAAAAATAAAATAATATTTTCTGTGTTTGTGTGCGCTTTAGCCGCACGTATATATATCAATATAACATAAATGGAGGACCAAACTTTCTCCGATAAAAATAAAATAGGGAAAGATCAAGAACCTCTTCCTCCTAGTGCTGTTGCTGCTGCTGGAGTTGTTCATCATCCCAGAGAGGAAGTAGGAAACATCACTACTTTTACTAAACAATTGACCCTCCAACAGTCCCTAGCGATGAGGATGAAGTACGACAGCAGTCATCCTGAAGCAAAACGTATAACTGAGGCCTTGACTGCTATGTTGGTGTTAGACGTGCGTCCGGTATCCGACATTAGTGCAGTGGGATTTAGACAATTGATGGAGGGTAGTGTGTCCTCGGTTCCAATCCCGTCTAGATTCCACCTGCATCCTCAAAGCAGCAGCGACAAGCGTGCGTCTGTCTGTTAAAGGGTGGTGACACCCTCAAAGTGTGCTACACAAACAATTAAAATATTGTTCTTTTTTTTTCTGTCTTTGTGAATTGTGTGGGCTGTAGCCGCACCTGCATCCTTAAAGCAGCAGCGACAAGCGTGCGTCTGTCTGTTAAAGGGTGGTGACACCTCAAAGTGTGCTACACAAACAATTAAAATATTGTTCTTTTTTTTTCTGTCTTTGTGAATTGTGTGGGCTGTAGCCGCACCTGCATCCTTAAAGCAGCAGCGACAAGCGTGCGTCTGTCTGTTAAAGGGTGGTGTAACTCTCAAAGTGTTCCAAAAAATAAAAAACTATTTTTTTAATGTGTTTGTGACTTGTGTGCGATGTAGCCACACTTGCATCCTCAAAGCAGCAGCGACAAGCGTGCGTCTGTCTGTTAAAGGGTGGTGACACCCTCAAAGTGTGCTACACAAACAATTAAAATATTGTTCTTTTTTTTTTTGGTCTTTGTGAAATGTGTGGGCTGTAGCCACACCTGCATCCTTAAAGCAGCAGCGACAAGCGTGCGTCTGTCTGTTAAAGGGTGGTGTAACTCTCAAAGTGCTCCAAAAAATAAAAAACTATTTTTTTAATGTGTTTGTGACTTGTGTGCGATGTAGCCGCACCTGCATCCTTAAAGCAGCAGCGACAAGCGTGCGTCTGTCTGTTAAAGGGTGGTGACACCCCTCAAAGTGTGCTACACAAACAATAAAAATATTCTTCTTCTTTTTTCTGTCTATGTGAATTGTGTGGGCTGTAGCCGCACCTGCATCCTTAAAGCAGCAGCGACAAGCGTGCGTCTGTCTGTTAAAGGGTGGTGACACCCTCAAAGTGTGCTACACAAACAATTAAAATATTGTTCTTTTTTCTGTCTTTGTGAATTGTGTGGGCTGTAGCCGCACCTGCATCCTTAAAGCAGCAGCGACAAGCGTGCGTCTGTCTGTTAAAGGGTGGTGACACCTCAAAGTGTTCTACACAAACAATTAAAATATTCTTCTTCTTTTTTCTGTCTTTGTGAATTGTGTGGGCTGTAGCCGCACTTGCATCCTCAAAGCAGCAGCGACAAGCGTGCGTCTGTCTGTTAAAGGGTGGTGTAACCCTCAAAGTGTGCTCCACAAACAATAAAAATATTCTTTTTTTTTTCTGTCTTTGTGAATTGTGTGGGCTGTAGCCGCACTTGAATCCTCAAAGCAGCAGCGACAAGCGTGCGTCTGTCTGTTAAAGGATTACATCGGTGACAGCATCCAAGTAGGCATGTCAGACAGTCCGTACCTGTACTGGCAGGAAAAAGAAGCAATTTGGAGGTCCCTGTACAAACTGGCTCTATTTTACCTGAGTTGCCCCCCCTCCAGTGTGTACTCCGAAAGAGTGTTTAGTGCAGCCGGGAACCTTGTTAGCGAAAGGCGTAGGAGGTTGCTTCCACAAAATGTGGAGAAGATGATGTTCATAAAATGAATGATCAACTCTTCCAGGGAGACCAGCCTCCAGAACGTACAGAGGGACCTGTGGTTCCAGCAGGGACGAATTAATACTCTGTGAGGATGAGGATGTACATAACACTGAAGAGGGTGAGGAATCTGTGGATGAGGAGGATGAGGACGACTTCTTGCCTCCGTAGAGCCAGTTTGTGCAGGGACAGATTAATTGCCAGCTTGTTTTGTGGGGGCCCAAACGAACCAATCATTTCAGCCACAGTTGTGTGGCAGACCCTGGCGCTGAAATGATTGGTTTGTTAAAGTGTGCATGTCCTGTTTATACAACATAAGGGTGGGTGGGAGGGCCCAAGGACAATTCCATCTTGCACCTCTTTTTTTTCTTTGCATTATGTACAGTTTGGGGCCTAGTTTTTCAATGCCATCCTGTCTGCCACTGCAGTTTCACGCCTAGATGGGTCACGTGTTTGTGCCGCCCACTCGTGTCGCTTAGCATAGTCATCCAGCTACCTCGGTGCAACCTTTTGGACATAAAAACACTATTGTGAGGTGTGAGGTATTCAGAATAGACTGGAAATGAGTGGAAATTAAGGTTATTGAGGTTAATAATAGCATAGGAGCAGAAAAACCTACAAATTCTGTGATTTTAGCTGTTTTTATGCTTTTTTTCAAAAAAATACAGATCCAAAACACAAAACCCAGAACCCAAAACACGGAAGGGTGGTTTTGGCAAAACCAATCCAGATTCAAAACACGAAGAAAGATCCAGATCCAAAACCAAAACACAAAACACGAAAAGTGGCCGGTGCACACCCCTAGTCTATAGGAGGTCCCTCCCCATCCACATGTCCCAGCATTATAGGAGGCAGATCAGGGTCCTCACAGCTCATCAGCTGGGTGTGTACATCACAGAGCAGAGCAATGCTCCATTACTGAGTACAGGTTACATGGGTCTATACAGGAGGTCCCTCCCCATCCACATGTCCCAGCATTATAGAAGGCAGATCAGGGTCCTCACAGCTCATGAACTGGGTGTGTACATCAAAGAGCAGAGCAATGCACCATTAGTGAGTACAGGTTACATGGGTCTATAGGGGGTCCCTCCCCATCCACATGTCCCAGCATTATAGGAGGCAGATCAGGGTCCTCACAGCTCATCAGCTGGGTGTGTACATCACAAAGCAGAGCAATGCTCCATTAGTGAGTACAGGTTACATGTGTCTATAGGAGGTCCCCCCATCCACATGTCCCAGCATTATAGGAGGCAGATCAGGGTCCTCACAGCTCATGAGCTGGGTGTGTACATCACAGAGCAGAGCAATGCACCATTAGTGAGTACAGGTTACATGGGTCTATAGGAGGTCCCCTCCCCATCCACATGTCCCAGCATTATAGGATGCAGATCAGGGTCCTCACAGCTCATCAGCTGGGTGTGTACATCACAGAGCAGGGCAATGCACCATTAGTGAGTACAGGTTACATGGGTCTATAGGAGATCCCCCCATCCACATGTCCCAGCATTATAGGAGGCAGATCAGGGTCCTCACAGCTCATCAGCTGGGTGTGTACATCACAGAGCAGGGCAATGCACCATTAGTGAGTACAGGTTACATGGGTCTATAGGAGGTCCCCCCATCCACATGTCCCAGCATTATAGGAGGCAGATCAGGGTCCTCACAGCTCATGAGCTGGGTGTGTACATCACAGAGCAGAGCAATGCACCATTAGTGAGTACAGGTTACATGGGTCTATAGGAGGTCCCCTCCCCATCCACATGTCCCAGCATTATAGGATGCAGATCAGGGTCCTCACAGCTCATCAGCTGGGTGTGTACATCACAGAGCAGGGCAATGCACCATTAGTGAGTACAGGTTACATGGGTCTATAGGAGGTCCCCCCCATCCACATGTCCCAGCATTATAGGAGGCAGATCAGGGTCCTCACAGCTCATCAGCTGGGTGTGTACATCACAGAGCAGAACAATGCACTATTAGTGAGTACAGGTTACATGGGTCTATACAGGAGGTCCCTCCCCATCCACATGTCCCAGCATTATAGGAGGCAGATCAGGGTCCTCACAGCTCATGAACTGGGTGTGTACATCAAAGAGCAGAGCAATGCACCATTAGTGAGTACAGGTTACATGGGTCTATAGGAGGTCCCCCCCATCCACATGTCCCAGCATTATAGGAGGCAGATCAGGGTCCTCACAGCTCAGCAGCTGGGTGTGTACATCACAGAGCAGAGCAATGCACCATTAGTGAGTACAGGTTACATGGGTCTATAGGAGGTCCTCCCCATCCACATGTCCCAGCATTATAGGAGGCAGATCAGGGTCCTCACAGCTCATCAGCTGGGTGTGTACATCACAGAGCAGGGCAATGCACCATTAGTGAGTACAGGTTACATGGGTCTATAGGAGATCCCCCCATCCACATGTCCCAGCATTATAGGAGGCAGATCAGGGTCCTCACAGCTCATCAGTTGGGTATGTACATCACAGAGCAGGGCAATGCACCATTAGTGAGTACAGGTTACATGGGTCTATAGGAGATCCTCCCATCCACATGTCCCAGCATTATAGGAGGCAGATCAGGGTCCTCACAGCTCATCAGCTGGGTGTGTACATCACAGAGCAGGGCAATGCACCATTAGTGAGTACAGGTTACATGGGTCTATAGGAGGTCCCTCCCCATCCACATGTCCCAGGATTATAGGAGGCAGATCAGGGTCCTCACAGCTCATCAGCTGGGTGTGTACATCACAGAGCAGGGCAATGCACCATTAGTGAGTACAGGTTACTTTAGTCTATAGGAGATCCCCCCATCCACATGTCCCAGCATTATAGGAGGCAGATCAGGGTCCTCACAGCTCATCAGCTGGGTATGGACATCACAGAGCAGAGCAATGCACCATTAGTGAGTACAGGTTACATGGGTCTATAGGATGTCCCCCCCATCCACATATCCCAGCATTATAGGAGGCAGATTGGGTCCTCACAGCTCATCAGCTGGGTGTTTACATCACAGAGCAGGGCAATGCACCATTAGTGAGTACAGATTACATGGGTCTATAGGAGGTCCCTCCCCATCCACATGTCCCAGCATTATAGGAGGCAGATCAGGGTCCTCACAGCTCATCAGCTGGGTGTGTACATCACAGAGCAGAGCAATGCACCATTAGTGAGAACAGGTTACATGGGTCTATAGGAGGTCCCTCCCCATCCACATGTCCCAGCATTATAGGAGGCAGATCAGGGTCCTCACAGCTCATCAGCTGGGTGTGTACATCACAGAGCAGAGCAATGCACCATTAGTGAGTACAGGTTACATGGGTCTATAGGAGGTCCCTCCCCATCCACATGTCCCAGCATTATAGGAGGCAGATCAGGGTCCTACAGCTCATGAGCTGGGTGTGTACATCACAGAGCAGAGCAATGCACCATTAGTGAGTACAGGTTACATGGGTCTATAGGAGGTCCCCTCCCCATCCACATGTCCCAGCATTATAGGAGGCAGATCAGGGTCCTCACAGCTCATCAGCTGGGTGTGTACATCACAGAGCAGGGCAATGCACCATTAGTGAGTACAGGTTACATGGGTCTATAGGAGGTCCCCCCCATCCACATGTCCCAGCATTATAGGAGGCAGATCAGGGTCTTCACAGCTCATCAGCTGGGTGTGTACATCACAGAGCAGAGCAATGCTCCTTTACTGAGTACAGGTTACATGGGTCTATAGGTGGTCCCCCCATCCACATGTCCCAGGATTATAGGAGGCAGATCAGGGTCCTCACAGCTCATGAGCTAGGTGTGTACATCACAGAGCAGGGCAATGCACCATTAGTGAGTACAGGTTACATGGGTCTATAGGAGGTCCCTCCCCATCCACATGTCCCAGCATTATAGGATGCAGATCAGGGTCCTCACAGCTCATCAGCTGGGTGTGTACATCACAGAGCAGGGTAATGCACCGTTAGTGAGTACAGCTAACATGGGTCTATAGGAGGTCCCTCCCCATCCACATGTCCCAGCATTATAGGAGGCAGATCAGGGTCCTCACAGCTCATCAGCTGGGTGTGTACATCACAGAGCAGAGCAATGCTCCATTAGTGAGTACAGGTTACATGGGTCTATAGGAGGTCCCCCCCATCCACATGTCCCAGCATTATAGGAGGCAGATCAGGGTCCTCACAGCTCATCAGCTGGGTGTGTACATCACAGAGCAGAGCAATGCACCATTAGTGAGTACAGGTTACATGGGTCTATAGGGGGTCCCCCCATCCACAAGTCCCAGCATTATAGGAGGCAGATCAGGGTCCTCACAGCTCATCAGCTGGGTGTGTACATCACAGAGCAGGGCAATGCTCCATTAGTGAGTACAGGTTACATGGGTCTATAGGAGGTCCCCCCATCCACATGTCCCAGCATTATAGGAGGGAGATCAGGGTCCTCACAGCTCTTCAGCTGGGTGTGTACATCACAGAGTAGGGCAATGCACCATTAGTGAGTATAAGTTACATGGGTCTATAGGAGGTCCCCCCCATCCACATGTCCCAGCATTATAGGAGGCAGATCAGGGTCCTCACAGCTCATCAGCTGGGTGTGTACATCACAGAGCAGAGCAATGCACCATTAGTGAGTACAGGTTACATGGGTCTATAGAGATCCCCCCCCATCCACATGTCCCAGCATTATAGGAGGCAGCTCAGGGTCCTCACAGCTCTTCAGCTGGGTGTGTACATCACAGAGCAGGGCAATGCACCATTAGTGAGTACAGGTTACATGGGTCTATAGGAGGTCCCCCCCATCCACATGTCCCAGCATTATAGGAGGCAGATCAGGGTCCTCACAGCTCATCAGCTGGGTGTGTACAACACAGAGCAGAGCAATGCACCCTTAGTGAGTACAAGTTACATGGGTCTAAAGGGGGTCCCCCCCATCCACATGTCCCAGCATTATAGGAGGCAGATCAGGGTCCTCACAGCTCATCAGCTGGGTGTGTACATCACAGAGCAGGGCAATGCACCATTAGTGAGTTCAGGTTACATGGGTCTATAGCAGGTCCCCCCCATCCACATGTCCCAGCATTATAGGAGGCAGCTCAGTGTCCTCACAGCTCATCAGCTGGGTGTGTACATCACAGAGCAGAGCAATGCACCATTAGTGAGTACAAGTTACATGGGTCTATAGGGGGTCCCCCCCATCCACATGTCCCAGCATTATAGGAGGCAGATCAGGGTCCTCACAGCTCATCAGCTGGGTGTGTACATCATAGAGCAGGGCAATGCACCATTAGTGAGTACAGGTTACATGGGTCTATAGGAGTTCCCTCCCCATCCACATGTCCCAGCATTATAGGAGGCAGATCAGGGTCCTCACAGCTCATCAGCTGGGTGTGTACATCACAGAGCAGAGCAATGCACCATTAGTGAGTACAGGTTACATGGGTCTATAGGAGATCCCTCCCCATCCACATGTCCCAGCATTATAGGAGGCAGATCAGGGTCCTCACAGCTCATCAGCTGGGTGTGTACATCACAGAGCAGGGCAATGCTCCATTAGTGAGTACAGGTTACATGGGTCTATAGGAGGTCCCCCCCCCTCCACATGTACCAGCATTATAGGAGGCAGATCAGGGTCCTCACAGCTCATCAGCTGGGTGTGTACATCACAGAGCAGAGCAATGCTCCATTAGTGAGTACAGGTTACATGGGTCTATAGGAGGTCCCCCCCATCCACATGTCCCAGCATTATAGGAGGCAGATGAGGGTCCTCACAGCTCATCAGCTGGGTGTGTACATCACAGAGCCGGGCAAGGCTCCATTAGTGAGTACAGGTAACATGGGTCTATAGGAGGTCCCCCCATCCACATGTCCCAACATTATAGGAGGCAGATCAAGGTCCTCACAGCTCATCAGCTGGGTGTGTACATCACAGAGCAGAGCAATGCACCATTAGTGAGTACAGGTTACATGGGTGTATAGGAGGTCCCCCTCATCCACATGTCCCAGCATTATAGGAGGCAGATCAGGGTCCTCACAGCTCATCAGCTGGGTGTGTACATCACAGAGCAGAGCAATGCACCATTAGTGAGTACAAGTTACATTGGTCTATAGGAGGTCCCCCCCATCCACATGTCCCAGCATTATAGGAGGCAGATCAGGGATCTCACAGCTCATCAGCTGGACATGTACATCACAGAGCAGGGCAATGCACCATTAGTGAGTACAGGTTACATGGGTCTATAGGAGGTCCCCCCACCATCCACATTTCCCAGCATTATAGGAGGCAGATCAGGGTCCTCACAGCTCATCAGCTGGGTGTGTACATCACAGAGCAGGGCAATGCACCATTAGTGAGTACAGGTTACATGGGTCTAAAGGAGGTCCCCCCCCATCCACATGTCCCAGCATTATAGGAGGCAGGTCAGGGTCCTCACAGCTCATCAGCTGGGTGTGTACATCATAGAGCAGGGCAATGCACCATTAGTGAGTACAGGTTACATGGGTCTATAGGAGGCCCCCCCATCCACATGTCCCAGCATTATAGGAGGCAGATCTGGGTCCTCACAGCTCATCAGCTGGGTGTGTACATCACAGAGCGGGGCAATGCTCCATTAGTGAGTACAGGTTTCATGGGTCTATAGGGGGTCCTCCCCATCCACATGTCCCTGCATTATAAGAGGCAGATCAGGGTCCTCACAGGTCAGCAGCTGGGTGTGTACATCACAGAGCAGGGCAATGCACCATTAGTGAGTACAGGTTACATGGGTCTATAGGGGGTCCTCCCCATCCACATGTCCCTGCATTATAAGAGGCAGATCAGGGTCCTCACAGCTCAGCAGATGGGTGTGTACATCACAGAGCAGAGCAATGCACCATTAGTGAGTACAGGTTACATGGGTCTATAGGAAGTCCCGCCATCCACATGTCCCAGCATTATAGGAGGCAGATCAGGGTCCTCACAGCTCATCAGCTGGGTGTGTACAACACAGAGCAGAGCAATGCACCATTAGTGAGTACAGGTTACATGGGTCTATAGGAGGTCCCCCCCCTATCCACATGTCCCAGCATTATAGGAGGCAGATCAGGGTCCTCACAGCTCATGAACTGGGTGTGTACATCAAAGAGCAGAGCAATGCACCATTAGTGAGTACAGGTTACATGGGTCTATAGGAGGTCCCCCCCATCCACATGTCCCAGCATTATAGGAGGCAGATCAGGGTCCTCACAGCTGAGCAGCTGGGTGTGTACATCACAGAGCAGAGCAATGCACCATTAGTGAGTACAGGTTACATGGGTCTATAGGAGGTCCTCCCCATCCACATGTCCCAGCATTATAGGAGGCAGATCAGGGTCCTCACAGCTCATCAGCTGGGTGTGTACATCACAGAGCAGAGCAATGCACCATTAGTGAGTACAGGTTACATGGGTCTATAGGAGGTCCCTCCCCATCCACATGTCCCAGCATTATAGGAGGCAGATCAGGGTCCTACAGCTCATGAGCTGGGTGTGTACATCACAGAGCAGAGCAATGCACCATTAGTGAGTACAGGTTACATGGGTCTATAGGAGGTCCCCTCCCCATCCACATGTCCCAGCATTATAGGAGGCAGATCAGGGTCCTCACAGCTCATCAGCTGGGTGTGTACATCACAGAGCAGGGCAATGCACCATTAGTGAGTACAGGTTACATGGGTCTATAGGAGGTCCCCCCCATCCACATGTCCCAGCATTATAGGAGGCAGATCAGGGTCTTCACAGCTCATCAGCTGGGTGTGTACATCACAGAGCAGAGCAATGCTCCATTACTGAGTACAGGTTACATGGGTCTATAGGTGGTCCCCCCATCCACATGTCCCAGGATTATAGGAGGCAGATCAGGGTCCTCACAGCTCATGAGCTAGGTGTGTACATCACAGAGCAGGGCAATGCACCATTAGTGAGTACAGGTTACATGGGTCTATAGGAGGTCCCTCCCCATCCACATGTCCCAGCATTATAGGATGCAGATCAGGGTCCTCACAGCTCATCAGCTGGGTGTGTACATCACAGAGCAGGGTAATGCACCGTTAGTGAGTACAGCTAACATGGGTCTATAGGAGGTCCCTCCCCATCCACATGTCCCAGCATTATAGGAGGCAGATCAGGGTCCTCACAGCTCATCAGCTGGGTGTGTACATCACAGAGCAGAGCAATGCTCCATTAGTGAGTACAGGTTACATGGGTCTATAGGAGGTCCCCCCCATCCACATGTCCCAGCATTATAGGAGGCAGATCAGGGTCCTCACAGCTCATCAGCTGGGTGTGTACATCACAGAGCAGAGCAATGCACCATTAGTGAGTACAGGTTACATGGGTCTATAGGGGGTCCCCCCATCCACAAGTCCCAGCATTATAGGAGGCAGATCAGGGTCCTCACAGCTCATCAGCTGGGTGTGTACATCACAGAGCAGGGCAATGCTCCATTAGTGAGTACAGGTTACATGGGTCTATAGGAGGTCCCCCCATCCACATGTCCCAGCATTATAGGAGGGAGATCAGGGTCCTCACAGCTCTTCAGCTGGGTGTGTACATCACAGAGTAGGGCAATGCACCATTAGTGAGTATAAGTTACATGGGTCTATAGGAGGTCCCCCCCATCCACATGTCCCAGCATTATAGGAGGCAGATCAGGGTCCTCACAGCTCATCAGCTGGGTGTGTACATCACAGAGCAGAGCAATGCACCATTAGTGAGTACAGGTTACATGGGTCTATAGAGATCCCCCCCCATCCACATGTCCCAGCATTATAGGAGGCAGCTCAGGGTCCTCACAGCTCTTCAGCTGGGTGTGTACATCACAGAGCAGGGCAATGCACCATTAGTGAGTACAGGTTACATGGGTCTATAGGAGGTCCCCCCCATCCACATGTCCCAGCATTATAGGAGGCAGATCAGGGTCCTCACAGCTCATCAGCTGGGTGTGTACAACACAGAGCAGAGCAATGCACCATTAGTGAGTACAAGTTACATGGGTCTAAAGGGGGTCCCCCCCATCCACATGTCCCAGCATTATAGGAGGCAGATCAGGGTCCTCACAGCTCATCAGCTGGGTGTGTACATCACAGAGCAGGGCAATGCACCATTAGTGAGTTCAGGTTACATGGGTCTATAGCAGGTCCCCCCCATCCACATGTCCCAGCATTATAGGAGGCAGCTCAGGGTCCTCACAGCTCATCAGCTGGGTGTGAACATCACAGAGCAGAGCAATGCACCATTAGTGAGTACAAGTTACATGGGTCTATAGGGGGTCCCCCCCATCCACATGTCCCAGCATTATAGGAGGCAGATCAGGGTCCTCACAGCTCATCAGCTGGGTGTGTACATCATAGAGCAGGGCAATGCACCATTAGTGAGTACAGGTTACATGGGTCTATAGGAGGTCCCCTCCCCATCCACATGTCCCAGCATTATAGGAGGCAGATCAGGGTCCTCACAGCTCATCAGCTGGGTGTGTACATCACAGAGCAGGGCAATGCACCATTAGTGAGTACAGGTTACATGGGTCTATAGGAGGTCCCCCCCATCCACATGTCCCAGCATTATAGGAGGCAGATCAGGGTCTTCACAGCTCATCAGCTGGGTGTGTACATCACAGAGCAGAGCAATGCTCCTTTACTGAGTACAGGTTACATGGGTCTATAGGTGGTCCCCCCATCCACATGTCCCAGGATTATAGGAGGCAGATCAGGGTCCTCACAGCTCATGAGCTAGGTGTGTACATCACAGAGCAGGGCAATGCACCATTAGTGAGTACAGGTTACATGGGTCTATAGGAGGTCCCTCCCCATCCACATGTCCCAGCATTATAGGATGCAGATCAGGGTCCTCACAGCTCATCAGCTGGGTGTGTACATCACAGAGCAGGGTAATGCACCATTAGTGAGTACAGCTAACATGGGTCTATAGGAGGTCCCTCCCCATCCACATGTCCCAGCATTATAGGAGGCAGATCAGGGTCCTCACAGCTCATCAGCTGGGTGTGTACATCACAGAGCAGAGCAATGCTCCATTAGTGAGTACAGGTTACATGGGTCTATAGGAGGTCCCCCCCATCCACATGTCCCAGCATTATAGGAGGCAGATCAGGGTCCTCACAGCTCATCAGCTGGGTGTGTACATCACAGAGCAGAGCAATGCACCATTAGTGAGTACAGGTTACATGGGTCTATAGGGGGTCCCCCCATCCACAAGTCCCAGCATTATAGGAGGCAGATCAGGGTCCTCACAGCTCATCAGCTGGGTGTGTACATCACAGAGCAGGGCAATGCTCCATTAGTGAGTACAGGTTACATGGGTCTATAGGAGGTCCCCCCATCCACATGTCCCAGCATTATAGGAGGGAGATCAGGGTCCTCACAGCTCTTCAGCTGGGTGTGTACATCACAGAGTAGGGCAATGCACCATTAGTGAGTATAAGTTACATGGGTCTATAGGAGGTCCCCCCCATCCACATGTCCCAGCATTATAGGAGGCAGATCAGGGTCCTCACAGCTCATCAGCTGGGTGTGTACATCACAGAGCAGAGCAATGCACCATTAGTGAGTACAGGTTACATGGGTCTATAGAGATCCCCCCCCATCCACATGTCCCAGCATTATAGGAGGCAGCTCAGGGTCCTCACAGCTCTTCAGCTGGGTGTGTACATCACAGAGCAGGGCAATGCACCATTAGTGAGTACAGGTTACATGGGTCTATAGGAGGTCCCCCCCATCCACATGTCCCAGCATTATAGGAGGCAGATCAGGGTCCTCACAGCTCATCAGCTGGGTGTGTACAACACAGAGCAGAGCAATGCACCATTAGTGAGTACAAGTTACATGGGTCTAAAGGGGGTCCCCCCCATCCACATGTCCCAGCATTATAGGAGGCAGATCAGGGTCCTCACAGCTCATCAGCTGGGTGTGTACATCACAGAGCAGGGCAATGCACCATTAGTGAGTTCAGGTTACATGGGTCTATAGCAGGTCCCCCCCATCCACATGTCCCAGCATTATAGGAGGCAGCTCAGGGTCCTCACAGCTCATCAGCTGGGTGTGTACATCACAGAGCAGAGCAATGCACCATTAGTGAGTACAAGTTACATGGGTCTATAGGGGGTCCCCCCCATCCACATGTCCCAGCATTATAGGAGGCAGATCAGGGTCCTCACAGCTCATCAGCTGGGTGTGTACATCATAGAGCAGGGCAATGCACCATTAGTGAGTACAGGTTACATGGGTCTATAGGAGTTCCCTCCCCATCCACATGTCCCAGCATTATAGGAGGCAGATCAGGGTCCTCACAGCTCATCAGCTGGGTGTGTACATCACAGAGCAGAGCAATGCACCATTAGTGAGTACAGGTTACATGGGTCTATAGGAGATCCCTCCCCATCCACATGTCCCAGCATTATAGGAGGCAGATCAGGGTCCTCACAGCTCATCAGCTGGGTGTGTACATCACAGAGCAGGGCAATGCTCCATTAGTGAGTACAGGTTACATGGGTCTATAGGAGGTCCCCCCCCCTCCACATGTACCAGCATTATAGGAGGCAGATCAGGGTCCTCACAGCTCATCAGCTGGGTGTGTACATCACAGAGCAGAGCAATGCTCCATTAGTGAGTACAGGTTACATGGGTCTATAGGAGGTCCCCCCCATCCACATGTCCCAGCATTATAGGAGGCAGATGAGGGTCCTCACAGCTCATCAGCTGGGTGTGTACATCACAGAGCCGGGCAATGCTCCATTAGTGAGTACAGGTAACATGGGTCTATAGGAGGTCCCCCCCATCCACATGTCCCAACATTATAGGAGGCAGATCAAGGTCCTCACAGCTCATCAGCTGGGTGTGTACATCACAGAGCAGAGCAATGCACCATTAGTGAGTACAGGTTACATGGGTGTATAGGAGGTCCCCCTCATCCACATGTCCCAGCATTATAGGAGGCAGATCAGGGTCCTCACAGCTCATCAGCTGGGTGTGCACATCACAGAGCAGAGCAATGCACCATTAGTGAGTACAAGTTACATTGGTCTATAGGAGGTCCCCCCCATCCACATGTCCCAGCATTATAGGAGGCAGATCAGGGATCTCACAGCTCATCAGCTGGACATGTACATCACAGAGCAGGGCAATGCACCATTAGTGAGTACAGGTTACATGGGTCTATAGGAGGTCCCCCCACCATCCACATGTCCCAGCATTATAGGAGGCAGATCAGGGTCCTCACAGCTCATCAGCTGGGTGTGTACATCACAGAGCAGGGCAATGCACCATTAGTGAGTACAGGTTACATGGGTCTAAAGGAGGTCCCCCCCATCCACATGTCCCAGCATTATAGGAGGCAGGTCAGGGTCCTCACAGCTCATCAGCTGGGTGTGTACATCATAGAGCAGGGCAATGCACCATTAGTGAGTACAGGTTACATGGGTCTATAGGAGGCCCCCCCATCCACATGTCCCAGCATTATAGGAGGCAGATCTGGGTCCTCACAGCTCATCAGCTGGGTGTGTACATCACAGAGCGGGGCAATGCTCCATTAGTGAGTACAGGTTTCATGGGTCTATAGGGGGTCCTCCCCATCCACATGTCCCTGCATTATAAGAGGCAGATCAGGGTCCTCACAGGTCAGCAGCTGGGTGTGTACATCACAGAGCAGGGCAATGCACCATTAGTGAGTACAGGTTACATGGGTCTATAGGGGGTCCTCCCCATCCACATGTCCCTGCATTATAAGAGGCAGATCAGGGTCCTCACAGCTCAGCAGATGGGTGTGTACATCACAGAGCAGAGCAATGCACCATTAGTGAGTACAGGTTACATGGGTCTATAGGAAGTCCCTCCATCCACATGTCCCAGCATTATAGGAGGCAGATCAGGGTCCTCACAGCTCATCAGCTGGGTGTGTACAACACAGAGCAGAGCAATGCACCATTAGTGAGTACAGGTTACATGGGTCTATAGGAGGTCCCCCCCCATCCACATGTCCCAGCATTATAGGAGGGAGATCAGGGTCCTCACAGCTCATCAGCTGGGTGTGTACATCACAGAGCAGAGCAATGCACCATTAGTGAGTACAGGTTACATGGGTCTATAGGAGGTCCCTCCCCATCCACATGTCCCAGCATTATAGGAGGCAGATCAGGGTCCTCACAGCTCATCAGCTGGGTGTGTACATCACAGAGCAGGGCAATGCACCATTAGTGAGTACAGGTTACATGGGTCTATAGGGGGTCCCCCCCATCCACATGTCCCAGCATTATAGGAGGCAGATCAGGGTCCTCACAGCTCATCAGCTGGGTGTGTACATCACAGAGCAGGGCAATGCACCATTAGTGAGTACAGGTTACATGGGTCTATAGGAGGTCCCCCCCCTATCCACATGTCCCAGCATTATAGGAGGCAGATCAGGGTCCTCACAGCTCATGAACTGGGTGTGTACATCAAAGAGCAGAGCAATGCACCATTAGTGAGTACAGGTTACATGGGTCTATAGGAGGTCCCCCCCATCCACATGTCCCAGCATTATAGGAGGCAGATCAGGGTCCTCACAGCTCAGCAGCTGGGTGTGTACATCACAGAGCAGAGCAATGCACCATTAGTGAGTACAGGTTACATGGGTCTATAGGAGGTCCTCCCCATCCACATGTCCCAGCATTATAGGAGGCAGATCAGGGTCCTCACAGCTCATCAGCTGGGTGTGTACATCACAGAGCAGAGCAATGCACCATTAGTGAGTACAGGTTACATGGGTCTATAGGAGGTCCCTCCCCATCCACATGTCCCAGCATTATAGGAGGCAGATCAGGGTCCTACAGCTCATGAGCTGGGTGTGTACATCACAGAGCAGAGCAATGCACCATTAGTGAGTACAGGTTACATGGGTCTATAGGAGGTCCCCTCCCCATCCACATGTCCCAGCATTATAGGAGGCAGATCAGGGTCCTCACAGCTCATCAGCTGGGTGTGTACATCACAGAGCAGGGCAATGCACCATTAGTGAGTACAGGTTACATGGGTCTATAGGCGGTCCCCCCCATCCACATGTCCCAGCATTATAGGAGGCAGATCAGGGTCTTCACAGCTCATCAGCTGGGTGTGTACATCACAGAGCAGAGCAATGCTCCATTACTGAGTACAGGTTACATGGGTCTATAGGTGGTCCCCCCATCCACAAGTCCCAGCATTATAGGAGGCAGATCAGGGTCCTCACAGCTCATCAGCTGGGTGTGTACATCACAGAGCAGGGCAATGCTCCATTAGTGAGTACAGGTTACATGGGTCTATAGGAGGTCCCCCCATCCACATGTCCCAGCATTATAGGAGGGAGATCAGGGTCCTCACAGCTCTTCAGCTGGGTGTGTACATCACAGAGTAGGGCAATGCACCATTAGTGAGTATAAGTTACATGGGTCTATAGGAGGTCCCCCCCATCCACATGTCCCAGCATTATAGGAGGCAGATCAGGGTCCTCACAGCTCATCAGCTGGGTGTGTACATCACAGAGCAGAGCAATGCACCATTAGTGAGTACAGGTTACATGGGTCTATAGAGATCCCCCCCCATCCACATGTCCCAGCATTATAGGAGGCAGCTCAGGGTCCTCACAGCTCTTCAGCTGGGTGTGTACATCACAGAGCAGGGCAATGCACCATTAGTGAGTACAGGTTACATGGGTCTATAGGAGGTCCCCCCCATCCACATGTCCCAGCATTATAGGAGGCAGATCAGGGTCCTCACAGCTCATCAGCTGGGTGTGTACAACACAGAGCAGAGCAATGCACCATTAGTGAGTACAAGTTACATGGGTCTAAAGGGGGTCCCCCCCATCCACATGTCCCAGCATTATAGGAGGCAGATCAGGGTCCTCACAGCTCATCAGCTGGGTGTGTACATCACAGAGCAGGGCAATGCACCATTAGTGAGTTCAGGTTACATGGGTCTATAGCAGGTCCCCCCCATCCACATGTCCCAGCATTATAGGAGGCAGCTCAGGGTCCTCACAGCTCATCAGCTGGGTGTGAACATCACAGAGCAGAGCAATGCACCATTAGTGAGTACAAGTTACATGGGTCTATAGGGGGTCCCCCCCATCCACATGTCCCAGCATTATAGGAGGCAGATCAGGGTCCTCACAGCTCATCAGCTGGGTGTGTACATCATAGAGCAGGGCAATGCACCATTAGTGAGTACAGGTTACATGGGTCTATAGGAGTTCCCTCCCCATCCACATGTCCCAGCATTATAGGAGGCAGATCAGGGTCCTCACAGCTCATCAGCTGGGTGTGTACATCACAGAGCAGAGCAATGCACCATTAGTGAGTAAAGGTTACATGGGTCTATAGGAGGTCCCTCCCCATCCACATGTCCCAGCATTATAGGAGGCAGATCAGGGTCCTCACAGCTCATCAGCTGGGTGTGTACATCACAGAGCAGGGCAATGCTCCATTAGTGAGTACAGGTTACATGGGTCTATAGGAGGTCCCCCCCCCTCCACATGTACCAGCATTATAGGAGGCAGATCAGGGTCCTCACAGCTCATCAGCTGGGTGTGTACATCACAGAGCAGAGCAATGCTCCATTAGTGAGTACAGGTTACATGGGTCTATAGGAGGTCCCCCCCATCCACATGTCCCAGCATTATAGGAGGCAGATGAGGGTCCTCACAGCTCATCAGCTGGGTGTGTACATCACAGAGCCGGGCAATGCTCCATTAGTGAGTACAGGTAACATGGGTCTATAGGAGGTCCCCCCCATCCACATGTCCCAACATTATAGGAGGCAGATCAGGGTCCTCACAGCTCATCAGCTGGGTGTGTACATCACAGAGCAGAGCAATGCACCATTAGTGAGTACAGGTTACATGGGTCTATAGGGGGTCCCCCCATCCACAAGTCCCAGCATTATAGGAGGCAGATCAGGGTCCTCACAGCTCATCAGCTGGGTGTGTACATCACAGAGCAGGGCAATGCTCCATTAGTGAGTACAGGTTACATGGGTCTATAGGAGGTCCCCCCATCCACATGTCCCAGCATTATAGGAGGGAGATCAGGGTCCTCACAGCTCTTCAGCTGGGTGTGTACATCACAGAGTAGGGCAATGCACCATTAGTGAGTATAAGTTACATGGGTCTATAGGAGGTCCCCCCCATCCACATGTCCCAGCATTATAGGAGGCAGATCAGGGTCCTCACAGCTCATCAGCTGGGTGTGTACATCATAGAGCAGAGCAATGCACCATTAGTGAGTACAGGTTACATGGGTCTATAGAGATCCCCCCCCATCCACATGTCCCAGCATTATAGGAGGCAGCTCAGGGTCCTCACAGCTCTTCAGCTGGGTGTGTACATCACAGAGCAGGGCAATGCACCATTAGTGAGTACAGGTTACATGGGTCTATAGGAGGTCCCCCCCATCCACATGTCCCAGCATTATAGGAGGCAGATCAGGGTCCTCACAGCTCATCAGCTGGGTGTGTACAACACAGAGCAGAGCAATGCACCATTAGTGAGTACAAGTTACATGGGTCTAAAGGGGGTCCCCCCCATCCACATGTCCCAGCATTATAGGAGGCAGATCAGGGTCCTCACAGCTCATCAGCTGGGTGTGTACATCACAGAGCAGGGCAATGCACCATTAGTGAGTTCAGGTTACATGGGTCTATAGCAGGTCCCCCCCATCCACATGTCCCAGCATTATAGGAGGCAGCTCAGGGTCCTCACAGCTCATCAGCTGGGTGTGTACATCACAGAGCAGAGCAATGCACCATTAGTGAGTACAAGTTACATGGGTCTATAGGGGGTCCCCCCCATCCACATCTCCCAGCATTATAGGAGGCAGATCAGGGTCCTCACAGCTCATCAGCTGGGTGTGTACATCATAGAGCAGGGCAATGCACCATTAGTGAGTACAGGTTACATGGGTCTATAGGAGTTCCCTCCCCATCCACATGTCCCAGCATTATAGGAGGCAGATCAGGGTCCTCACAGCTCATCAGCTGGGTGTGTACATCACAGAGCAGAGCAATGCACCATTAGTGAGTACAGGTTACATGGGTCTATAGGAGGTCCCTCCCCATCCACATGTCCCAGCATTATAGGAGGCAGATCAGGGTCCTCACAGCTCATCAGCTGGGTGTGTACATCACAGAGCAGGGCAATGCTCCATTAGTGAGTACAGGTTACATGGGTCTATAGGAGGTCCCCCCCCCTCCACATGTACCAGCATTATAGGAGGTAGATCAGGGTCCTCACAGCTCATCAGCTGGGTGTGTACATCACAGAGCAGAGCAATGCTCCATTAGTGAGTACAGGTTACATGGGTCTATAGGAGGTCCCCCCCATCCACATGTCCCAGCATTATAGGAGGCAGATGAGGGTCCTCACAGCTCATCAGCTGGGTGTGTACATCACAGAGCCGGGCAATGCTCCATTAGTGAGTACAGGTAACATGGGTCTATAGGAGGTCCCCCCCATCCACATGTCCCAACATTATAGGAGGCAGATCAAGGTCCTCACAGCTCATCAGCTGGGTGTGTACATCACAGAGCAGAGCAATGCACCATTAGTGAGTACAGGTTACATGGGTGTATAGGAGGTCCCCCCCATCCACATGTCCCAGCATTATAGGAGGCAGATCAGGGTCCTCACAGCTCATCAGCTGGGTGTGTACATCACAGAGCAGAGCAATGCACCATTAGTGAGTACAAGTTACATGGGTCTATAGGAGGTCACCCCCATCCACATGTCCCAGCATTATAGGAGGCAGATCAGGGATCTCACAGCTCATCAGCTGGACATGTACATCACAGAGCAGGGCAATGCACCATTAGTGAGTACAGGTTACATGGGTCTATAGGAGGTCCCCCCACCATCCACATGTCCCAGCATTATAGGAGGCAGATCAGGGTCCTCACAGCTCATCAGCTGGGTGTGTACATCACAGAGCAGGGCAATGCACCATTAGTGAGTACAGGTTACATGGGTCTAAAGGAGGTCCCCCCCATCCACATGTCCCAGCATTATAGGAGGCAGGTCAGGGTCCTCACAGCTCATCAGCTGGGTGTGTACATCATAGAGCAGGGCAATGCACCATTAGTGAGTACAGGTTACATGGGTCTATAGGAGGCCCCCCCATCCACATGTCCCAGCATTATAGGAGGCAGATCTGGGTCCTCACAGCTCATCAGCTGGGTGTGTACATCACAGAGCGGGGCAATGCTCCATTAGTGAGTACAGGTTTCATGGGTCTATAGGGGGTCCTCCCCATCCACATGTCCCTGCATTATAAGAGGCAGATCAGGGTCCTCACAGCTCAGCAGCTGGGTGTGTACATCACAGAGCAGGGCAATGCACCATTTGTGAGTACAGGTTACATGGGTCTATAGGGGGTCCTCCCCATCCACATGTCCCTGCATTATAAGAGGCAGATCAGGGTCCTCACAGCTCAGCAGATGGGTGTGTACATCACAGAGCAGAGCAATGCACCATTAGTGAGTACAGGTTACATGGGTTATAGGAAGTCCCTCCATCCACATGTCCCAGCATTATAGGAGGCAGATCAGGGTCCTCACAGCTCATCAGCTGGGTGTGTACAACACAGAGCAGAGCAATGCACCATTAGTGAGTACAGGTTACATGGGTCTATAGGAGGTCCCCCCCCATCCACATGTCCCAGCATTATAGGAGGGAGATCAGGGTCCTCACAGCTCATCAGCTGGGTGTGTACATCACAGAGCAGAGCAATGCACCATTAGTGAGTACAGGTTACATGGGTCTATAGGAGGTCCCTCCCCATCCACATGTCCCAGCATTATAGGAGGCAGATCAGGGTCCTCACAGCTCATCAGCTGGGTGTGTACATCACAGAGCAGGGCAATGCACCATTAGTGAGTACAGGTTACATGGGTCTATAGGGGGTCCCCCCCATCCACATGTCCCAGCATTATAGGAGGCAGATCAGGGTCCTCACAGCTCATCAGCTGGGTGTGTACATCACAGAGCAGGGCAATGCACCATTAGTGAGTACAGGTTACATGGGTCTATAGGAGGTCCCCCCCCTATCCACATGTCCCAGCATTATAGGAGGCAGATCAGGGTCCTCACAGCTCATGAACTGGGTGTGTACATCAAAGAGCAGAGCAATGCACCATTAGTGAGTACAGGTTACATGGGTCTATAGGAGGTCCCCCCCATCCACATGTCCCAGCATTATAGGAGGCAGATCAGGGTCCTCACAGCTCAGCAGCTGGGTGTGTACATCACAGAGCAGAGCAATGCACCATTAGTGAGTACAGGTTACATGGGTCTATAGGAGGTCCTCCCCATCCACATGTCCCAGCATTATAGGAGGCAGATCAGGGTCCTCACAGCTCATCAGCTGGGTGTGTACATCACAGAGCAGGGCAATGCACCATTAGTGAGTACAGGTTACATGGGTCTATAGGAGATCCCCCCATCCACATGTCCCAGCATTATAGGAGGCAGATCAGGGTCCTCACAGCTCATCAGTTGGGTATGTACATCACAGAGCAGGGCAATGCACCATTAATGAGTACAGGTTACATGGGTCTATAGGAGATCCTCCCATCCACATGTCCCAGCATTATAGGAGGCAGATCAGGGTCCTCACAGCTCATCAGCTGGGTGTGTACATCACAGAGCAGGGCAATGCACCATTAGTGAGTACAGGTTACATGGGTCTATAGGAGGTCCCTCCCCATCCACATGTCCCAGGATTATAGGAGGCAGATCAGGGTCCTCACAGCTCATCAGCTGGGTGTGTACATCACAGAGCAGGGCAATGCACCATTAGTGAGTACAGGTTACTTTGGTCTATAGGAGATCTCCCCATCCACATGTCCCAGCATTATAGGAGGCAGATCAGGGTCCTCACAGCTCATCAGCTGGGTATGGACATCACAGAGCAGAGCAATGCACCAATAGTGAGTACAGGTTACATGGGTCTATAGGATGTCCCCCCCATCCACATATCCCAGCATTATAGGAGGCAGATTGGGTCCTCACAGCTCATCAGCTGGGTGTTTACATCACAGAGCAGGGCAATGCACCATTAGTGAGTACAGATTACATGGGTCTATAGGAGGTCCCTCCCCATCCACATGTCCCAGCATTATAGGAGGCAGATCAGGGTCCTCACAGCTCATCAGCTGGGTGTGTACATCACAGAGCAGAGCAATGCACCATTAGTGAGAACAGGTTACATGGGTCTATAGGAGGTCCCTCCCCATCCACATGTCCCAGCATTATAGGAGGCAGATCAGGGTCCTCACAGCTCAGCAGCTGGGTGTGTACATCACAGAGCAGAGCAATGCACCATTAGTGAGTACAGGTTACATGGGTCTATAGGAGGTCCCTCCCCATCCACATGTCCCAGCATTATAGGAGGCAGATCAGGGTCCTACAGCTCATGAGCTGGGTGTGTACATCACAGAGCAGGGCAATGCACCATTAGTGAGTACAGGTTACATGGGTCTATAGGAGGTCCCCCCCATCCACATGTCCCAGCATTATAGGAGGCAGATCAGGGTCTTCACAGCTCATCAGCTGGGTGTGTACATCACAGAGCAGAGCAATGCTCCATTACTGAGTACAGGTTACATGGGTCTATAGGTGGTCCCCCCATCCACATGTCCCAGGATTATAGGAGGCAGATCAGGGTCCTCACAGCTCATGAGCTAGGTGTGTACATCACAGAGCAGGGCAATGCACCATTAGTGAGTACAGGTTACATGGGTCTATAGGAGGTCCCTCCCCATCCACATGTCCCAGCATTATAGGATGCAGATCAGGGTCCTCACAGCTCATCAGCTGGGTGTGTACATCACAGAGCAGGGTAATGCACCGTTAGTGAGTACAGCTAACATGGGTCTATAGGAGGTCCCCCCATCCACATGTCCCAGCATTATAGGAGGGAGATCAGGGTCCTCACAGCTCTTCAGCTGGGTGTGTACATCACAGAGTAGGGCAATGCACCATTAGTGAGTATAAGTTACATGGGTCTATAGGAGGTCCCCCCCCCATCCACATGTCCCAGCATTATAGGAGGCAGATCAGGGTCCTCACAGCTCAACAGCTGGGTGTGTACATCACAGAGCAGAGCAATGCACCATTAGTGAGTACAGGTTACATGGGTCTATAGAGATCCCCCCCCATCCACATGTCCCAGCATTATAGGAGGCAGCTCAGGGTCCTCACAGCTCTTCAGCTGGGTGTGTACATCACAGAGCAGGGCAATGCACCATTAGTGAGTACAGGTTACATGGGTCTATAGGAGGTCCCCCCCATCCACATGTCCCAGCATTATAGGAGGCAGATCAGGGTCCTCACAGCTCATCAGCTGGGTGTGTACAACACAGAGCAGAGCAATGCACCATTAGTGAGTACAAGTTACATGGGTCTAAAGGGGGTCCCCCCCATCCACATGTCCCAGCATTATAGGAGGCAGATCAGGGTCCTCACAGCTCATCAGCTGGGTGTGTACATCACAGAGCAGGGCAATGCACCATTAGTGAGTTCAGGTTACATGGGTCTATAGCAGGTCCCCCCCATCCACATGTCCCAGCATTATAGGAGGCAGCTCAGGGTCCTCACAGCTCATCAGCTGGGTGTGTACATCACAGAGCAGAGCAATGCACCATTAGTGAGTACAAGTTACATGGGTCTATAGGGGGTCCCCCCCATCCACATGTCCCAGCATTATAGGAGGCAGATCAGGGTCCTCACAGCTCATCAGCTGGGTGTGTACATCATAGAGCAGGGCAATGCACCATTAGTGAGTACAGGTTACATGGGTCTATAGGAGTTCCCTCCCCATCCACATGTCCCAGCATTATAGGAGGCAGATCAGGGTCCTCACAGCTCATCAGCTGGGTGTGTACATCACAGAGCAGAGCAATGCACCATTAGTGAGTACAGGTTACATGGGTCTATAGGAGGTCCCTCCCCATCCACATGTCCCAGCATTATAGGAGGCAGATCAGGGTCCTCACAGCTCCTCAGCTGGGTGTGTACATCACAGAGCCGGGCAATGCTCCATTAGTGAGTACAGGTAACATGGGTCTATACGAGGTCCCCCCCATCCACATGTCCCAGCATTATAGGAGGCAGATCAAGGTCCTCACAGCTCATCAGCTGGGTGTGTACATCACAGAGCAGAGCAATGCACCATTAGTGAGTACAGGTTACATGGGTGTATAGGAGGTCCCCCCCATCCACTTGTCCCAGCATTATAGGAGGCAGATCAGGGTCCTCACAGCTCATCAGCTGGGTGTGTACATCACAGAGCAGAGCAATGCACCATTAGTGAGTACAAGTTACATGGGTCTATAGGAGGTCCCCCCCATCCACATGTCCCAGCATTATAGGAGGCAGATCAGGGATCTCACAGCTCATCAGCTGGACATGTACATCACAGGGCAGGGCAATGCACCATTAGTGAGTACAGGTTACATGGGTCTATAGGAGGTCCCCCCACCATCCACATGTCCCAGCATTATAGGAGGCAGATCAGGGTCCTCACAGCTCATCAGCTGGGTGTGTACATCACAGAGCAGGGCAATGCACCATTAGTGAGTACAGGTTACATGGGTCTAAAGGAGGTCCCCCCCATCCACATGTCCCAGCATTATAGGAGGCAGGTCAGGGTCCTCACAGCTCATCAGCTGGGTGTGTACATCATAGAGCAGGGCAATGCACCATTAGTGAGTACAGGTTACATGGGTCTATAGGATGCCCCCCCATCCACATGTCCCAGCATTATAGGAGGCAGATCTGGGTCCTCACAGCTCATCAGCTGGGTGTGTACATCACAGAGCGGGGCAATGCTCCATTAGTGAGTACAGGTTTCATGGGTCTATAGGGGGTCCTCCCCATCCACATGTCCCTGCATTATAAGAGGCAGATCAGGGTCCTCACAGCTCAGCAGCTGGGTGTGTACATCACAGAGCAGGGCAATGCACCATTATTGAGTACAGGTTACATGGGTCTATAGGGGGTCCTCCCCATCCACATGTCCCTGCATTATAAGAGGCAGATCAGGGTCCTCACAGCTCAGCAGATGGGTGTGTACATCACAGAGCAGAGCAATGCACCATTAGTGAGTACAGGTTACATGGGTCTATAGGAAGTCCCTCCATCCACATGTCCCAGCATTATAGGAGGCAGATCAGGGTCCTCACAGCTCATCAGCTGGGTGTGTACAACACAGAGCAGAGCAATGCACCATTAGTGAGTACAGGTTACATGGGTCTATAGGAGGTCCCCCCCCATCCACATGTCCCAGCATTATAGGAGGGAGATCAGGGTCCTCACAGCTCATCAGCTGGGTGTGTACATCACAGAGCAGAGCAATGCACCATTAGTGAGTACAGGTTACATGGGTCTATAGGAGGTCCCTCCCCATCCACATGTCCCAGCATTATAGGAGGCAGATCAGGGTCCTCACAGCTCATCAGCTGGGTGTGTACATCACAGAGCAGGGCAATGCACCATTAGTGAGTACAGGTTACATGGGTCTATAGGGGGTCCCCCCCATCCACATGTCCCAGCATTATAGGAGGCAGATCAGGGTCCTCACAGCTCATCAGCTGGGTGTGTACATCACAGAGCAGGGCAATGCTCCATTAGTGAGTACAGGTTACATGGGTCTATAGGAGGTCCCCCCATCCACATGTCCCAGCATTATAGGAGGGAGATCAGGGTCCTCACAGCTCTTCAGCTGGGTGTGTACATCACAGAGTAGGGCAATGCACCATTAGTGAGTACAGGTTACATGGGTCTATAGGGGGTCCCCCCATCCACAAGTCCCAGCATTATAGGAGGCAGATCAGGGTCCTCACAGCTCATCAGCTGGGTGTGTACATCACAGAGCAGGGCAATGCTCCATTAGTGAGTACAGGTTATATGGGTCTATAGGAGGTCCCCCCATCCACATGTCCCAGCATTATAGGAGGGAGATCAGGGTCCTCACAGCTCTTCAGCTGGGTGTGTACATCACAGAGTAGGGCAATGCACCATTAGTGAGTATAAGTTACATGGGTCTATAGGAGGTCCCCCCCATCCACATGTCCCAGCATTATAGGAGGCAGATCAGGGTCCTCACAGCTCATCAGCTGGGTGTGTACATCACAGAGCAGAGCAATGCACCATTAGTGAGTACAGGTTACATGGGTCTATAGAGATCCCCCCCCATCCACATGTCCCTGCATTATAGGAGGCAGCTCAGGGTCCTCACAGCTCTTCAGCTGGGTGTGTACATCACAGAGCAGGGCAATGCACCATTAGTGAGTACAGGTTACATGGGTCTATAGGAGGTCCCCCCCATCCACATGTCCCAGCATTATAGGAGGCAGATCAGGGTCCTCACAGCTCATCAGCTGGGTGTGTACAACACAGAGCAGAGCAATGCACCATTAGTGAGTACAAGTTACATGGGTCTAAAGGGGGTCCCCCCCATCCACATGTCCCAGCATTATAGGAGGCAGATCAGGGTCCTCACAGCTCATCAGCTGGGTGTGTACATCACAGAGCAGGGCAATGCACCATTAGTGAGTTCAGGTTACATGGGTCTATAGCAGGTCCCCCCCATCCACATGTCCCAGCATTATAGGAGGCAGCTCAGGGTCCTCACAGCTCATCAGCTGGGTGTGTACATCACAGAGCAGAGCAATGCACCATTAGTGAGTACAAGTTACATGGGTCTATAGGGGGTCCCCCCCATCCACATGTCCCAGCATTATAGGAGGCAGATCAGGGTCCTCACAGCTCATCAGCTGGGTGTGTACATCATAGAGCAGGGCAATGCACCATTAGTGAGTACAGGTTACATGGGTCTATAGGAGTTCCCTCCCCATCCACATGTCCCAGCATTATAGGAGGCAGATCAGGGTCCTCACAGCTCATCAGCTGGGTGTGTACAACACAGAGCAGAGCAATGCACCATTAGTGAGTACAGGTTACATGGGTCTATAGGAGGTCCCCCCCCATCCACATGTCCCAGCATTATAGGAGGGAGATCAGGGTCCTCACAGCTCATCAGCTGGGTGTGTACATCACAGAGCAGAGCAATGCACCATTAGTGAGTACAGGTTACATGGGTCTATAGGAGGTCCCTCCCCATCCACATGTCCCAGCATTATAGGAGGCAGATCAGGGTCCTCACAGCTCATCAGCTGGGTGTGTACATCACAGAGCAGGGCAATGCACCATTAGTGAGTACAGGTTACATGGGTCTATAGGGGGTCCCCCCCATCCACATGTCCCAGCATTATAGGAGGCAGATCAGGGTCCTCACAGCTCATCAGCTGGGTGTGTACATCACAGAGCAGGGCAATGCACCATTAGTGAGTACAGGTTACATGGGTCTATAGGAGGTCCCTCCCCATCCACATGTCCCAGGATTATAGGAGGCAGATCAGGGTCCTCACAGCTCATCAGCTGGGTGTGTACATCACAGAGCAGGGCAATGCACCATTAGTGAGTACAGGTTACTTTGGTCTATAGGAGATCCCCCCATCCACATGTCCCAGCATTATAGGAGGCAGATCAGGGTCCTCACAGCTCATCAGCTGGGTATGGACATCACAGAGCAGAGCAATGCACCATTAGTGAGTACAGGTTACATGGGTCTATAGGATGTCCCCCCCATCCACATATCCCAGCATTATAGGAGGCAGATTGGGTCCTCACAGCTCATCAGCTGGGTGTTTACATCACAGAGCAGGGCAATGCACCATTAGTGAGTACAGATTACATGGGTCTATAGGAGGTCCCTCCCCATCCACATGTCCCAGCATTATAGGAGGCAGATCAGGGTCCTCACAGCTCATCAGCTGGGTGTGTACATCACAGAGCAGAGCAATGCACCATTAGTGAGAACAGGTTACATGGGTCTATAGGAGGTCCCTCCCCATCCACATGTCCCAGCATTATAGGAGGCAGATCAGGGTCCTCACAGCTCATCAGCTGGGTGTGTACATCACAGAGCAGAGCAATGCACCATTAGTGAGTACAGGTTACATGGGTCTATAGGAGGTCCCCCCCATCCACATGTCCCAGCATTATAGGAGGCAGATCAGGGTCCTCACAGCTCAGCAGCTGGGTGTGTACATCACAGAGCAGAGCAATGCACCATTAGTGAGTACAGGTTACATGGGTCTATAGGAGGTCCTCCCCATCCACATGTCCCAGCATTATAGGAGGCAGATCAGGGTCCTCACAGCTCATCAGCTGGGAGTGTACATCACAGAGCAGGGCAATGCACCATTAGTGAGTACAGGTTACATGGGTCTATAGGAGATCCCCCCATCCACATGTCCCAGCATTATAGGAGGCAGATCAGGGTCCTCACAGCTCATCAGTTGGGTATGTACATCACAGAGCAGGGCAATGCACCATTAGTGAGTACAGGTTACATGGGTCTATAGGAGATCCTCCCATCCACATGTCCCAGCATTATAGGAGGCAGATCAGGGTCCTCACAGCTCATCAGCTGGGTGTGTACATCACAGAGCAGGGCAATGCACCATTAGTGAGTACAGGTTACATGGGTCTATAGGAGGTCCCTCCCCATCCACATGTCCCAGGATTATAGGAGGCAGATCAGGGTCCTCACAGCTCATCAGCTGGGTGTGTACATCACAGAGCAGGGCAATGCACCATTAGTGAGTACAGGTTACTTTGGTCTATAGGAGATCCCCCCATCCACATGTCCCAGCATTATAGGAGGCAGATCAGGGTCCTCACAGCTCATCAGCTGGGTATGGACATCACAGAGCAGAGCAATGCACCATTAGTGAGTACAGGTTACATGGGTCTATAGGATGTCCCCCCCATCCACATATCCCAGCATTATAGGAGGCAGATTGGGTCCTCACAGCTCATCAGCTGGGTGTTTACATCACAGAGCAGGGCAATGCACCATTAGTGAGTACAGATTACATGGGTCTATAGGAGGTCCCTCCCCATCCACATGTCCCAGCATTATAGGAGGCAGATCAGGGTCCTCACAGCTCATCAGCTGGGTGTGTACATCACAGAGCAGAGCAATGCACCATTAGTGAGAACAGGTTACATGGGTCTATAGGAGGTCCCTCCCCATCCACATGTCCCAGCATTATAGGAGGCAGATCAGGGTCCTCACAGCTCATCAGCTGGGTGTGTACATCACAGAGCAGAGCAATGCACCATTAGTGAGTACAGGTTACATGGGTCTATAGGAGGTCCCTCCCCATCCACATGTCCCAGCATTATAGGAGGCAGATCAGGGTCCTACAGCTCATGAGCTGGGTGTGTACATCACAGAGCAGAGCAATGCACCATTAGTGAGTACAGGTTACATGGGTCTATAGGAGGTCCCCTCCCCATCCACATGTCCCAGCATTATAGGAGGCAGATCAGGGTCCTCACAGCTCATCAGCTGGGTGTGTACATCACAGAGCAGGGCAATGCACCATTAGTGAGTACAGGTTACATGGGTCTATAGGAGGTCCCCCCCATCCACATGTCCCAGCATTATAGGAGGCAGATCAGGGTCTTCACAGCTCATCAGCTGGGTGTGTACATCACAGAGCAGAGCAATGCTCCATTACTGAGTACAGGTTACATGGGTCTATAGGTGGTCCCCCCATCCACATGTCCCAGGATTATAGGAGGCAGATCAGGGTCCTCACAGCTCATGAGCTAGGTGTGTACATCACAGAGCAGGGCAATGCACCATTAGTGAGTACAGGTTACATGGGTCTATAGGAGGTCCCTCCCCATCCACATGTCCCAGCATTATAGGATGCAGATCAGGGTCCTCACAGCTCATCAGCTGGGTGTGTACATCACAGAGCAGGGTAATGCACCGTTAGTGAGTACAGCTAACATGGGTCTATAGGAGGTCCCTCCCCATCCACATGTCCCAGCATTATAGGAGGCAGATCAGGGTCCTCACAGCTCATCAGCTGGGTGTGTACATCACAGAGCAGAGCAATGCTCCATTAGTGAGTACAGGTTACATGGGTCTATAGGAGGTCCCCCCATCCACATGTCCCAGCATTATAGGAGGCAGATCAGGGTCCTCACAGCTCATCAGCTGGGTGTGTACATCACAGAGCAGAGCAATGCACCATTAGTGAGTACAGGTTACATGGGTCTATAGGGGGTCCCCCCATCCACAAGTCCCAGCATTATAGGAGGCAGATCAGGGTCCTCACAGCTCATCAGCTGGGTGTGTACATCACAGAGCAGGGCAATGCTCCATTAGTGAGTACAGGTTACATGGGTCTATAGGAGGTCCCCCCATCCACATGTCCCAGCATTATAGGAGGGAGATCAGGGTCCTCACAGCTCTTCAGCTGGGTGTGTACATCACAGAGTAGGGCAATGCACCATTAGTGAGTATAAGTTACATGGGTCTATAGGAGGTCCCCCCCATCCACATGTCCCAGCATTATAGGAGGCAGATCAGGGTCCTCACAGCTCATCAGCTGGGTGTGTACATCACAGAGCAGAGCAATGCACCATTAGTGAGTACAGGTTACATGGGTCTATAGAGATCCCCCCCCATCCACATGTCCCAGCATTATAGGAGGCAGCTCAGGGTCCTCACAGCTCATCAGCTGGGTGTGTACATCACAGAGCAGGGCAATGCACCGTTAGTGAGTACAGGTTACATGGGTCTATAGGAGGTCCCCCCCATCCACATGTCCCAGCATTATAGGAGGCAGATCAGGGTCCTCACAGCTCATCAGCTGGGTGTGTACAACACAGAGCAGAGCAATGCACCATTAGTGAGTACAAGTTACATGGGTCTAAAGGGGGTCCCCCCCATCCACATGTCCCAGCATTATAGGAGGCAGATCAGGGTCCTCACAGCTCATCAGCTGGGTGTGTACATCATAGAGCAGGGCAATGCACCATTAGTGAGTACAGGTTACATGGGTCTATAGGAGGCCCCCCATCCACATGTCCCAGCATTATAGGAGGCAGATCTGGGTCCTCACAGCTCATCAGCTGGGTGTGTACATCACAGAGCGGGGCAATGCTCCATTAGTGAGTACAGGTTTCATGGGTCTATAGGGGGTCCTCCCCATCCACATGTCCCTGCATTATAAGAGGCAGATCAGGGTCCTCACAGCTCAGCAGCTGGGTGTGTACATCACAGAGCAGGGCAATGCACCATTATTGAGTACAGGTTACATGGGTCTATAGGGGGTCCTCCCCATCCACATGTCCCTGCATTATAAGAGGCAGATCAGGGTCCTCACAGCTCAGCAGATGGGTGTGTACATCACAGAGCAGAGCAATGCACCATTAGTGAGTACAGGTTACATGGGTCTATAGGAAGTCCCTCCATCCACATGTCCCAGCATTATAGGAGGCAGATCAGGGTCCTCACAGCTCATCAGCTGGGTGTGTACAACACAGAGCAGAGCAATGCACCATTAGTGAGTACAGGTTACATGGGTCTATAGGAGGTCCCCCCCCATCCACATGTCCCAGCATTATAGGAGGGAGATCAGGGTCCTCACAGCTCATCAGCTGGGTGTGTACATCACAGAGCAGAGCAATGCACCATTAGTGAGTACAGGTTACATGGGTCTATAGGAGGTCCCTCCCCATCCACATGTCCCAGCATTATAGGAGGCAGATCAGGGTCCTCACAGCTCATCAGCTGGGTGTGTACATCACAGAGCAGGGCAATGCACCATTAGTGAGTACAGGTTACATGGGTCTATAGGGGGTCCCCCCCATCCACATGTCCCAGCATTATAGGAGGCAGATCAGGGTCCTCACAGCTCATCAGCTGGGTGTGTACATCACAGAGCAGGGCAATGCACCATTAGTGAGTACAGGTTACATGGGTCTATAGGAGGTCCCTCCCCATCCACATGTCCCAGGATTATAGGAGGCAGATCAGGGTCCTCACAGCTCATCAGCTGGGTGTGTACATCACAGAGCAGGGCAATGCACCATTAGTGAGTACAGGTTACTTTGGTCTATAGGAGATCCCCCCATCCACATGTCCCAGCATTATAGGAGGCAGATCAGGGTCCTCACAGCTCATCAGCTGGGTATGGACATCACAGAGCAGAGCAATGCACCATTAGTGAGTACAGGTTACATGGGTCTATAGGATGTCCCCCCCATCCACATATCCCAGCATTATAGGAGGCAGATTGGGTCCTCACAGCTCATCAGCTGGGTGTTTACATCACAGAGCAGGGCAATGCACCATTAGTGAGTACAGATTACATGGGTCTATAGGAGGTCCCTCCCCATCCACATGTCCCAGCATTATAGGAGGCAGATCAGGGTCCTCACAGCTCATCAGCTGGGTGTGTACATCACAGAGCAGAGCAATGCACCATTAGTGAGAACAGGTTACATGGGTCTATAGGAGGTCCCTCCCCATCCACATGTCCCGGCATTATAGGAGGCAGATCAGGGTCCTCACAGCTCATCAGCTGGGTGTGTACATCACAGAGCAGAGCAATGCACCATTAGTGAGTACAGGTTACATGGGTCTATAGGAGGTCCCCCCCATCCACATGTCCCAGCATTATAGGAGGCAGATCAGGGTCCTCACAGCTCAGCAGCTGGGTGTGTACATCACAGAGCAGAGCAATGCACCATTAGTGAGTACAGGTTACATGGGTCTATAGGAGGTCCTCCCCATCCACATGTCCCAGCATTATAGGAGGCAGATCAGGGTCCTCACAGCTCATCAGCTGGGAGTGTACATCACAGAGCAGGGCAATGCACCATTAGTGAGTACAGGTTACATGGGTCTATAGGAGATCCCCCCATCCACATGTCCCAGCATTATAGGAGGCAGATCAGGGTCCTCACAGCTCATCAGTTGGGTATGTACATCACAGAGCAGGGCAATGCACCATTAGTGAGTACAGGTTACATGGGTCTATAGGAGATCCTCCCATCCACATGTCCCAGCATTATAGGAGGCAGATCAGGGTCCTCACAGCTCATCAGCTGGGTGTGTACATCACAGAGCAGGGCAATGCACCATTAGTGAGTACAGGTTACTTGGGTCTATAGGAGGTCCCTCCCCATCCACATGTCCCAGGATTATAGGAGGCAGATCAGGGTCCTCACAGCTCATCAGCTGGGTGTGTACATCACAGAGCAGGGCAATGCACCATTAGTGAGTACAGGTTACTTTGGTCTATAGGAGATCCCCCCATCCACATGTCCCAGCATTATAGGAGGCAGATCAGGGTCCTCACAGCTCATCAGCTGGGTATGGACATCACAGAGCAGAGCAATGCACCATTAGTGAGTACAGGTTACATGGGTCTATAGGATGTCCCCCCCATCCACATATCCCAGCATTATAGGAGGCAGATTGGGTCCTCACAGCTCATCAGCTGGGTGTTTACATCACAGAGCAGGGCAATGCACCATTAGTGAGTACAGATTACATGGGTCTATAGGAGGTCCCTCCCCATCCACATGTCCCAGCATTATAGGAGGCAGATCAGGGTCCTCACAGCTCATCAGCTGGGTGTGTACATCACAGAGCAGAGCAATGCACCATTAGTGAGAACAGGTTACATGGGTCTATAGGAGGTCCCTCCCCATCCACATGTCCCAGCATTATAGGAGGCAGATCAGGGTCCTCACAGCTCATCAGCTGGGTGTGTACATCACAGAGCAGAGCAATGCACCATTAGTGAGTACAGGTTACATGGGTCTATAGGAGGTCCCTCCCCATCCACATGTCCCAGCATTATAGGAGGCAGATCAGGGTCCTACAGCTCATGAGCTGGGTGTGTACATCACAGAGCAGAGCAATGCACCATTAGTGAGTACAGGTTACATGGGTCTATAGGAGGTCCCCTCCCCATCCACATGTCCCAGCATTATAGGAGGCAGATCAGGGTCCTCACAGCTCATCAGCTGGGTGTGTACATCACAGAGCAGGGCAATGCACCATTAGTGAGTACAGGTTACATGGGTCTATAGGAGGTCCCCCCCATCCACATGTCCCAGCATTATAGGAGGCAGATCAGGGTCTTCACAGCTCATCAGCTGGGTGTGTACATCACAGAGCAGAGCAATGCTCCATTACTGAGTACAGGTTACATGGGTCTATAGGTGGTCCCCCCATCCACATGTCCCAGGATTATAGGAGGCAGATCAGGGTCCTCACAGCTCATGAGCTAGGTGTGTACATCACAGAGCAGGGCAATGCACCATTAGTGAGTACAGGTTACATGGGTCTATAGGAGGTCCCTCCCCATCCACATGTCCCAGCATTATAGGATGCAGATCAGGGTCCTCACAGCTCATCAGCTGGGTGTGTACATCACAGAGCAGGGTAATGCACCGTTAGTGAGTACAGCTAACATGGGTCTATAGGAGGTCCCTCCCCATCCACATGTCCCAGCATTATAGGAGGCAGATCAGGGTCCTCACAGCTCATCAGCTGGGTGTGTACATCACAGAGCAGAGCAATGCTCCATTAGTGAGTACAGGTTACATGGGTCTATAGGAGGTCCCCCCATCCACATGTCCCAGCATTATAGGAGGCAGATCAGGGTCCTCACAGCTCATCAGCTGGGTGTGTACATCACAGAGCAGAGCAATGCACCATTAGTGAGTACAGGTTACATGGGTCTATAGGGGGTCCCCCCATCCACAAGTCCCAGCATTATAGGAGGCAGATCAGGGTCCTCACAGCTCATCAGCTGGGTGTGTACATCACAGAGCAGGGCAATGCTCCATTAGTGAGTACAGGTTACATGGGTCTATAGGAGGTCCCCCCATCCACATGTCCCAGCATTATAGGAGGGAGATCAGGGTCCTCACAGCTCTTCAGCTGGGTGTGTACATCACAGAGTAGGGCAATGCACCATTAGTGAGTATAAGTTACATGGGTCTATAGGAGGTCCCCCCCATCCACATGTCCCAGCATTATAGGAGGCAGATCAGGGTCCTCACAGCTCATCAGCTGGGTGTGTACATCACAGAGCAGAGCAATGCACCATTAGTGAGTACAGGTTACATGGGTCTATAGAGATCCCCCCCCATCCACATGTCCCAGCATTATAGGAGGCAGCTCAGGGTCCTCACAGCTCTTCAGCTGGGTGTGTACATCACAGAGCAGGGCAATGCACCGTTAGTGAGTACAGGTTACATGGGTCTATAGGAGGTCCCCCCCATCCACATGTCCCAGCATTATAGGAGGCAGATCAGGGTCCTCACAGCTCATCAGCTGGGTGTGTACAACACAGAGCAGAGCAATGCACCATTAGTGAGTACAAGTTACATGGGTCTAAAGGGGGTCCCCCCCATCCACATGTCCCAGCATTATAGGAGGCAGATCAGGGTCCTCACAGCTCATCAGCTGTGTGTGTACATCACAGAGCAGGGCAATGCACCATTAGTGAGTACAGGTTACATGGGTCTATAGGAGGTCCCTCCCCATCCACATGTCCCAGGATTATAGGAGGCAGATCAGGGTCCTCACAGCTCATCAGCTGGGTGTGTACATCACAGAGCAGGGCAATGCACCATTAGTGAGTACAGGTTACTTTGGTCTATAGGAGATCCCCCCATCCACATGTCCCAGCATTATAGGAGGCAGATCAGGGTCCTCACAGCTCATCAGCTGGGTATGGACATCACAGAGCAGAGCAATGCACCATTAGTGAGTACAGGTTACATGGGTCTATAGGATGTCCCCCCCATCCACATATCCCAGCATTATAGGAGGCAGATTGGGTCCTCACAGCTCATCAGCTGGGTGTTTACATCACAGAGCAGGGCAATGCACCATTAGTGAGTACAGATTACATGGGTCTATAGGAGGTCCCTCCCCATCCACATGTCCCAGCATTATAGGAGGCAGATCAGGGTCCTCACAGCTCATCAGCTGGGTGTGTACATCACAGAGCAGAGCAATGCACCATTAGTGAGAACAGGTTACATGGGTCTATAGGAGGTCCCTCCCCATCCACATGTCCCAGCATTATAGGAGGCAGATCAGGGTCCTCACAGCTCATCAGCTGGGTGTGTACATCACAGAGCAGAGCAATGCACCATTAGTGAGTACAGGTTACATGGGTCTATAGGAGGTCCCTCCCCATCCACATGTCCCAGCATTATAGGAGGCAGATCAGGGTCCTACAGCTCATGAGCTGGGTGTGTACATCACAGAGCAGAGCAATGCACCATTAGTGAGTACAGGTTACATGGGTCTATAGGAGGTCCCCTCCCCATCCACATGTCCCAGCATTATAGGAGGCAGATCAGGGTCCTCACAGCTCATCAGCTGGGTGTGTACATCACAGAGCAGGGCAATGCACCATTAGTGAGTACAGGTTACATGGGTCTATAGGAGGTCCCCCCCATCCACATGTCCCAGCATTATAGGAGGCAGATCAGGGTCTTCACAGCTCATCAGCTGGGTGTGTACATCACAGAGCAGAGCAATGCTCCATTACTGAGTACAGGTTACATGGGTCTATAGGTGGTCCCCCCATCCACATGTCCCAGGATTATAGGAGGCAGATCAGGGTCCTCACAGCTCATGAGCTAGGTGTGTACATCACAGAGCAGGGCAATGCACCATTAGTGAGTACAGGTTACATGGGTCTATAGGAGGTCCCTCCCCATCCACATGTCCCAGCATTATAGGATGCAGATCAGGGTCCTCACAGCTCATCAGCTGGGTGTGTACATCACAGAGCAGGGTAATGCACCGTTAGTGAGTACAGCTAACATGGGTCTATAGGAGGTCCCTCCCCATCCACATGTCCCAGCATTATAGGAGGCAGATCAGGGTCCTCACAGCTCATCAGCTGGGTGTGTACATCACAGAGCAGAGCAATGCTCCATTAGTGAGTACAGGTTACATGGGTCTATAGGAGGTCCCCCCATCCACATGTCCCAGCATTATAGGAGGCAGATCAGGGTCCTCACAGCTCATCAGCTGGGTGTGTACATCACAGAGCAGAGCAATGCACCATTAGTGAGTACAGGTTACATGGGTCTATAGGGGGTCCCCCCATCCACAAGTCCCAGCATTATAGGAGGCAGATCAGGGTCCTCACAGCTCATCAGCTGGGTGTGTACATCACAGAGCAGGGCAATGCTCCATTAGTGAGTACAGGTTACATGGGTCTATAGGAGGTCCCCCCATCCACATGTCCCAGCATTATAGGAGGGAGATCAGGGTCCTCACAGCTCTTCAGCTGGGTGTGTACATCACAGAGTAGGGCAATGCACCATTAGTGAGTATAAGTTACATGGGTCTATAGGAGGTCCCCCCCATCCACATGTCCCAGCATTATAGGAGGCAGATCAGGGTCCTCACAGCTCATCAGCTGGGTGTGTACATCACAGAGCAGAGCAATGCACCATTAGTGAGTACAGGTTACATGGGTCTATAGAGATCCCCCCCCATCCACATGTCCCAGCATTATAGGAGGCAGCTCAGGGTCCTCACAGCTCTTCAGCTGGGTGTGTACATCACAGAGCAGGGCAATGCACCGTTAGTGAGTACAGGTTACATGGGTCTATAGGAGGTCCCCCCCATCCACATGTCCCAGCATTATAGGAGGCAGATCAGGGTCCTCACAGCTCATCAGCTGGGTGTGTACAACACAGAGCAGAGCAATGCACCATTAGTGAGTACAAGTTACATGGGTCTAAAGGGGGTCCCCCCCATCCACATGTCCCAGCATTATAGGAGGCAGATCAGGGTCCTCACAGCTCATCAGCTGGGTGTGTACATCACAGAGCAGGGCAATGCACCATTAGTGAGTTCAGGTTACATGGGTCTATAGCAGGTCCCCCCCATCCACATGTCCCAGCATTATAGGAGGCAGCTCAGGGTCCTCACAGCTCATCAGCTGGGTGTGTACATCACAGAGCAGAGCAATGCACCATTAGTGAGTACAAGTTACATGGGTCTATAGGGGGTCCCCCCCATCCACATGTCCCAGCATTATAGGAGGCAGATCAGGGTCCTCACAGCTCATCAGCTGGGTGTGTACATCATAGAGCAGGGCAATGCACCATTAGTGAGTACAGGTTACATGGGTCTATAGGAGTTCCCTCCCCATCCACATGTCCCAGCATTATAGGAGGCAGATCAGGGTCCTCACAGCTCATCAGCTGGGTGTGTACATCACAGAGCAGAGCAATGCACCATTAGTGAGTACAGGTTACATGGGTCTATAGGAGGTCCCTCCCCATCCACATGTCCCAGCATTATAGGAGGCAGATCAGGGTCCTCACAGCTCATCAGCTGGGTGTGTACATCACAGAGCAGGGCAATGCTCCATTAGTGAGTACAGGTTACATGGGTCTATAGGAGGTCCCCCCCCTCCACATGTACCAGCATTATAGGAGGCAGATCAGGGTCCTCACAGCTCATCAGCTGGGTGTGTACATCACAGAGCAGAGCAATGCTCCATTAGTGAGTACAGGTTACATGGGTCTATAGGAGGTCCCCCCCATCCACATGTCCCAGCATTATAGGAGGCAGATGAGGGTCCTCACAGCTCATCAGCTGGGTGTGTACATCACAGAGCCGGGCAATGCTCCATTAGTGAGTACAGGTAACATGGGTCTATAGGAGGTCCCCCCCATCCACATGTCCCAGCATTATAGGAGGCAGATCAAGGTCCTCACAGCTCATCAGCTGGGTGTGTACATCACAGAGCAGAGCAATGCACCATTAGTGAGTACAGGTTACATGGGTGTATAGGAGGTCCCCCCCATCCACTTGTCCCAGCATTATAGGAGGCAGATCAGGGTCCTCACAGCTCATCAGCTGGGTGTGTACATCACAGAGCAGAGCAATGCACCATTAGTGAGTACAAGTTACATGGGTCTATAGGAGGTCCCCCCCATCCACATGTCCCAGCATTATAGGAGGCAGATCAGGGATCTCACAGCTCATCAGCTGGACATGTACATCACAGAGCAGGGCAATGCACCATTAGTGAGTACAGGTTACATGGGTCTATAGGAGGTCCCCCCACCATCCACATGTCCCAGCATTATAGGAGGCAGATCAGGGTCCTCACAGCTCATCAGCTGGGTGTGTACATCACAGAGCAGGGCAATGCACCATTAGTGAGTACAGGTTACATGGGTCTAAAGGAGGTCCCCCCCCATCCACATGTCCCAGCATTATAGGAGGCAGGTCAGGGTCCTCACAGCTCATCAGCTGGGTGTGTACATCATAGAGCAGGGCAATGCACCATTAGTGAGTACAGGTTACATGGGTCTATAGGAGGCCCCCCCATCCACATGTCCCAGCATTATAGGAGGCAGATCTGGGTCCTCACAGCTCATCAGCTGGGTGTGTACATCACAGAGCGGGGCAATGCTCCATTAGTGAGTACAGGTTTCATGGGTCTATAGGGGGTCCTCCCCATCCACATGTCCCTGCATTATAAGAGGCAGATCAGGGTCCTCACAGCTCAGCAGCTGGGTGTGTACATCACAGAGCAGGGCAATGCACCATTAGTGAGTACAGGTTACATGGGTCTATAGGGGGTCCTCCCCATCCACATGTCCCTGCATTATAAGAGGCAGATCAGGGTCCTCACAGCTCAACAGATGGGTGTGTACATCACAGAGCAGAGCAATGCACCATTAGTGAGTACAGGTTACATGGGTCTATAGGAGGTCCCCCCCCATCCACATGTCCCAGCATTATAGGAGGGAGATCAGGGTCCTCACAGCTCATCAGCTGGGTGTGTACATCACAGAGCAGAGCAATGCACCATTAGTGAGTACAGGTTACATGGGTCTATAGGAGGTCCCTCCCCATCCACATGTCCCAGCATTATAGGAGGCAGATCAGGGTCCTCACAGCTCATCAGCTGGGTGTGTACATCACAGAGCAGGGCAATGCACCATTAGTGAGTACAGGTTACATGGGTCTATAGGGGGTCCCCCCCATCCACATGTCCCAGCATTATAGGAGGCAGATCAGGGTCCTCACAGCTCATCAGCTGGGTGTGTACATCACAGAGCAGGGCAATGCACCATTAGTGAGTACAGGTTACATGGGTCTGTAGGAGGTCCCTCCCCATCCACATGTCCCAGGATTATAGGAGGCAGATCAGGGTCCTCACAGCTCATCAGCTGGGTGTGTACATCACAGAGCAGGGCAATGCACCATTAGTGAGTACAGGTTACTTTGGTCTATAGGAGATCCCCCCATCCACATGTCCCAGCATTATAGGAGGCAGATCAGGGTCCTCACAGCTCATCAGCTGGGTATGGACATCACAGAGCAGAGCAATGCACCATTAGTGAGTACAGGTTACATGGGTCTATAGGATGTCCCCCCCATCCACATATCCCAGCATTATAGGAGGCAGATTGGGTCCTCACAGCTCATCAGCTGGGTGTTTACATCACAGAGCAGGGCAATGCACCATTAGTGAGTACAGATTACATGGGTCTATAGGAGGTCCCTCCCCATCCACATGTCCCAGCATTATAGGAGGCAGATCAGGGTCCTCACAGCTCATCAGCTGGGTGTGTACATCACAGAGCAGAGCAATGCACCATTAGTGAGAACAGGTTACATGGGTCTATAGGAGGTCCCTCCCCATCCACATGTCCCAGCATTATAGGAGGCAGATCAGGGTCCTCACAGCTCATCAGCTGGGTGTGTACATCACAGAGCAGAGCAATGCACCATTAGTGAGTACAGGTTACATGGGTCTATAGGAGGTCCCTCCCCATCCACATGTCCCAGCATTATAGGAGGCAGATCAGGGTCCTACAGCTCATGAGCTGGGTGTGTACATCACAGAGCAGAGCAATGCACCATTAGTGAGTACAGGTTACATGGGTCTATAGGAGGTCCCCTCCCCATCCACATGTCCCAGCATTATAGGAGGCAGATCAGGGTCCTCACAGCTCATCAGCTGGGTGTGTACATCACAGAGCAGGGCAATGCACCATTAGTGAGTACAGGTTACATGGGTCTATAGGAGGTCCCCCCCATCCACATGTCCCAGCATTATAGGAGGCAGATCAGGGTCTTCACAGCTCATCAGCTGGGTGTGTACATCACAGAGCAGAGCAATGCTCCATTACTGAGTACAGGTTACATGGGTCTATAGGTGGTCCCCCCATCCACATGTCCCAGGATTATAGGAGGCAGATCAGGGTCCTCACAGCTCATGAGCTAGGTGTGTACATCACAGAGCAGGGCAATGCACCATTAGTGAGTACAGGTTACATGGGTCTATAGGAGGTCCCTCCCCATCCACATGTCCCAGCATTATAGGATGCAGATCAGGGTCCTCACAGCTCATCAGCTGGGTGTGTACATCACAGAGCAGGGTAATGCACCGTTAGTGAGTACAGCTAACATGGGTCTATAGGAGGTCCCTCCCCATCCACATGTCCCAGCATTATAGGAGGCAGATCAGGGTCCTCACAGCTCATCAGCTGGGTGTGTACATCACAGAGCAGAGCAATGCTCCATTAGTGAGTACAGGTTACATCGGTCTATAGGAGGTCCCCCCCATCCACATGTCCCAGCATTATAGGAGGCAGATCAGGGTCCTCACAGCTCATCAGCTGGGTGTGTACATCACAGAGCAGAGCAATGCACCATTAGTGAGTACAGGTTACATGGGTCTATAGGGGGTCCCCCCATCCACAAGTCCCAGCATTATAGGAGGCAGATCAGGGTCCTCACAGCTCATCAGCTGGGTGTGTACATCACAGAGCAGGGCAATGCTCCATTAGTGAGTACAGGTTACATGGGTCTATAGGAGGTCCCCCCATCCACATGTCCCAATATTATAGGAGGGAGATCAGGGTCCTCACAGCTCTTCAGCTGGGTGTGTACATCACAGAGTAGGGCAATGCACCATTAGTGAGTATAAGTTACATGGGTCTATAGGAGGTCCCCCCCATCCACATGTCCCAGCATTATAGGAGGCAGATCAGGGTCCTCACAGCTCATCAGCTGGGTGTGTACATCAAAGAGCAGAGCAATGCACCATTAGTGAGTACAGGTTACATGGGTCTATAGAGATCCCCCCCCATCCACATGTCCCAGCATTATAGGAGGCAGCTCAGGGTCCTCACAGCTCTTCAGCTGGGTGTGTACATCACAGAGCAGGGCAATGCACCATTAGTGAGTACAGGTTACATGGGTCTATAGGAGGTCCCCCCCATCCACATGTCCCAGCATTATAGGAGGCAGATCAGGGTCCTCACAGCTCATCAGCTGGGTGTGTACAACACAGAGCAGAGCAATGCACCATTAGTGAGTACAAGTAACATAGGTCTAAAGGGGGTCCCCCCCATCCACATGTCCTAGCATTATAGGAGGCAGATCAGGGTCCTCACAGCTCATCAGCTGGGTGTGTACATCACAGAGCAGGGCAATGCACCATTAGTGAGTTCAGGTTACATGGGTCTATAGCAGGTCCCCCCCATCCACATGTCCCAGCATTATAGGAGGCAGCTCAGGGTCCTCACAGCTCATCAGCTGGGTGTGTACATCACAGAGCAGAGCAATGCACCATTAGTGAGTACAAGTTACATGGGTCTATAGGGGGTCCCCCCCATCCACATGTCCCAGCATTATAGGAGGCAGATCAGGGTCCTCACAGCTCATCAGCTGGGTGTGTACATCATAGAGCAGGGCAATGCACCATTAGTGAGTACAGGTTACATGGGTCTATAGGAGTTCCCTTCCCATCCACATGTCCCAGCATTATAGGAGGCAGATCAGGGTCCTCACAGCTCATCAGCTGGGTGTGTACATCACAGAGCAGAGCAATGCACCATTAGTGAGTACAGGTTACATGGGTCTATAGGAGGTCCCTCCCCATCCACATGTCCCAGCATTATAGGAGGCAGATCAGGGTCCTCACAGCTCATCAGCTGGGTGTGTACATCACAGAGCAGGGCAATGCTCCATTAGTGAGTACAGGTTACATGGGTCTATAGGAGGTCCCCCCCCCTCCACATGTACCAGCATTATAGGAGGCAGATCAGGGTCCTCACAGCTCATCAGCTGGGTGTGTACATCACAGAGCAGAGCAATGCTCCATTAGTGAGTACAGGTTACATGGGTCTATAGGAGGTCCCCCCCATCCACATGTCCCAGCATTATAGGAGGCAGATGAGGGTCCTCACAGCTCATCAGCTGGGTGTGTACATCACAGAGCCGGGCAATGCTCCATTAGTGAGTACAGGTAACATGGGTCTATAGGAGGTCCCCCCCATCCACATGTCCCAGCATTATAGGAGGCAGATCAAGGTCCTCACAGCTCATCAGCTGGGTGTGTACATCACAGAGCAGAGCAATGCACCATTAGTGAGTACAGGTTACATGGGTGTATAGGAGGTCCCCCCCATCCACATGTCCCAGCATTATAGGAGGCAGATCAGGGTCCTCACAGCTCATCAGCTGGGTGTGTACATCACAGAGCAGAGCAATGCACCATTAGTGAGTACAAGTTACATGGGTCTATAGGAGGTCCCCCCCATCCACATGTCCCAGCATTATAGGAGGCAGATCAGGGATCTCACAGCTCATCAGCTGGACATATACATCACAGAGCAGGGCAATGCACCATTAGTGAGTACAGGTTACATGGGTCTATAGGAGGTCCCCCCACCATCCACATGTCCCAGCATTATAGGAGGCAGATCAGGGTCCTCACAGCTCATCAGCTGGGTGTGTACATCACAGAGCAGGGCAATGCACCATTAGTGAGTACAGGTTACATGGGTCTAAAGGAGGTCCCCCCCCATCCACATGTCCCAGCATTATAGGAGGCAGGTCAGGGTCCTCACAGCTCATCAGCTGGGTGTGTACATCATAGAGCAGGGCAATGCACCATTAGTGAGTACAGGTTACATGGGTCTATAGGAGGCCCCCCCATCCACATGTCCCAGCATTATAGGAGGCAGATCTGGGTCCTCACAGCTCATCAGCTGGGTGTGTACATCACAGAGCGGGGCAATGCTCCATTAGTGAGTACAGGTTTCATGGGTCTATAGGGGGTCCTCCCCATCCACATGTCCCTGCATTATAAGAGGCAGATCAGGGTCCTCACAGCTCAGCAGCTGGGTGTGTACATCACAGAGCAGGGCAATGCACCATTAGTGAGTACAGGTTACATGGGTCTATAGGGGGTCCTCCCCATCCACATGTCCCTGCATTATAAGAGGCAGATCAGGGTCCTCACAGCTCAGCAGATGGGTGTGTACATCACAGAGCAGAGCAATGCACCATTAGTGAGTACAGGTTACATGGGTCTATAGGAAGTCCCTCCATCCACATGTCCCAGCATTATAGGAGGCAGATCAGGGTCCTCACAGCTCATCAGCTGGGTGTGTACAACACAGAGCAGAGCAATGCACCATTAGTGAGTACAGGTTACATGGGTCTATAGGAGGTCCCCCCCCATCCACATGTCCCAGCATTATAGGAGGGAGATCAGGGTCCTCACAGCTCATCAGCTGGGTGTGTACATCACAGAGCAGAGCAATGCACCATTAGTGAGTACAGGTTACATGGGTCTATAGGAGGTCCCTCCCCATCCACATGTCCCAGCATTATAGGAGGCAGATCAGGGTCCTCACAGCTCATCAGCTGGGTGTGTACATCACAGAGCAGGGCAATGCACCATTAGTGAGTACAGGTTACATGGGTCTATAGGGGGTCCCCCCCATCCACATGTCCCAGCATTATAGGAGGCAGATCAGGGTCCTCACAGCTCATCAGCTGGGTGTGTACATCACAGAGCAGGGCAATGCACCATTAGTGAGTACAGGTTACATGGGTCTATAGGAGGTCCCCCCCCTATCCACATGTCCCAGCATTATAGGAGGCAGATCAGGGTCCTCACAGCTCATGAACTGGGTGTGTACATCAAAGAGCAGAGCAATGCACCATTAGTGAGTACAGGTTACATGGGTCTATAGGAGGTCCCCCCCATCCACATGTCCCAGCATTATAGGAGGCAGATCAGGGTCCTCACAGCTCAGCAGCTGGGTGTGTACATCACAGAGCAGAGCAATGCACCATTAGTGAGTACAGGTTACATGGGTCTATAGGAGGTCCTCCCCATCCACATGTCCCAGCATTATAGGAGGCAGATCAGGGTCCTCACAGCTCATCAGCTGGGTGTGTACATCACAGAGCAGGGCAATGCACCATTAGTGAGTACAGGTTACATGGGTCTATAGGAGATCCCCCCATCCACATGTCCCAGCATTATAGGAGGCAGATCAGGGTCCTCACAGCTCATCAGTTGGGTATGTACATCACAGAGCAGGGCAATGCACCATTAGTGAGTACAGGTTACATGGGTCTATAGGAGATCCTCCCATCCACATGTCCCAGCATTATAGGAGGCAGATCAGGGTCCTCACAGCTCATCAGCTGGGTGTGTACATCACAGAGCAGGGCAATGCACCATTAGTGAGTACAGGTTACATGGGTCTATAGGAGGTCCCTCCCCATCCACATGTCCCAGGATTATAGGAGGCAGATCAGGGTCCTCACAGCTCATCAGCTGGGTGTGTACATCACAGAGCAGGGCAATGCACCATTAGTGAGTACAGGTTACTTTGGTCTATAGGAGATCCCCCCATCCACATGTCCCAGCATTATAGGAGGCAGATCAGGGTCCTCACAGCTCATCAGCTGGGTATGGACATCACAGAGCAGAGCAATGCACCATTAGTGAGTACAGGTTACATGGGTCTATAGGATGTCCCCCCCATCCACATATCCCAGCATTATAGGAGGCAGATTGGGTCCTCACAGCTCATCAGCTGGGTGTTTACATCACAGAGCAGGGCAATGCACCATTAGTGAGTACAGATTACATGGGTCTATAGGAGGTCCCTCCCCATCCACATGTCCCAGCATTATAGGAGGCAGATCAGGGTCCTCACAGCTCATCAGCTGGGTGTGTACATCACAGAGCAGAGCAATGCACCATTAGTGAGAACAGGTTACATGGGTCTATAGGAGGTCCCTCCCCATCCACATGTCCCAGCATTATAGGAGGCAGATCAGGGTCCTCACAGCTCATCAGCTGGGTGTGTACATCACAGAGCAGAGCAATGCACCATTAGTGAGTACAGGTTACATGGGTCTATAGGAGGTCCCTCCCCATCCACATGTCCCAGCATTATAGGAGGCAGATCAGGGTCCTACAGCTCATGAGCTGGGTGTGTACATCACAGAGCAGAGCAATGCACCATTAGTGAGTACAGGTTACATGGGTCTATAGGAGGTCCCCTCCCCATCCACATGTCCCAGCATTATAGGAGGCAGATCAGGGTCCTCACAGCTCATCAGCTGGGTGTGTACATCACAGAGCAGGGCAATGCACCATTAGTGAGTACAGGTTACATGGGTCTATAGGAGGTCCCCCCCATCCACATGTCCCAGCATTATAGGAGGCAGATCAGGGTCTTCACAGCTCATCAGCTGGGTGTGTACATCACAGAGCAGAGCAATGCTCCATTACTGAGTACAGGTTACATGGGTCTATAGGTGGTCCCCCCATCCACATGTCCCAGGATTATAGGAGGCAGATCAGGGTCCTCACAGCTCATCAGCTGGGTGTGTACATCACAGAGCAGAGCAATGCACCATTAGTGAGTACAGGTTACATGGGTCTATAGAGATCCCCCCCCATCCACATGTCCCAGCATTATAGGAGGCAGCTCAGGGTCCTCACAGCTCTTCAGCTGGGTGTGTACATCACAGAGCAGGGCAATGCACCATTAGTGAGTACAGGTTACATGGGTCTATAGGAGGCCCCCCCATCCACATGTCCCAGCATTATAGGAGGCAGATCAGGGTCCTCACAGCTCATCAGCTGGGTGTGTACAACACAGAGCAGAGCAATGCACCATTAGTGAGTACAAGTAACATGGGTCTAAAGGGGGTCCCCCCCATCCACATGTCCTAGCATTATAGGAGGCAGATCAGGGTCCTCACAGCTCATCAGCTGGGTGTGTACATCACAGAGCAGGGCAATGCACCATTAGTGAGTTCAGGTTACATGGGTCTATAGCAGGTCCCCCCCATCCACATGTCCCAGCATTATAGGAGGCAGCTCAGGGTCCTCACAGCTCATCAGCTGGGTGTGTACATCACAGAGCAGAGCAATGCACCATTAGTGAGTACAAGTTACATGGGTCTATAGGGGGTCCCCCCCATCCACATGTCCCAGCATTATAGGAGGCAGATCAGGGTCCTCACAGCTCATCAGCTGGGTGTGTACATCATAGAGCAGGGCAATGCACCATTAGTGAGTACAGGTTACATGGGTCTATAGGAGTTCCCTTCCCATCCACATGTCCCAGCATTATAGGAGGCAGATCAGGGTCCTCACAGCTCATCAGCTGGGTGTGTACATCACAGAGCAGAGCAATGCACCATTAGTGAGTACAGGTTACATGGGTCTATAGGAGGTCCCTCCCCATCCACATGTCCCAGCATTATAGGAGGCAGATCAGGGTCCTCACAGCTCATCAGCTGGGTGTGTACATCACAGAGCAGGGCAATGCTCCATTAGTGAGTACAGGTTACATGGGTCTATAGGAGGTCCCCCCCCCTCCACATGTACCAGCATTATAGGAGGCAGATCAGGGTCCTCACAGCTCATCAGCTGGGTGTGTACATCACAGAGCAGAGCAATGCTCCATTAGTGAGTACAGGTTACATGGGTCTATAGGAGGTCCCCCCCATCCACATGTCCCAGCATTATAGGAGGCAGATGAGGGTCCTCACAGCTCATCAGCTGGGTGTGTACATCACAGAGCCGGGCAATGCTCCATTAGTGAGTACAGGTAACATGGGTCTATAGGAGGTCCCCCCCATCCACATGTCCCAGCATTATAGGAGGCAGATCAAGGTCCTCACAGCTCATCAGCTGGGTGTGTACATCACAGAGCAGAGCAATGCACCATTAGTGAGTACAGGTTACATGGGTGTATAGGAGGTCCCCCCCATCCACATGTCCCAGCATTATAGGAGGCAGATCAGGGTCCTCACAGCTCATCAGCTGGGTGTGTACATCACAGAGCAGAGCAATGCACCATTAGTGAGTACAAGTTACATGGGTCTATAGGAGGTCCCCCCCATCCACATGTCCCAGCATTATAGGAGGCAGATCAGGGATCTCACAGCTCATCAGCTGGACATGTACATCACAGAGCAGGGCAATGCACCATTAGTGAGTACAGGTTACATGGGTCTATAGGAGGTCCCCCCACCATCCACATGTCCCAGCATTATAGGAGGCAGATCAGGGTCCTCACAGCTCATCAGCTGGGTGTGTACATCACAGAGCAGGGCAATGCACCATTAGTGAGTACAGGTTACATGGGTCTAAAGGAGGTCCCCCCCCATCCACATGTCCCAGCATTATAGGAGGCAGGTCAGGGTCCTCACAGCTCATCAGCTGGGTGTGTACATCATAGAGCAGGGCAATGCACCATTAGTGAGTACAGGTTACATAGGTCTATAGGAGGCCCCCCCATCCACATGTCCCAGCATTATAGGAGGCAGATCTGGGTCCTCACAGCTCATCAGCTGGGTGTGTACATCACAGAGCGGGGCAATGCTCCATTAGTGAGTACAGGTTTCATGGGTCTATAGGGGGTCCTCCCCATCCACATGTCCCTGCATTATAAGAGGCAGATCTGGGTCCTCACAGCTCATCAGCTGGGTGTGTACATCACAGAGCGGGGCAATGCTCCATTAGTGAGTACAGGTTTCATGGGTCTATAGGGGGTCCTCCCCATCCACATGTCCCTGCATTATAAGAGGCAGATCAGGGTCCTCACAGCTCAGCAGCTGGGTGTGTACATCACAGAGCAGGGCAATGCACCATTAGTGAGTCCAGGTTACATGGGTCTATAGGGGGTCCTCCCCATCCACATGTCCCTGCATTATAAGAGGCAGATCAGGGTCCTCACAGCTCAGCAGATGGGTGTGTACATCACAGAGCAGAGCAATGCACCATTAGTGAGTACAGGTTACATGGGTCTATAGGAAGTCCCTCCATCCACATGTCCCAGCATTATAGGAGGCAGATCAGGGTCCTCACAGCTCATCAGCTGGGTGTGTACAACACAGAGCAGAGCAATGCACCATTAGTGAGTACAGGTTACATGGGTCTATAGGAGGTCCCCCCCCATCCACATGTCCCAGCATTATAGGAGGGAGATCAGGGTCCTCACAGCTCATCAGCTGGGTGTGTACATCACAGAGCAGAGCAATGCACCATTAGTGAGTACAGGTTACATGGGTCTATAGGAGGTCCCTCCCCATCCACATGTCCCAGCATTATAGGAGGCAGATCAGGGTCCTCACAGCTCATCAGCTGGGTGTGTACATCACAGAGCAGGGCAATGCACCATTAGTGAGTACAGGTTACATGGGTCTATAGGCGGTCCCCCCCATCCACATGTCCCAGCATTATAGGAGGCAGATCAGGGTCCTCACAGCTCATCAGCTGGGTGTGTACATCACAGAGCAGGGCAATGCACCATTAGTGAGTACAGGTTACATGGGTCTATAGGAGGTCCCCCCCTATCCACATGTCCCAGCATTATAGGAGGCAGATCAGGGTCCTCACAGCTCATGAACTGGGTGTGTACATCAAAGAGCAGAGCAATGCACCATTAGTGAGTACAGGTTACATGGGTCTATAGGAGGTCCCCCCCATCCACATGTCCCAGCATTATAGGAGGCAGATCAGGGTCCTCACAGCTCAGCAGCTGGGTGTGTACATCACAGAGCAGAGCAATGCACCATTAGTGAGTACAGGTTACATGGGTCTATAGGAGGTCCTCCCCATCCACATGTCCCAGCATTATAGGAGGCAGATCAGGGTCCTCACAGCTCATCAGCTGGGTGTGTACATCACAGAGCAGGGCAATGCACCATTAGTGAGTACAGGTTACATGGGTCTATAGGAGATCCCCCCATCCACATGTCCCAGCATTATAGGAGGCAGATCAGGGTCCTCACAGCTCATCAGTTGGGTATGTACATCACAGAGCAGGGCAATGCACCATTAGTGAGTACAGGTTACATGGGTCTATAGGAGATCCTCCCATCCACATGTCCCAGCATTATAGGAGGCAGATCAGGGTCCTCACAGCTCATCAGCTGGGTGTGTACATCACAGAGCAGGGCAATGCACCATTAGTGAGTACAGGTTACATGGGTCTATAGGAGGTCCCTCCCCATCCACATGTCCCAGGATTATAGGAGGCAGATCAGGGTCCTCACAGCTCATCAGCTGGGTGTGTACATCACAGAGCAGGGCAATGCACCATTAGTGAGTACAGGTTACTTTGGTCTATAGGAGATCCCCCCATCCACATGTCCCAGCATTATAGGAGGCAGATCAGGGTCCTCACAGCTCATCAGCTGGGTATGGACATCACAGAGCAGAGCAATGCACCATTAGTGAGTACAGGTTACATGGGTCTATAGGATGTCCCCCCCATCCACATATCCCAGCATTATAGGAGGCAGATTGGGTCCTCACAGCTCATCAGCTGGGTGTTTACATCACAGAGCAGGGCAATGCACCATTAGTGAGTACAGATTACATGGGTCTATAGGAGGTCCCTCCCCATCCACATGTCCCAGCATTATAGGAGGCAGATCAGGGTCCTCACAGCTCATCAGCTGGGTGTGTACATCACAGAGCAGAGCAATGCACCATTAGTGAGAACAGGTTACATGGGTCTATAGGAGGTCCCTCCCCATCCACATGTCCCAGCATTATAGGAGGCAGATCAGGGTCCTCACAGCTCATCAGCTGGGTGTGTACATCACAGAGCAGAGCAATGCACCATTAGTGAGTACAGGTTACATGGGTCTATAGGAGGTCCCTCCCCATCCACATGTCCCAGCATTATAGGAGGCAGATCAGGGTCCTACAGCTCATGAGCTGGGTGTGTACATCACAGAGCAGAGCAATGCACCATTAGTGAGTACAGGTTACATGGGTCTATAGGAGGTCCCCTCCCCATCCACATGTCCCAGCATTATAGGAGGCAGATCAGGGTCCTCACAGCTCATCAGCTGGGTGTGTACATCACAGAGCAGGGCAATGCACCATTAGTGAGTACAGGTTACATGGGTCTATAGGAGGTCCCCCCCATCCACATGTCCCAGCATTATAGGAGGCAGATCAGGGTCTTCACAGCTCATCAGCTGGGTGTGTACATCACAGAGCAGAGCAATGCTCCATTACTGAGTACAGGTTACATGGGTCTATAGGTGGTCCCCCCATCCACATGTCCCAGGATTATAGGAGGCAGATCAGGGTCCTCACAGCTCATGAGCTAGGTGTGTACATCACAGAGCAGGGCAATGCACCATTAGTGAGTACAGGTTAAATGGGTCTATAGGAGGTCCCTCCCCATCCACATGTCCCAGCATTATAGGATGCAGATCAGGGTCCTCACAGCTCATCAGCTGGGTGTGTACATCACAGAGCAGGGTAATGCACCGTTAGTGAGTACAGCTAACATGGGTCTATAGGAGGTCCCTCCCCATCCACATGTCCCAGCATTATAGGAGGCAGATCAGGGTCCTCACAGCTCATCAGCTGGGTGTGTACATCACAGAGCAGAGCAATGCTCCATTAGTGAGTACAGGTTACATGGGTCTATAGGAGGTCCCCCCCATCCACATGTCCCAGCATTATAGGAGGCAGATCAGGGTCCTCACAGCTCATCAGCTGGGTGTGTACATCACAGAGCAGAGCAATGCACCATTACTGAGTACAGGTTACATGGGTCTATAGGGGGTCCCCCCATCCACAAGTCCCAGCATTATAGGAGGCAGATCAGGGTCCTCACAGCTCATCAGCTGGGTGTGTACATCACAGAGCAGGGCAATGCTCCATTAGTGAGTACAGGTTACATGGGTCTATAGGAGGTCCCCCCATCCACATGTCCCAGCATTATAGGAGGGAGATCAGGGTCCTCACAGCTCTTCAGCTGGGTGTGTACATCACAGAGTAGGGCAATGCACCATTAGTGAGTATAAGTTACATGGGTCTATAGGAGGTCCCCCCCATCCACATGTCCCAGCATTATAGGAGGCAGATCAGGGTCCTCACAGCTCATCAGCTGGGTGTGTACATCACAGAGCAGAGCAATGCACCATTAGTGAGTACAGGTTACATGGGTCTATAGAGATCCCCCCCCATCCACATGTCCCAGCATTATAGGAGGCAGATCAGGGTCCTCACAGCTCTTCAGCTGGGTGTGTACATCACAGAGCAGGGCAATGCACCATTAGTGAGTACAGGTTACATGGGTCTATAGGAGGTCCCCCCCATCCACATGTCCCAGCATTATAGGAGGCAGATCAGGGTCCTCACAGCTCATCAGCTGGGTGTGTACAACACAGAGCAGAGCAATGCACCATTAGTGAGTACAAGTTACATGGGTCTAAAGGGGGTCCCCCCCATCCACATTTCCCAGCATTATAGGAGGCAGATCAGGGTCCTCACAGCTCATCAGCTGGGTGTGTACATCACAGAGCAGGGCAATGCACCATTAGTGAGTTCAGGTTACATGGGTCTATAGCAGGTCCCCCCCATCCACATGTCCCAGCATTATAGGAGGCAGCTCAGGGTCCTCACAGCTCATCAGCTGGGTGTGTACATCACAGAGCAGAGCAATGCACCATTAGTGAGTACAAGTTACATGGGTCTATAGGGGGTCCCCCCCATCCACATGTCCCAGCATTATAGGAGGCAGATCAGGGTCCTCACAGCTCATCAGCTGGGTGTGTACATCATAGAGCAGGGCAATGCACCATTAGTGAGTACAGGTTACATGGGTCTATAGGAGTTCCCTCCCCATCCACATGTCCCAGCATTATAGGAGGCAGATCAGGGTCCTCACAGCTCATCAGCTGGGTGTGTACATCACAGAGCAGAGCAATGCACCATTAGTGAGTACAGGTTACATGGGTCTATAGGAGGTCCCTCCCCATCCACATGTCCCAGCATTATAGGAGGCAGATCAGGGTCCTCACAGCTCATCAGCTGGGTGTGTACATCACAGAGCAGGGCAATGCTCCATTAGTGAGTACAGGTTACATGGGTCTATAGGAGGTCCCCCCCCCTCCACATGTACCAGCATTATAGGAGGCAGATCAGGGTCCTCACAGCTCATCAGCTGGGTGTGTACATCACAGAGCAGAGCAATGCTCCATTAGTGAGTACAGGTTACATGGGTCTATAGGAGGTCCCCCCCATCCACATGTCCCAGCATTATAGGAGGCAGATGAGGGTCCTCACAGCTCATCAGCTGGGTGTGTACATCACAGAGCCGGGCAATGCTCCATTAGTGAGTACAGGTAACATGGGTCTATAGGAGGTCCCCCCCATCCACATGTCCCAGCATTATAGGAGGCAGATCAAGGTCCTCACAGCTCATCAGCTGGGTGTGTACATCACAGAGCAGAGCAATGCACCATTAGTGAGTACAGGTTACATGGGTGTATAGGAGGTCCCCCCCATCCACTTGTCCCAGCATTATAGGAGGCAGATCAGGGTCCTCACAGCTCATCAGCTGGGTGTGTACATCACAGAGCAGAGCAATGCACCATTAGTGAGTACAAGTTACATGGGTCTATAGGAGGTCCCCCCCATCCACATGTCCCAGCATTATAGGAGGCAGATCAGGGATCTCACAGCTCATCAGCTGGACATGTACATCACAGAGCAGGGCAATGCACCATTAGTGAGTACAGGTTACATAGGTCTATAGGAGGTCCCCCCACCATCCACATGTCCCAGCATTATAGGAGGCAGATCAGGGTCCTCACAGCTCATCAGCTGGGTGTGTACATCACAGAGCAGGGCAATGCACCATTAGTGAGTACAGGTTACATGGGTCTAAAGGAGGTCCCCCCCCATCCACATGTCCCAGCATTATAGGAGGCAGGTCAGGGTCCTCACAGCTCATCAGCTGGGTGTGTACATCATAGAGCAGGGCAATGCACCATTAGTGAGTACAGGTTACATGGGTCTATAGGAGGCCCCCCCATCCACATGTCCCAGCATTATAGGAGGCAGATCTGGGTCCTCACAGCTCATCAGCTGGGTGTGTACATCACAGAGCAGGGCAATGCTCCATTAGTGAGTACAGGTTTCATGGGTCTATAGGGGGTCCTCCCCATCCACATGTCCCTGCATTATAAGAGGCAGATCAGGGTCCTCACAGCTCAGCAGCTGGGTGTGTACATCACAGAGCAGGGCAATGCACCATTAGTGAGTACAGGTTACATGGGTCTATAGGGGGTCCTCCCCATCCACATGTCCCTGCATTATAAGAGGCAGATCAGGGTCCTCACAGCTCAGCAGATGGGTGTGTACATCACAGAGCAGAGCAATGCACCATTAGTGAGTACAGGTTACATGGGTCTATAGGAAGTCCCTCCATCCACATGTCCCAGCATTATAGGAGGCAGATCAGGGTCCTCACAGCTCATCAGCTGGGTGTGTACAACACAGAGCAGAGCAATGCACCATTAGTGAGTACAGGTTACATGGGTCTATAGGAGGTCCCCCCCCATCCACATGTCCCAGCATTATAGGAGGGAGATCAGGGTCCTCACAGCTCATCAGCTGGGTGTGTACATCACAGAGCAGAGCAATGCACCATTAGTGAGTACAGGTTACATGGGTCTATAGGAGGTCCCTCCCCATCCACATGTCCCAGCATTATAGGAGGCAGATCAGGGTCCTCACAGCTCATCAGCTGGGTGTGTACATCACAGAGCAGGGCAATGCACCATTAGTGAGTACAGGTTACATGGGTCTATAGGGGGTCCCCCCCATCCACATGTCCCAGCATTATAGGAGGCAGATCAGGGTCCTCACAGCTCATCAGCTGGGTGTGTACATCACAGAGCAGGGCAATGCACCATTAGTGAGTACAGGTTACATGGGTCTATAGGAGGTCCCCCCCCTATCCACATGTCCCAGCATTATAGGAGGCAGATCAGGGTCCTCACAGCTCATGAGCTGGGTGTGTACATCACAGAGCAGGGCAATGCACCATTAGTGAGTACAGGTTACATGGGTCTATAGGAGGTCCCCCCACATCCACATGTCCCAGCATTATAGGAGGCAGATCAGGGTCCTCACAGCTCATGAGCTGGGTGTGTACATCACAGAGCAGGGCAATGCACAATTAGTGAGTACACGTTACATGTGTCTATAGGGGGTCCCCCCCATCCACATGTCCCAGCATTATAGGAGGCAGATCAGGGTCCTCACAGCTCATCAGCTGGGTGTGTACATCACAGAGCAGGGCAATGCTCCTTTAGTGAGTACAGGCTACATGGGTCTATAGGGGGTCCCCCATCCACATGTCCCAGCATTATAGGAGGCAGATCAGGGTCCTCACAGCTCATCAGCTGGGTGTGTACATCACAGAGCAGAGCAATGCACCATTAGTGAGTGCAGCTTACATGGGTCTATAGGAGGTCCCTCCCCATCCACATGTCCCAGCATTATAGGAGGCAGATCAGGGTCCTCACAGCTCATCAGCTGGGTGTGTACATCACAGAGCAGAGCAATGCACCATTAATGAGTACAGGTTACATGGGTCTATAGGAGGTCCCCCCCATCCACATGTCCCAGCATTATAGGAGGCAGATCAGGGTCCTCACAGCTCATCAGCTGGGTGTGTACAACACAGAGCAGGGCAATGCACCATTAGTGAGTACAGGTTACATGGGTGTATAGGGGGTCCCCCCCATCCACATGTCCCAGCATTATAGGAGGCAGATCAGGGTCCTCACAGCTCATCAGCTGGGTATGAAAATAATAGAGCAGGGCAATGCACCATTAGTGAGTACAAGTTACATGGGTCTATAAGGGGTCCCCCATCCACATGTCCCAGCATTATAGGAGGCAGATCAGGGTCCTCACAGCTCATCAGCTGGGTGTGTACATCACAGAGCAGGGCAATGCTCCATTACTGAGTACAGGTTACATGGGTGTATAGGAGGTCCCCCCGATCCACATGTCCCAGCATTATAGGAGGCAGATCAGGGTCCTCACAGCTCATCAACTGGGTGTGTACATCATAGAGCAGGGCAATGCACCATTAGTGAGTACAGGTTACATGGGTCTATAGGAGGTCCCCCCCATCCACATGACCCAGCATTATAGGAGGCAGATCAGGGTCCTCACAGCTCATCAGCTGGGTGTGTACATCACAGAGCAGGGCAATGCACCATTAGTGAGAACAGGTTACATGGGTCTATAGGAGGTCCCCCCCATCCACATGTCCCAGCATTATAGGAGGCAGATCAGGGTCCTCACAGCTCATCAGCTGGGTGTGTACATCATAGAGCAGAGCAATGCACCATTAGTGAATACAGGTTACATGGGTCTATACAGGAGGTCCCCCCCATCCACATGTCCCAGCATTATAGGAGGCAGATCAGGGTCCTGACAGCTCATGAGCTGGATATGTACATCACAGGGTAGAGCAATGCACAATTAGTGAGTACAGGTGACATGGGTCTATAAGGGGGTCCCTCCCCATCCACATGTCCCAGCATTATCGAAGGCAGATCAGGGTCCTCACAGCTCATGAGCTGGGTGTGTACATCACAGAGCAGAGCAATGCACCATTAGTGAGTACAGGTTACATGGGTCTATAGGAGATCCCCCCATCCACATGTCCCAGCATTATAGGAGGCAGATCAGGGTCCTCACAGCTCATGAGCTGGGTGTGTACATCACAGGGCAGAGCAATGCACCATTAGTGAGTACAGGTTACATGGGTCTATAGGAGATCCCCCCATCCACATGTCACAACATTATAGGAGGCAGATCAGGGTCCTCACAGCTCATCAGCTGGGTGTGTACATCACAGAGCAGAGCAATGCACCATTAGTGAGTACAGGTTACATGGGTCTATAGGAGGTCCCCCCCATCCACATGTCCCAGCATTATAGGAGTGAAATCAGGGTCCTCAGAGCTCATGAGCTGGGTGTGTACATCACAGAGCAGAGCAATGCACCATTAGTGAGTACAGGTTACATGGGTCTATAGGAGATCCCCCCATCCACATGTCCCAGCATTATAGGAGGCAGATCAGGGTCCTCACAGCTCATCAGCTGGGTGTGTACATCACAGAGCAGAGCAATGCTCCATTAGTGAGTGCAGGTTACATGGGTCTATAGGAGGTCCCCCCCATCCACATGTCCCAGCATTATAGGAGGGAGATCAGGGTCTTCACAGCTCATGAGCTGGGTGTGTACATCACAGAGCAGGGCAATGCTCCATTAGTGAGTACAGGTTACATGGGTCTATAGGAGGTCCCCCCCATCCACATGTCCCAGCATTATAGAAGGCAGATCTGGGTCCTCACAGCTCTTCAGCTAGGTGTGTACTTCACAGAGCAGGGCAAAGCACCATTAGTGAGTACAAGTTACATGGGTCTATAGGGGGTCCCCCCATCCACATGTCTCAGCATTATAGGAGGCAGATCAGGGTCTTCACCGCTCTTCAGCTGGGTGTGTACATCACAGAGCAGGGCAATGCTCCATTAGTGAGTACAGGTTACATGGGTCTACTCTATAGGAGGTCCTGCCCATCCACATGTCCCAGCATTATAGGAGGCAGATAAGGGTCCTCACATCTCTTCAGCAGGGTGTGTACATAACAGAGCCGGGCAATGCACCATTAGTGAGTACAGGTTACATGGGTCTATAGGAGGTCCCTCCCCATCCACATGTCCCAGCATTATAGGAGGCAGATCAGGGTCCTCACAGCTCATCAGCTGGGTGTGTACATCACAGAGCAGAGCAATGCACCATTAGGGAGTACAGGTTACATGGGTCTATAGGAGGTCCCCCCCAACCACATGCCCCAGCATTATAGGAGGCAGATCAGGGTCCTCACAGCTCATGAGCTGGGTGTGTACATCACAGAGCAGGGCAATGCACCATTAGTGAGTACAAGTTACATGGGTCTATAGGAGGTCCCCCCCATCCACATGTCCCAGCATTATAGGAGGCAGATCAGGGTCCTCACAGCTCATGAGCTGGGTGTGTACATCACAGAGCCGGGCAATGCACCATTAGTGAGTACAGCTTACATGGGTCTATAGGAGGTCTCCCCCATCCACATGTCCCAGCATTATAGGAGGCAGATCAGGGTCCTCACAGCTCATCAGCTGGGCATGTACATCACAGAGCAGGGAAATGCTCCATTAGTGAGTACAGGTTACATGGGTCTATAGGGGGTCCCCCCATCCACATGTCCCAGCATTATAGGAGGGAGATCAGGGTCCTCACAGCTCTTCAGCTGGGCATGTACATGACAGAGCAGGGTAATGCTCCATTAGTGAGTACAGGTTACATGGGTCTATAGCAGGTCCCCCCCATCCACATGTCCCAGCATTATAGGAGGGAGATCAGGGTCCTCACAGCTCATCAGCTGGGTGTGTACATCACAGAGCAGGGCAATGCACCATTAGTGAGTACAGGTTACATGGGTCTATAGGAGGTCCCCCCAATCCACATTTCCCAGCATTATAGGAGGCAGATCAGGGTCCTCACAGCTCATGAGCTGGGTGTGTACATCACAGAGCAGAGCAATGCACCATTAGTGAGTACAGGTTACATGGGTCTATAGGGGGTCCCCTCCATCCACATGTCCCAGCATTATAGGAGGCAGATCAGGGTCCTCAAAGCTCATCAGCAGGGTGTGTACATCACAGAGCAGGGCAATGCACCATTAGTGAGTACAGGTTACATGGGTCTATAGGAGGTCCTCCCCATCCACATGTCCCAGCATTATAGGAGGCAGATCAGGGTCCTCACAGCTCTTCAGCTGGGTGTGTACATCACAGAGCAGGGCAATGCTCCATTAGTGAGTACAGGTTACATGGGTCTATAGGAGGTCCCCACCATCCACATGTCCCAGCATTATAGGAGGCAGATCAGGGTCCTCACAGCTCATCAGCTGGGTGTGTACATCACAGAGCAGGGCACTGCTCCATTAGTGAGTACAGGTTACATGGGTCTACTCTATAGGATGTCCCTCCCCCATCCACATGTCCCAGCATTATAGGAGGCAGATCAGGGTCCTCACAGCTCTTCAGCTGGGTGTGTACATCACAGAGCAGGGCAATGCACCATTAGTGAGTACAGGTTACATGGGTCTATAGGAGGTCTCCCCCATCCACATGTCCCAGCATTATAGGAGGCAGATCAGGGTCCTCACAGCTCATCAGCTGGGCATGTACATCACAGAGCAGGGCAATGCTCCATTAGTGAGTACAGGTTACATGGGTCTATAGGGGGTCCCCCCATCCACATGTCCCAGCATTATAGGAGGGAGATCAGGGTCCTCACAGCTCATCAGCTGGGCATGTACATGACAGAGCAGGGTAATGCACCATTAGTGAGTACAGGTTACATGGGTCTATAGCAGGTCCCCCCCCATCCACATGTCCCAGCATTATAGGAGTGAGATCAGGGTCCTCACAGCTCATCAGCTGGGTGTGTACATCACAGAGCAGGGCAATGCACCATTAGTGAGTACAGGTTACATGGGTCTATAGGAGGTCCCCCCCCCATCCACATTTCCCAGCATTATAGGAGGCAGATCAGGGTCCTCACAGCTCATGAGCTGGGTGTGTACATCACAGAGCAGAGCAATGCGCCATTAGTGAGTACAGGTTACATGGGTCTATAGGAGGTCCTCCCCATCCACATGTCCCAGCATTATAGGAGGCAGATCAGGGTCCTCACAGCTCATGAGCTGGGTGTATACATCACAGAGCAGAGCAATGCACCATTAGTGAGTACAGGTTACATGGGTCTATAGGGGGTCCCCTCCATCCACATGTCCCAGCATTATAGGAGGCAGATCAGGGTCCTCAAAGCTCATTAGCAGGGTGTGTACATCACAGAGCAGGGCAATGCACCATTAGTGAGTACAGGTTACATGGGTATATAGGAGGTCCTCCCCATCCACATGTCCCAGCATTATAGGAGGCAGATCAGGGTCCTCACAGCTCTTCAGCTGGGTGTGTACATCACAGAGCAGGGCAATGCTCCATTAGTGAGTACAGGTTACATGGGTCTATAGGAGGTCCCCACCATCCACATGTCCCAGCATTATAGGAGGCAGATCAGGGTCCTCACAGCTCATCAGCTGGGTGTGTACATCACAGGGCAGGGCACTGCTCCATTAGTGAGTACAGGTTACATGGGTCTACTCTATAGGACGTCCCTCATCCATCCACATGTCCCAGCATTATAGGAGGCAGATCAGGGTCCTCACAGCTCATCAGCTGGGTGTGTACATCACAAAGCTGGGCAATGCACCATTAGTGAGTACAGGTTACATGGATCTATAGGAGGTCCCCCCCATCCACATGTCCCAGCATTATAAGAGGCAGATCAGGGTCCTCACAGCTCATCAGTTGGGTATGTACATCACAGAGCAGAGCAGTGCACCATTAGTGAGTACAGTTTACATGGGTCTATAGGAGGTCCCTTCCCATCCACATGTCCCAGCATTATAGGAGGCAGATCAGGGTCCTCACAGCTCATCAGTTGGGTATGTACATCACAGAGCAGAGCAATGCACCATTAGTGAGTACAGCTTACATGGGTCTATAGGAGGTCCCCCCCATCCACATGTCCCAGCATTATAGGAGGCAGATCAGGGTCCTCACAGCTCATCAGCTGGGTATGTACATCACAGAGCAGGGCAATGCACCATTAGTGAGTACAAGTTACATGGGTCTATAGGAGGTCCCCCATCCACATGTCCCAGCATTATAGGAGGCAGATCAGGGTCCCCACAGCTTATCAGCTGCGTATGTACATCACAAAGCAGGGCAATGCACCATTAGTGAGTACAGGTTACATGGGTCTATAGGAGATCCTCCCATCCACATGTCCCAGCATTATAGTAGGCAGATCAGGGTCCTCACAGCTCATCAGCTGGATGTGTAAGTCACAGAGCACGGCAATGCACCATTAGTGAGTACAGGTTACATGGGTCTATAGGGGGCCCTCCCCATTCACATGTCCCAGCATTATAGGAGGCAGATCACGGTCCTCACAGCTCATCAGCTGGGTATGTACATCACAGAGCAGAGCAATGCACCATTAGTGAGTATAGGTTACATGGGTCTATAGGAGGTCCCTCCCCATCCACATGTCCCAGCATTATAGGAGGCAGATCAGGGACCTCACAGCTCATCAGCTGGGTGTGTACATCACAGAGCAGGGCAATGCACCATTAGTGAGTACAGGTTACATGGGTCTATAGGAGGTCCCTCCCCATCCACATGTCCCAGCATTATAGGTGGCAGATCAGGGTCCTCACAGCTCATCAGCTGGGTATGTACATCACAGAGCAGAGCAATGCACCATTAGTGAGTACAGGTTACATGGGTCTATAAGGGGTCCCCCCCATCCACATGTCCCAGCATTATAGGAGGCAGATCAGGGTCCTCACAGCTCATCAGCTGGGTGTGTACATCATAGAGCAGGGCAATGCTCCATTAGTGAGTACAGGTTATATGGGTCTATAGGAGGTCCCCCCCATCCACATGTCCCAGCATTATAGGAGGCAGCTCAGGGTCCTCACAGCTCATGAGCTGGATATGTACATCACAGAGCAGAGCAAAGCTCCATTAGTGAGTACAGGTTACATGGGTCTATAGGAGGTCCTCCTCATCCACATGTCCCAGCATTATAGGAGGCAGATCAGGGTCCTCACAGCTCAGCAGCTGGGTGTGTACATCACAGAGCAGGGCAATGCACCATTAGTGAGTACAGGTTACATGGGTGTATAGGAGGTCCCCCCCATCCACATGTCCCAGTATTATAGGAGGCAGATCAGGGTCCTCACAGCTCATCAGTTGGGTATGTACATCACAGAGCCGGGCAATGCACCATTAGTGAGTACAGGTTACATGGGTCTATAGGAGGTCCCCCCCATCCACATGTCCCAGCATTATAGGAGGCAGATCAGGGTTCTCACAGCTCATCAGCTGGGTGTGTACATCACAGAGCAGGGCAATGCACCATTAGTGAGTACAGGTTACATGGGTCTATAGGAGGTCCCCCCCATCAACATGTCCCAGCATTATAGGAGGCAGATCAGGGTCCTCACAGCTCATCAGTTGGGTATGTACATCACAGAGCAGGGCAATGCACCATTAGTGAGTACAGGTTACATGTGTCTATAGGAGGTCCCCCCCATCCACATGTCCCAGCATTATAGGAGGCAGCTCAGGGTCCTCACAGCTCATCAGCTGGGTGTGTTCATCACAGAGCAGGGCAATGCACCATTAGTGAGAACAGGTTACATGGGTCTATAGGAGGTCCCTCCCCATCCACATGTCCCAGCATTATAGGAGGCAGATCAGGGTCCTCATAGCTCATGAGCTGGATATGTACATCACAGAGCAGAGCAATGCACCATTAGTGAGTACAGGTTACATGGGTCTATAGGAGGTCCCCCCCATCCACATGTCCCAGCATTATAGGAGGCAGATCAGGGTCCTCACAGCTCATCAGCTGGGTGTGTACATTACAGAGCAGGGCAATGCACCATTAGTGAGTACAGGTTACATGGGTCTACAGGAGGTCCCTCCCCATCCACATGTCCCAGCATTATAGGAGGCAGATCAGGGTCCTCACAGCTCATGAGCTGGGTGTGTACATCACAGAGTAGAGCAATGCACCATTAGTGAGTACAGGTTACATGGGTCATCACATCTCCCCGCAGGTGTCATCACATCCCCCAGCAGGTGTCATCACATCTCCCCGCAGGTGTCATCACATCTCCCAGCAGGTGTCATCTCATCTCCCCGCAGGTGTCATCTCATTTCCCTGCAGGTGTCATCACATCTCCCCGCAGGTGTCATCACATCTCCCAGCAGGTGTCATCACATCTCCCAGCAGGTGTCATCACATCTCCCCACAGGTGTCGTCACATCTCCCAGCAGAAGGCGTCACATCTCCCAGCAGGTGCTGTCACATCTCCCAGCAGGTGCTGTCACATCTCCCAGCAGGTGTCATCTCATCTCCCAGCAGGTGTCATCACATATCCCAGCAGGTGTCATCACATCTCCCCGCAGGTGTCATCACATCTTTCCACAGGTGTCATCACATCATTCCACAGGTGTCATCATATCTCCCAGCAGGTGTCATCACATCTCCCAGCAGGTGTCATCACATCTCCCAGCAGGTGTCATCTCATCTCCCCGCAGGTGTCATCACATCCCCTAGCAGGTGTCGTCACATCTCCCAGCAGGTGTCATCACATCTCCCAGCAGGTGTCATCACATCTCCCAGCAGGTGTCATCACATCTCCCCGCAGGTGTCATCACATCATTCCACAGGTGTCATCACATCTCCCCGCAGGTATCATCACATCTTCCAGCAGGTGTCGTCACATCTCCCAGCAGGTGTCGTCACATCTCCCAACAGGTATCGTCACATCTCCCAACAGGTGTCGTCACATCTCCCAGCAGGTGTCGTCACATCTCCCAGCAGGTGTCGTCACATCATTCCACAGGTGTCATCTCCTCTCCCCGCAGGAGTCGCCACATCTCCCAGCAGGTGTCATCACTTCTCCCCGCAGGTGTCATCACATCTCCCCGCAGGTGTCATCACATCCCCCAGCAGGTGTCATCACATCTCCCCGCAGGTGTCCTCACATCTCCCAGCAGGTGTCATCACATCTCCCAGCAGGTGTCATCACATCTTCTAGCAGGAGTCACCACATCTCCCAGCAGGTGTCATCACATCTCCCCGCAGGTGTCATCACATCCCCCAGCAGGTGTCATCACATCATTCCGCAGGTGTCGTCACATCTCCCACCAGGTATCGTCACATCTCCCAACAGGTGTCGTCACATCTCCCAGCAGGTGTCGTCACATCTCCCAGCAGGTGTCGTCACATCTCCCAGCAGGTGTCGTCACTTCTCCCCGCAGGTGTCATCACATCCCCCAGCAGGTGTCATCACATCTCCCACCAATTGTCATCACATCCCCCAGCAGGTGTCATCTCCTCTCCCAGCAGGTGTCATCACATCTCCCACCAAGTGTCATCACATCATTCCACAGGTGTTATCACATCTCCCCGCAGGTGTCATCACATCTCCCAGCAGGTGTCATCTCATCTCCCCGCAGGTGTCACCACATCATTCCACAGGAGTCACCACATCTCCCAGCAGGTGTCATCTCATCTCCCCGCAGGTGTCACCACATCATTCCACAGGAGTCACCACATCTCCCAGCAGGTGTCATCACATCATTCCACAGGTTTGATCACATCTCCCCGCAGGTGTCATCACATCTCCCAGCAGGTGTCATCTCATCTCCCAGCAGGTGTCATCTCATCTCCCAGCAGGTGTCGTCACATCTCCCAGCAGGTGTCGTCACATCTCCCAGCAGGTGTCATCTCATCTCCCAGCAGGTATCATCACATCTCCCAGCAGGTGTCATCACATCTCCCCGCAGGTGTCATCACATCTCCCAGCAGGTGTCATTGCATCTCCCCGTAGGTGTCACCACATCATTCCACAGGAGTCACCACATCTCCCAGCAGGTGTCATCACATTATTCCACAGGTGTGATCACATCTCCCCGCAGGTGTTATCACATCTCCCAGCAGGTGTCATCACATCTCCCAGCAGGTGTCATCTCATCTCCCCGCAGGTGTCATCTCATTTCCCTGCAGGTGTCATCACATCTCCCCGCAGGTGTCATCACATCTCCCAGCAGGTGTCATCACATCTCCCAGCAGGTGTCATCACATCTCCCCACAGGTGTCGTCACATCTCCCAGCAGAAGGCGTCACATCTCCCAGCAGGTGCTGTCACATCTCCCAGCAGGTGCTGTCACATCTTCCCAGCAGGTGTCATCACATCTCCCAGCAGGTGTCATCACATCTCCCAGCAGGTGTCATCACATCTCCCAGCAGGTGTCATCACATCTCCCCGTAGGTGTCATCACATCTTTCCACAGGTGTCATCACATCATTCCACAGGTGTCATCATATCTCCCCGCAGGTGTCATCACATCTCCCAGCAGGTGTCATCACATCTCCCAGCAGGTGTAATCTCATCTCCCCGCAGGTGTCATCACATCCCCCAGCAGGTGTCGTCACATCTCCCAGCAGGTGTCGTCACATCTCCCAGCAGGTGTCGTCACATCTCCCAGCAGGTGTCGTCACATCTCCCCGCAGGTGTCATCACATCATTCCACAGGTGTCATCACATCTCCCCGCAGGTATCATCACATCTTCCAGCAGGTGTCGTCACATCTCCCAGCAGGTGTCGTCACATCTCCCAACAGGTATCGTCACATCTCCCAACAGGTGTCGTCACATCTCCCAGCAGGTGTCGTCACATCTCCCAGCAGGTGTCGTCACATCATTCCACAGGTGTCATCTCCTCTCCCCGCAGTAGTCGCCACATCTCCCAGCAGGTGTCATCACTTCTCCCCGCAGGTGTCATCACATCTCCCCGCAGGTGTCATCACATCCCCCAGCAGGTGTCCTCACATCTCCCCGCAGGTGTCCTCACATCTCCCAGCAGGTGTCATCACATCTCCCAGCAGGTGTCATCATATCTTCTAGCAGGAGTCACCACATCTCCCAGCAGGTGTCATCACATCTCCCCGCAGGTGTCATCACATCATTCCGCAGGTGTCGTCACATCTCCCAACAGGTATCGTCACATCTCCCAACAGGTGTCGTCACATCTCCCAGCAGGTGTCGTCACATCTCCCAGCAGGTGTCGTCACATCTCCCAGCAGGTGTCGTCACTTCTCCCCGCAGGTGTCATCACATCCCCCAGCAGGTGTCATCACATCTCCCACCAATTGTCATCACATCCCCCAGCAGGTGTCATCTCCTCTCCCAGCAGGTGTCATCACATCTCCCACCAGGAGTCACCACATCTCCCTGCAGGTGTCATCACATCATTCCACAGGTGTTATCACATCTCCCCGCAGGTGTCATCACATCTCCCAGCAGGTGTCATCTCATCTCCCCGCAGGTGTCACCACATCATTCCACAGGAGTCACCACATCTCCCAGCAGGTGTCATCACATCATTCCACAGGTTTGATCACATCTCCCCGCAGGTGTCATCACATCTCCCAGCAGGTGTCATCTCATCTCCCAGCAGGTGTCATCTCATCTCCCAGCAGGTGTCGTCACATCTCCCAGCAGGTGTCGTCACATCTCCCAGCAGGTGTCATCTCATCTCCCAGCAGGTATCATCACATCTCCCAGCAGGTGTCATCACATCTCCCCGCAGGTGTCATCACATCTCCCAGCAGGTGTCATTGCATCTCCCCGTAGGTGTCACCACATCATTCCACAGGAGTCACCACATCTCCCAGCAGGTGTGATCACATCATTCCACAGGTGTGATCACATCTCCCCGCAGGTGTTATCACATCTCCCAGCAGGTGTCATCTCATCTCCCAGCAGGTGTCATCTCATCTCCCAGCAGGTGTCATCACATCTCCCAGCAGGTGTCGTCACATCTCCCAGCAGGTGTCGTCTCATCTCCCAGCACGTGTCGTCACATCTCCCCGCAGGTGTCATCACATCTCCCAGCAGGTGTCATCACATCTCCCAGCAGGTGTCATCACATCTCCCAGCAGGTGTCATCACATCTCCCAGCAGGTGTCATCACATCTCCCCGCAGGTGTCGTCACATCTCCCCGCAGGTGTCGTCACATCTCCCCGCAGGTGTCGTCACATCTCCCAGCAGGTGTCGTCACATCTCCCAGCAGGTGTCGTCACATCTCCCAGCAGGTGTCGTCTCATCTCCCAGCAGGTGTCCTCACATCTCCCAGCAGGTGTCATCACATCTCCCCGCAGGTGTCATCACATCTCCCAGCAGGTGTCATCACATCTCCCAGCAGGTGTCATCTCATCTCCCAGCAGGTGTCATCTCATCTCCCAGCAGGTGTCATCACATCTCCCCGCAGGTGTCACCACATCTCCCAGCAGGTGTCATCACATCTCCCAGCAGGTGTCATCACATCATTCCACAGGTGTCACCACATCTCCCACCAGGAGTCACCACATCTCCCTGCAGGTGTCATCACATCATTCCACAGGTGTCATCACATCTCCCCGCAGGTGTCATCACATCTCCCCACAGGTGTCATCACATCTCCCAGCAGGTGTCATCACATCTCCCCGCAGGTGTCGTCACATCTACCAGCAGGTGTCGTCACATCTCCCAGCCGGTGTCGTCACATCTCCCCGCAGGTGTCGTCACATCTCCCAGCAGGTGTCGTCACATCTCCCAGCAGGTGTCGTCACATCTCCCAGCAGGTGTCATCTCATCTCCCAGCAGGTGTCATCACATCTCCCAGCAGGTGTCATCACATCTCCCAGCAGGTGTCATCACATCTCCCAGCAGGTGTCATCACTTCTCCCCGCAGGTGTCACCACATCTCCCCGCAGGTGTCACCACATCTCCCAGCAGGTGTCATCACATCTCCCAGCAGGTGTCATCACATCATTCCACAGGTGTCACCACATCTCCCACCAGGAGTCACCACATCTCCCTGCAGGTGTCATCACATCATTCCACAGGTGTCATCACTTCTCCCCGCAGGTGTCATCACATCTCCCAGCAGGTGTCATCGCATCTCCCTGCAGGTGTCACCACATCATTCCACAGGAGTCACCACATCTCCCAGCAGGTGTCATCACATCATTCCACAGGTGTCATCACATATCCCCGCAGGTGTCATCACATCTCCCAGCAGGTGTCATCTCATCTCCCAGCAGGTGTCATCTCATCTCCCAGCAGGTGTCATCACATCTCCCAGTAGGTGTCATCACATCATCCCACAGGTGTCATCACATCACCCGGCAGTGTCATTACATTATCCCGCAATTTCCACCGTGGTCTTATGGTGGTTGCGAGATACAACGTTGATTCGATGTGTTCTTGGATCACTCTTGAACGGTGTCAGTCATTAGGGAGACACAAACGTAACATGCCTCCATAGTGCAAATCAGTAAAAAATTCTGTAGTGTACTCACCTTCTGTGGGGTAAGATATAAGCTTTGGACATTTATTTTTAACAACCGATATCCGTCGGTTATATGGTATTTATGGTCCTTGGATCCAAAAGACTGATTTATTCAAAAATCAAATTGCTGTATTTTTTTTTATAAAAAAATTCACCAATTATGGACCAATAAAAGTATTTTTTACAAAAATCAGTCTTTTGTGCTTCTTTTATCTATTTTCATCTACTTCTTACTCACCTAACACTTGGTTGCTTTGCTCTGTTGCTTATCTGGGTGTTATGGTCGCAAATGTAGCAATGTATATTATCCATGTCCTGTATTGTCCTGTTCTGTAAGTCACTGGTCATCTATTTGCTTATGTACTTTGTAAGGCGCTGCGGAACACTTGTGGCGCCATATAAATAAATTATAATAATAATAATTATAATAACTATTATATAATATAGTTGATAATTTCCTCACAGAGTGGAGCCTGTTACAACTTTGCAGAGATCAGATCCCTTATTTTTGTTTAGTTAGAGGAACATGGAGCCGCCACAAAAGCCTTTGTCAGAGGATATATAAAGGGGGACACACATAGAGGGACCTTGTCACAGAGAGGAAATGACAGGACAGAAGCACAAGGTTATATACAGGTATCACCCTCAGGCTGAGGCACTTCATAAAGACACCTTCCTGTCTGTCTGAGGAAATTGGGCATTTCTCTGCTGAACCCCCTAAAGGGGGTATCCATTAGGCGATTACAGCAAGCGATTGCACGATAACAACGTCGTTATCGTGCAATTGCTTGCAAATCGTGCATGCATCGGGCATGTTTTGGTCGGAAGCAACCAGCGATGCGCGCACACGCTGGTCACTTCCGACATCTATCATCGCCCGTACATGCTGGTCAACCTGACGATCCCGTCAGGTTCAGCATGTGCGGGGATGATGGATGTGCCTGGACTGAGAGTGAACGTTCCATGTAGGCAAATCACTAGCTATACAAACGAGAGCACGAGCGCAATGTCGTAATCATGCTCTCATTTGTAAATCTAGTAGTGGATACCCGCCTTAGGGGACATTATCGTGTTGGGACTTTTTTAACCCTTAAAGTCACCCACAGTCTTCACTGGAGACCAGACGGGAGTCTGTACCACATGAGACACAGATGTGCTGCCCGAGGTTATAGTAGCACAACATTTAATAAGAAAGAACGATCAATCTATATTCTAATATTATATCCATCATATAGCTGCAACATATTACACAGCGCTCCCAGGAAATGTCTCATCACTTATACCGGTCCTCGCTCCGCGGGAGCTTACAGTCTAACTGCCGATCACATACAATGGTCGTGTATCAGAGCTTTACGCCATACACACAGCAGCGGCAGCACGCGTCTTGTGTAATAGCCGCCACCTGCTGGCTTCTGTGGTCTCCTGACACATCCGGGGACGCAGCACTGGATCATCTGCGAAAACATCAGCCATCTGGGAAATCCTCAGGTTATGCAGGATGGGCTGTGTTTTCACTATGCCGGGGCCTGCACGCCCCCATTACCGCCCCTTCCCCACCCCCAAAATGGCTGGAGCATGTGAATTATGTCGCGTCTTAGGTGTGCGCAGTTAGTGATCAGCACCTTGCGCAGTACAAAGCCAGAACATGCACTAATCCATAACCAACGGAGATGTACACAAGCCATCAGGTATGCATACATCGCTGAACCAGGCCCTATATACACCCACGGACAAATTTAGGGAAAAGACAAATAACCATCCAGTATACTGTTGTAACTACACCCAAAGGGAACATGAGGAGAACATACAGGAGCTGATCTGCATTTGTACATAATAGTGTGCCTGGGTTACACCAGGAGAGAACAGTAGTATATGCGCCTGGGATACACCAGGAGAGAACAGTAATATATGTGCCTGGGTTACACCAGGAGAGAACAGTAATATATGTGCCTGGGATACACCAGGAGAGAACAGTAGTATATGCGCCTGGGATACACCAGGAGAGAACAGTAGTATATGCGCCTGGGTTACACCAGGAGAGAACAGTAGTGTATGTGCCTGGGTTACACCAGGAGAGAACAGTAGTATATGTGCCTGGGTTACACCAGGACAGAACAGTAGTATATGTGCCTGGGTTACACCAGGAGAGAACAGTAGTATATGTGCCTGGGTTACACCAGGAGAGAACAGAAGTGTATGTGCCTGGGTTAAACCAGGAGAGAACAGTAGTATATGTGCCTGGGTTACACCAGGAGAGAACAGTAGTATATGTGCCTGGGTTACACCGGGAGAGAACAGTAGTATATGTGCCTGGGTTACACCAGGAGAGAACAGTAGTGTATGTGCCTGGGTTACACCAGGAGAGAACAGTAGTATATGCGCCTGGGTTACACCAGGAGAGAACAGTAGTATATGCACCTGGGTTACACCAGGAGAGAACAGTAGTATATGTGCCTGGGTTACACCAGGAGAGAACAGTAGTATATGTGCCTGGGTTACACCAGGAGAGAACAGTAGTATATGTGCCTGGGTTACACCAGGAGAGAACAGTAGTATATGTGCCTGGGTTACACCAGGAGAGAACAGTAGTGTATGTGCCTGGGTTACACCAGAATAGAGCAGTAGTGTATGTGCCTGGGTTACACCAGGAGAGAACAGTAGTGTATGTGCCTGGGTTACACCAGGAGAGAACAGTAGTATATGCGCCTGGGTTACACAAGGAGAGAATAGTAGTATATGCGCCTGGGTTACACCAGGAGAGAACAGTAGTGTATGTGCCTGGGTTACACCAGGAGAGAACAGTAGTATATGTGCCTGGGTTACACCAGGAGAGAACAGTAGTATATGTGCCTGGGTTACACCAGGAGAGAACAGTAGTGTATGTGCCTGGGTTACACCAGGAGAGAACAGTAGTATATGCGCCTGGGTTACACCAGGAGAGAACAGTAATATATGTGCCTGGGTTACACCAGGAGAGAACAGTAATATATGTGCCTGGGTTACACCAGGAGAGAACAGTAGTATATGTGCCTGAGTTACACCAGGAGAGAACAGTAGTGTACGTGCCTGAGTTACACCAGGAGAGAACAGTAGTATATGTGCCTGGGTTACACCAGGAGAGAACAGTATTATCTGTGCCTGGGTTACACCAGGAGAGAACAGTAGTATATGTGCCTGGGTTACACGGGGAGAGAACAGTAGTATATGTGCCTAGGTTACACCAGGAGAGGACAGTAGTGTATGCGCCTGGGTTACACCAGGAGAGAACAGTAGTATATGTGCCTGGGTTACACCAGGAGAGAACAGTAGTGTATGTGCCTGGGTTACACCAGGAGAGAACAGTAGTATATGTGCCTGGGTTACACCAGGAGAGAACAGTAGTATATGTGCCTGGGTTACACCAGGAGAGAACAGTAGTATATGTGCCTGGGTTACACCAGGAGAGGACAGTAGTATATGTGCCTGGGTTACACCAGGAGAGAACAGTAGTATATGTGCCTGGGTTACACCAGGAGAGAACAGTAGTATATGTGCCTGGGTTACACCAGAATAGAGCAGTAGTGTATGTGCCTGGGTTACACCAGGAGAGAACAGTAGAATATGTGCCTGGGTTACACCAGGAGAGAACAGTAGTATATGTGCCTGGGTTACACCAGGAGAGAACAGTAGTATATGTGCCTGGGTTACACCAGGAGAGAACAGTAGTATATGTGCCTGGGTTACACCAGGAGAGGACAGTAGTATATGTGCCTGGGTTACACCAGGAGAGAACAGTAGTATATGTGCCTGGGTTACACCAGGAGAGAACAGTAGTATATGTGCCTGGGTTACACCAGAATAGAGCAGTAGTGTATGTGCCTGGGTTACACCAGGAGAGAACAGTAGTGTATGTGCCTGGGTTACACCAGGAGAGAACAGTAGTATATGTGCCTGGGTTACACCAGGAGAGAACAGTCGTGTATGCGCCTGGGTTACACCAGGAGAGAACAGTAGTGTATGTGCCTGGGTTACACCAGAATAGAGCAGTAGTGTATGTGCCTGGGTTACAGCAGGAGAGAACAGTAGTATATGCGCCTGGGTTACACCAGGAGAGAACAGTAGTATATGCGCCTGGGTTACACCAGGAGAGAGAACAGTGGTATATGCACCAGGGTTACACCAGGAGAGAACAGTAGTATATGTGCCTGTGTTACACTAGGAGAGAACAGTAGTATATGTGCCTGGGTTACACCAGGAGAGAACAGTAATGTATGTGCTTGGGTTACACCAGGAGAGAACAGTAATGTATGTGCCTGGGTTACACCGGGAGAGAACAGTAGCATATGTGCCTGGGTTACACCAGGAGAGAACAGTAGTATATGCGCCTGGGTTACACCAGGAGAGAACAGTAGTATATGCGCCTGGGTTACACCAGGAGAGAACAGTAGTATAGGCGCCTGGGTTACACCAGGAGAGAACAGTAGTATATGTGCCTGGGTTATACCAGGAGAGAGAACAGTAGTATATGCGCCTGGGTTACACCAGGAGAGAACAGTAGTATATGTGCCTGGGTTACACCAGGAGAGAGAACAGTAGTATATGCGCCTGGGTTACACCAGGAGAGAACAGTAGTATATGTGCCTGGGTTACACCAGGAGAGAACAGTAGTATATGTGCCTGTGTTACACCAGGAGAGAACAGTAGTATATGTGCCTGGGTTACACCAGGAGAGAACAGTAATGTATGTGCCTGGGTTACACCGGGAGAGAACAGTAGTATATGTGCCTGGGTTATACCAGGAGAGAGAACAGTAGTATATGAGCCTGGGTTACACCAGGAGAGAACAGTAGTATATGTGCCTGGGTTACACCAGGAGAGAACAGTAGTATATGTGCCTGTGTTACACCAGGAGAGAACAGTAGTATATGTGCCTGGGTTACACCGGGAGAGAACAGTAGTATATGTGCCTGGGTTACACCGGGAGAGAACTGTAATGTATGTGCCTGGGTTACACCGGGAGAGAACAGTAGTGTATGTGCCTGGGTTACACCAGGAGAGAACAGTAGTATATGTGCCTGGGTTACACCAGGAGAGAACAGTAGTATATGTGCCTGGGTTACACCAGGAGAGAACAGTAGTATATGCGCCTGGGTTACACCAGGAGAGAACAGTAGTATTTGTGCCTGGGTTACACCAGGAGAGAGAACAGTAGTATATGTGCCTGGGTTACACCAGGAGAGAACAGTAGTATATGTGCCTGGGTTATACCAGGAGAGAACAGTCATATATGTGCCTGGGTTACACCAGGAGAGAGAACAGTAGTACATGTGCCTGGGTTACACCAGGAGAGAGAACAGTAGTACATGTGCCTGGGTTACACCAGGAGAGAACAGTAGTATATTTGCCTGGGTTACACCAGGAGAGAACAGTAGAATATGTGCCTGGGTTACACCAGGAGAGAACAGTAGTATATGTGCCTGGGTTACACTAGGACAGAGCAGTAGTATATTTGCCTGGGTTACACCAGGAGAGAACAGTAATATATGTGCCTGGGTTACACCAGGACAGAGCAGTAGTATATTTGCCTGGGTTACACCAGGAGAGAACAGTAGAATATGTGCCTGGGTTACACCAGGAGAGAACAGTAGTATATGTGCCTGGGTTACACCAGGAGAGAACAGTAGTATATGTGCCTGGGTTACACCAGGAGAGAACAGTAGTATATGTGCCTGGGTTACACCAGGACAGAGCAGTAGTATATTTGCCTGGGTTACACCAGGAGAGAACAGTAATATATGTGCCTGGGTTACACCAGGAGAGAGAGCAGTAGTATATGTGTCTGGGTTACACCAGGAGAGAGAGCAGTAGTATATGTACCTGGGTTACACCAGGAGAGAGAACAGTAGCATATGTGCCTGGGTTACACCAGGAGAGAGAACATTAGTATATGTGCCTGGGTTATACCAAGAGAGAGCAGTAGTATATGTGCCTGGGTTACACCAGGAGAGAACAGTAGTATATGTGCCTGGGTTACACCAGGAGAGAACAGTAGTATATGTGCCTGGGTTACACCAGGAGAGAACAGTAGTATATGTGCCTGGGTTACACCAGGAGAGAACAGTAGTATATGTACCTGGGTTACACCAGGAGAGAACAGTCATATATGTGCCTGGGTTACACAAGGAGAGAACAGTAATATATGTGCCTGGGTTATACAAGGAGAGAACAGTAATATATGTGCCTGGGTTACACCAGGAGAGAGAACAGTAGTATATGTGCCTGGGTTACACCAGGAGAGAACAGTAGTATATGTGCCTGGGTAACACCAGGATAGAGAACAGTAGTATATGTGCCTGGGTTACACCAGGAGAGAACAGTAGTATATTTGCCTGGGTTACACCAGGAGAGAACAGTAGTATATTTGCCTGGGTTACACCAGGAGAGAACAGTAGTATATGTGCCTGGGTTACACCAGGACAGAGCAGGAGTATATGTGCCTGGGTTACACAGAAGAAAACAGTAGTACATGTGCCTGGGTTACACTAGTATATGTGCCTGGGTTACACCAGGAGAGAGAGCAGTAGTATATGTGCCTGGGTTACACCAGGAGAGAGAGAGCAGTAGTATATGTGCCTGGGTTATACCAGGAGAGAGAACATTAGTATATGTGCCTGGGTTATACCAGGAGAGAGCAGTAGTATATGCGCCTGGGTTATACCAGGAGAGAGCAGTGTAATATATGCCCCTGGGTTACACCAGGAGAGAGTACAGCAGTATATGTTCCTGAGTTACACCAGGAGAGAGAACAGTAGTATATGTGCCTGGGTTACACCAGGAGAGAGAACAGTAGTATATGTGCCTGGGTTACACCAGGAGAGAGAACAGTAGTATATGTACCTGGGTTACATCGGGAGAGAACAGTAGTATATGGGCCTGGGGTACACCAGGAGAGAACAGTAGTATATATGCCTGGGTTACACCAGGAGAGAACAGTAGTATATGCGCCTGGGATACACCAGGAGAGAACAGTAGTATATGCGCCTGGGTTACACCAGGAGAGAACAGTAGTATATGTGCCTGGGTTATACCAGGAGAGAGAACAGTAGTATATGCGCCTGGGTTACACCAGGAGAGAACAGTAGTATATGTGCCTGGGTTACACCAGGAGAGAACAGTAGTATATGTGCCTGGGTTACACCTGGAAAGAACAGTCATATATGTGCCTGGGTTACACCAGGAGAGAACAGTAGTATATGTGCCTGGGTTATACCAGGAGAGAGAACAGTAGTATATGCGCCTGGGTTACACCAGGAGAGAACAGTAGTATATGTGCCTGGGTTACACCAGGAGAGAACAGTAGTATATGTGCCTGGGTTATACCAGGAGAGAGAACAGTAGTATATGTGCCTGTGTTACACCAGGAGAGAACAGTAGTATATGTGCCTGGGTTACACCGGGAGAGAACAGTAGTATATGTGCCTGGGTTACACCAGGAGAGAACAGTAATGTATGTGCCTGGGTTACACCGGGAGAGAACAGTAGTATATGTGCCTGGGTTACACCAGGAGAGAACAGTAGTATATGTGCCTGGGTTACACCAGGAGAGAACAGTAGTATATGCGCCTGGGTTACACCAGGAGAGAACAGTAGTATATGTGCCTGGGTTACACCAGGAGAGAGAACAGTAGTATATGCGCCTGGGTTACACCAGGAGAGAACAGTAGTATATGTGCCTGGGTTATACCAGGAGAGAACAGTCATATATGTGCCTGGGTTACACCAGGAGAGAACAGTAATATATGTGCCTGGGTTACACCAGGAGAGAGAACAGTAGTACATGTGCCAGGGTTACACCAGGAGAGAACAGTAGTATATTTGCCTGGGTTACACGAGGAGAGAACAGTAGAATATGTGCCTGGGTTACACCAGGACAGAGCAGTAGTATATTTGCCTGGGTTACACCAGGAGAGAACAGTAATATATGTGCCTGGGTTACACCAGGAGAGAGAGCAGTAGTATATGTGCCTGGGTTACACCAGGAGAGAGAGTAGTAGTATATGTACCTGGGTTACACCAGGAGAGAGAACAGTAGTATATGTGCCTGGGTTATACCAGGAGAGAGAACATTAGTATATGTGCCTGGGTTATACCAGGAGAGAGCAGTAGTATATGTGCCTGGGTTACACCAGGAGAGAACAGTAGTATATGTGCCTGGGTTACACCAGGAGAGAACAGTAGTATATGTGCCTGGGTTACACCAGGAGAGAACAGTAGTATATGTGCCTGGGTTACACCAGGAGAGAACAGTCATATATGTGCCTGGGTTACACCAGGAGAGAACAGTAATATATGTGCCTGGGTTATACAAGGAGAGAACAGTAATATATGTGCCTGGATTACAGCAGGAGAGAGAACAGTAGTATATGTGCCTGGGTTACACCAGGAGAGAGAGAGCAGTAGTATATGTGCCTGGGTTATACCAGGAGAGAGAACATTAGTATATGTGCCTGGGTTATACCAGGAGAGAGCAGTAGTATATGCGCCTGGGTTATACCAGGAGAGAACAGTAGTATATGTGCCTGGGTTACACCAGGAGAGAACAGTAGTATATGTGCCTGGGTTACACCAGGAGAGAACAGTAGTATATGTGCCTGGGTTACACCAGAATAGAGCAGTAGTGTATGTGCCTGGGTTACACCAGGAGAGAACAGTAGTGTATGTGCCTGGGTTACACCAGGAGAGAACAGTAATATATGTGCCTGGGTTACACCAGGAGAGAACAGTAGTATATGTGCCTGGGTTACACCAGGAGAGAACAGTAGTATATGTGCCTGGGTTACACCAGGAGAGAACAGTAGTATATGTGCCTGGGTTACAGCAGGAGAGAACAGTAGTATATGTGCCTGGGTTACACCAGGAGAGAACAGTAATATATGTGCCTGGGTTACAGCAGGAGAGAACAGTATTATCTGTGCCTGGGTTACACCAGGAGAGAACAGTATTATCTGTGCCTGGGTTACACCAGGAGAGAACAGTAGTATATGTGCCTGGGTTACACCAGGAGAGAACAGTATTATCTGTGCCTGGGTTACACCAGGAGAGAACAGTATTATCTGTGCCTGGGTTACACCAGGAGAGAACAGTAGTATATGTGCCTGGGTTACACCGGGAGAGGACAGTAGTGTATGCGCCTGGGTTACACCGGGAGAGAACAGTAGTATATGTGCCTGGGTTACACCAGGAGAGAACAGTAGTATATGTGCCTGGGTTACACCAGGAGAGAACAGTAGTATATGTGCCTGTGTTACACCAGGAGAGAACAGTAGTGTATGCGCCTGGGTTACACCAGGAGAGAACAGTAGTATATGTACCTGGGTTACACCAGGAGAGAACAGTAGTATATGTGCCTGGGTTACACCAGGAGAGAACAGTAGTATATGTGCCTGGGTTACACCAGAATTGAGCAGTAGTGTATGTGCCTGGGTTACACCAGGAGAGAACAGTAGAATATGTGGCTGGGTTACACCAGGAGAGAACAGTAATATATGTGCCTGGGTTACACCAGGAGAGAACAGTAATATATGTGCCTGGGTTACACCAGGAGAGAACAGTAGTATATGTGCCTGGGTTACACCAGGAGAGAGCAGTAGTGTATGTGCCTGGGTTACACCAGGAGAGAGCAGTAGTGTATGTGCCTGGGTTACACCAGGAGAGAACAGTAGTGTATGTGCCTGGGTTACACCAGGAGAGAACAGTAGTATATGTGCCTGTGTTACACCGGGAGAGAACAGTAGTATATGTGCCTGGGTTACACCGGGAGAGAACAGTAGTATATGTGCCTGGGTTACACCAGGAGAGAACAGTAATGTATGTGCCTGGGTTACACCGGGAGAGAACAGTAGTATATGTGCCTGGGTTACACCAGGAGAGAACAGTAGGATATGTGCCTGGGTTACACCAGGAGAGAACAGTAGTATATGCGCCTGGGTTACACCAGGAGAGAACAGTAGTATATGTGCCTGGGTTACACCAGGAGAGAGAACAGTAGTATATGCGCCTGGGTTACACCAGGAGAGAACAGTAGTATATGTGCCTGGGTTATACCAGGAGAGAACAGTCATATATGTGCCTGGGTTACACCAGGAGAGAACAGTAATATATGTGCCTGGGTTACACCAGGAGAGAGAACAGTAGAGCATGTGCCTGGGTTACACCAGGAGAGAACAGTATTATATTTGCCTGGGTTACACCAGGAGAGAACAGTAGAATATGTGCCTGGGTTACACCAGGAGAGAACAGTAGTATATTTGCCTGGGTTACACCAGGAGAGAACAGTAGTATATGTGCCTGGGTTACACCAGGACAGAGCAGTAGTATATTTGCCTGGGTTACACCAGGAGAGAACAGTAATATATGTGCCTGGGTTACACCAGGAGAGAGAGCAGTAGTATATGTGCCTGGGTTACACCAGGAGAGAGAGCAGTAGTATATGTACCTGGGTTACACCAGGAGAGAGAACAGTAGTATATGTGCCTGGGTTATACCAGGAGAGAGAACATTAGTATATGTGCCTGGGTTATACCAGGAGAGAGCAGTAGTATATGTGCCTGGGTTACACCAGGAGAGAACAGTAGTATATGTGCCTGGGTTACACCAGGAGAGAACAGTAGTATATGTGCCTGGGTAACACCAGGAGAGAACAGTAGTGTATGTGCCTGGGTTACACCAGGAGAGAACAGTAATATATGTGCCTGGGTTATACAAGGAGAGAACAGTAATATATGTGCCTGGGTTACACCAGGAGAGAGAACAGTAGTATATGTGCCTGGGTTACACCAGGAGAGAACAGTAGTATATGTGCCTGGGTAACACCAGGATAGAGAACAGTAGTATATGTGCCTGGGTTACACCAGGAGAGAACAGTAGTATATTTGCCTGGGTTACACCAGGAGAGAACAGTAGTATATTTGCCTGGGTTACACCAGGAGAGAACAGTAGTATATGTGCCTGGGTTACACCAGGACAGAGCAGTAGTATATGTGCCTGGGTTACACAGAAGAAAACAGTAGTACATGTGCCTGGGTTACACTAGTATATGTGCCTGGGTTACGCCAGGAGAGAGAGCAGTAGTATATGTGCCTGGGTTACACCAGGAGAGAGAGAGCAGTAGTATATGTGCCTGGGTTATACCAGGAGAGAGAACATTAGTATATGTGCCTGGGTTATACCAGGAGAGAGCAGTAGTATATGCGCCTGGGTTATACCAGGAGAGAGCAGTGTAATATATGCCCCTGGGTTACACCAGGAGAGAGTACAGCAGTATATGTTCCTGAGTTACACCAGGAGAGAGAACAGTAGTATATGTGCCTGGGTTACACCAGGAGAGAGAACAGTAGTATATGTGCCTGGGTTACACCAGGAGAGAGAACAGTAGTATATGTACCTGGGTTACATCGGGAGAGAACAGTAGTATATGGGCCTGGGGTACACCAGGAGAGAACAGTAGTATATATGCCTGGGTTACACCAGGAGAGAACAGTAGTATATGCGCCTGGGTTACACCAGGAGAGAACAGTAGTATATGCGCCTGGGTTACACCAGGAGAGAACAGTAGTATATGTGCCTGGGTTATACCAGGAGAGAGAACAGTAGTATATGCGCCTGGGTTACACCAGGAGAGAACAGTAGTATATGTGCCTGGGTTACACCAGGAGAGAACAGTAGTATATGTGCCTGGGTTACACCTGGAAAGAACAGTCATATATGTGCCTGGGTTACACCAGGAGAGAACAGTAGTATATGTGCCTGGGTTATACCAGGAGAGAGAACAGTAGTATATGCGCCTGGGTTACACCAGGAGAGAACAGTAGTATATGTGCCTGGGTTACACCAGGAGAGAACAGTAGTATATGTGCCTGTGTTACACCAGGAGAGAACAGTAGTATATGTGCCTGGGTTACACCGGGAGAGAACAGTAGTATATGTGCCTGGGTTACACCAGGAGAGAACAGTAATGTATGTGCCTGGGTTACACCGGGAGAGAACAGTAGTATATGTGCCTGGGTTACACCAGGAGAGAACAGTAGTATATGTGCCTGGGTTACACCAGGAGAGAACAGTAGTATATGCGCCTGGGTTACACCAGGAGAGAACAGTAGTATATGTGCCTGGGTTACACCAGGAGAGAGAACAGTAGTATATGCGCCTGGGTTACACCAGGAGAGAGAACAGTAGTATATGTGCCTGGGTTATACCAGGAGAGAACAGTCATATATGTGCCTGGGTTACACCAGGAGAGAACAGTAATATATGTGCCTGGGTTACACCAGGAGAGAGAACAGTAGTACATGTGCCAGGGTTACACCAGGAGAGAACAGTAGTATATTTGCCTGGGTTACACGAGGAGAGAACAGTAGAATATGTGCCTGGGTTACACCAGGAGAGAACAGTAGTATATTTGCCTGGGTTACACCAGGAGAGAACAGTAGTATATGTGCCAGGGTTACACCAGGACAGAGCAGTAGTATATTTGCCTGGGTTACACCAGGAGAGAACAGTAATATATGTGCCTGGGTTACACCAGGAGAGAGAGCAGTAGTATATGTGCCTGGGTTACACCAGGAGAGAGAGTAGTAGTATATGTACCTGGGTTACACCAGGAGAGAGAACAGTAGTATATGTGCCTGGGTTATACCAGGAGAGAGAACATTAGTATATGTGCCTGGGTTATACCAGGAGAGAGCAGTAGTATATGTGCCTGGGTTACACCAGGAGAGAACAGTAGTATATGTGCCTGGGTTACACCAGGAGAGAACAGTAGTATATGTGCCTGGGTTACACCAGGAGAGAACAGTAGTATATGTACCTGGGTTACACCAGGAGAGAACAGTCATATATGTGCCTGGGTTACACCAGGAGAGAACAGTAATATATGTGCCTGGGTTATACAAGGAGAGAACAGTAATATATGTGCCTGGATTACAGCAGGAGAGAGAACAGTAGTATATGTGCCTGGGTTACACCAGGAGAGAGAGAGCAGTAGTATATGTGCCTGGGTTATACCAGGAGAGAGAACATTAGTATATGTGCCTGGGTTATACCAGGAGAGAGCAGTAGTATATGCGCCTGGGTTATAACAGGAGAGAACAGTAGTATATGTGCCTGGGTTACACCAGGAGAGAACAGTAGTATATGTGCCTGGGTTACACCAGGAGAGAACAGTAGTATATGTGCCTGGGTTACACCAGAATAGAGCAGTAGTGTATGTGCCTGGGTTACACCAGGAGAGAACAGTAGTGTATGTGCCTGGGTTACACCAGGAGAGAACAGTAATATATGTGCCTGGGTTACACCAGGAGAGAACAGTAGTATATGTGCCTGGGTTACACCAGGAGAGAACAGTAGTATATGTGCCTGGGTTACACCAGGAGAGAACAGTAGTATATGTGCCTGGGTTACACCGGGAGAGAGCAGTAGTATATGTGCCTGGGTTACAGCAGGAGAGAACAGTAGTATATGTGCCTGGGTTACACCAGGAGAGAACAGTAATATCTGTGCCTGGGTTACAGCAGGAGAGAACAGTATTATCTGTGCCTGGGTTACACCAGGAGAGAACAGTATTATCTGTGCCTGGGTTACACCAGGAGAGAACAGTAGTATATGTGCCTGGGTTACACGGGGAGAGAACAGTAGTATATGTGCCTGGGTTACACCGGGAGAGGACAGCAGTGTATGCGCCTGGGTTACACCGGGAGAGAACAGTAGTATATGTGCCTGGGTTACACCAGGAGAGAACAGTAGTATATGTGCCTGGGTTACACCAGGAGAGAACAGTAGTATATGTGCCTGTGTTACACCAGGAGAGAACAGTAGTGTATGCGCCTGGGTTACACCAGGAGAGAACAGTAGTATATGTACCTGGGTTACACCAGGAGAGAACAGTAGTATATGTGCCTGGGTTACACCAGGAGAGAACAGTAGTATATGTGCCTGGGTTACACCAGAATTGAGCAGTAGTGTATGTGCCTGGGTTACACCAGGAGAGAACAGTAGAATATGTGGCTGGGTTACACCAGGAGAGAACAGTAATATATGTGCCTGGGTTACACCAGGAGAGAACAGTAATATATGTGCCTGGGTTACACCAGGAGAGAACAGTAGTATATGTGCCTGGGTTACACCAGTAGAGAGCAGTAGTGTATGTGCCTGGGTTACACCAGGAGAGAGCAGTAGTGTATGTGCCTGGGTTACACCAGGAGAGAACAGTAGTGTATGTGCCTGGGTTACACCAGGAGAGAACAGTAGTATATGTGCCTGTGTTACACCAGGAGAGAACAGTAGTATATGTGCCTGGGTTACACCGGGAGAGAACAGTAGTATATGTGCCTGGGTTACACCAGGAGAGAACAGTAATGTATGTGCCTGGGTTACACCGGGAGAGAACAGTAGTATATGTGCCTGGGTTACACCAGGAGAGAACAGTAGTATATGTGCCTGGGTTACACCAGGAGAGAACAGTAGTATATGCGCCTGGGTTACACCAGGAGAGAACAGTAGTATATGTGCCTGGGTTACACCAGGAGAGAGAACAGTAGTATATGCGCCTGGGTTACACCAGGAGAGAACAGTAGTATATGTGCCTGGGTTATACCAGGAGAGAACAGTCATATATGTGCCTGGGTTACACCAGGAGAGAACAGTAATATATGTGCCTGGGTTACACCAGGAGAGAGAACAGTAGAGCATGTGCCTGGGTTACACCAGGAGAGAACAGTAGTATATTTGCCTGGGTTACACCAGGAGAGAACAGTAGAATATGTGCCTGGGTTACACCAGGAGAGAACAGTAGTATATTTGCCTGGGTTACACCAGGTGAGAACAGTAGTATATGTGCCTGGGTTACACCAGGACAGAGCAGTAGTATATTTGCCTGGGTTACACCAGGAGAGAACAGTAATATATGTGCCTGGGTTACACCAGGAGAGAGAGCAGTAGTATATGTGCCTGGGTTACACCAGGAGAGAGAGCAGTAGTATATGTACCTGGGTTACACCAGGAGAGAGAACAGTAGTATATGTGCCTGGGTTATACCAGGAGAGAGAACATTAGTATTTGTGCCTGGGTTATACCAGGAGAGAGCAGTAGTATATGTGCCTGGGTTACACCAGGAGAGAACAGTAGTATATGTGCCTGGGTTACACCAGGAGAGAACAGTAGTATATGTGCCTGGGTAACACCAGGAGAGAACAGTAGTGTATGTGCCTGGGTTACACCAGGAGAGAACAGTAATATATGTGCCTGGGTTATACAAGGAGAGAACAGTAATATATGTGCCTGGGTTACACCAGGAGAGAGAACAGTAGTATATGTGCCTGGGTTACACCAGGAGAGAACAGTAGTATATGTGCCTGGGTAACACCAGGATAGAGAACAGTAGTATATGTGCCTGGGTTACACCAGGAGAGAACAGTAGTATATTTGCCTGGGTTACACCAGGAGAGAACAGTAGTATATTTGCCTGGGTTACACCAGGAGAGAACAGTAGTATATGTGCCTGGGTTACACCAGGACAGAGCAGTAGTATATGTGCCTGGGTTACACAGAAGAAAACAGTAGTACATGTGCCTGGGTTACACTAGTATATGTGCCTGGGTTACACCAGGAGAGAGAGCATTAGTATATGTGCCTGGGTTATACCAGGAGAGAGCAGTAGTATATGCGCCTGGGTTATACCAGGAGAGAGCAGTGTAATATATGCCCCTGGGTTACACCAGGAGAGAGTACAGCAGTATATGTGCCTGAGTTACACCAGGAGAGAGAACAGTAGTATATGTGCCTGGGTTACACCAGGAGAGAGAACAGTAGTATATGTGCCTGGGTTACACCAGGAGAGAGAACAGTAGTATATGTACCTGGGTTACATCGGGAGAGAACAGTAGTATATGGGCCTGGGGTACACCAGGAGAGATCAGTAATATATGTGCCTGGGTTACACCAGGAGAGAACAGTAGTATATGTGCCCTGGTTACACCAGGAGAGAACAGTAGTGTATGTGTCTGGGTTACACCAGGAGAGATTAGTAGTATATGTGCCTGGGTTACACCAGGAGAGAACAGTAGTATATGTGCCTGGGTTACACCGGGAGAAAACAGTAGTATATGTGCCTGGGTTACACCGGGAGAGAACAGTAGTATATGTGCCTGGGTTACACCAGGAGAGAACAGTAGTATATGTGCCTGGGTTACACCAGGAGAGAACAGTAGTATATGTGCCTGGGTTACACCAGGAGAGAACAGTAGTATATGTGCCTGGGTTACACCAGGAGAGAACAGTAGTATATGTGCCTGGGTTACACCAGGAGAGAACAGTAGTATATGTGCCTGGGTTACACCAGGAGAGAACAGTAGTATATGTGCCTGGGTTACACCAGGAGAGAACAGTAGTAATGTGCCTGGGTTACACCGGGAGAGAACAGTAGTATATGTGCCTGGGTTACACCGGGAGAGAACAGTAGTATATGTGCCTGGGTTACACCGGGAGAGAACAGTAGTATATGTGCCTGGGTTACACCGGGAGAGAACAGTAGTATATGCGCCTGGGTTACACCAGGAGAGAACAGTAGTGTATGCGCCTGGGTTACACCAGGAGAGAACAGTAGTGTATGCGCCTGGGTTACACCAGGAGAGAACAGTAGTATATGTGCCTGGGTTACACCAGGAGAGAATAGTAGTATATGTGCCTGGGTTACACCAGAATAGAGCAGTAGTGTATGTGCCTGGGTTACACCAGGAGAGAACAGTAGTGTATGTGCCTGGGTTACACCAGGAGAGAACAGTAATATATGTGCCTGGGTTACACCAGGAGAGAACAGTAGTATATGTGCCTGGGTTACACCAGGAGAGAACAGTAGTATATGTGCCTGGGTTACAGCAGGAGAGAACAGTATTATCTGTGCCTGGGTTACACCAGGAGAGAACAGTATTATCTGTGCCTGGGTTACACCAGGAGAGAACAGTAGTATATGTGCCTGGGTTACACGGGGAGAGAACAGTAGTATATGTGCCTGGGTTACACCGGGAGAGGACAGTAGTGTATGCGCCTGGGTTACACCAGGAGAGAACAGTAGTATATGTGCCTGGGTTACACCAGGAGAGAACAGTAGTATATGTGCCTGTGTTACACCAGGAGAGAACAGTAGTGTATGCGCCTGGGTTACACCAGGAGAGAACAGTAGTATATGTACCTGGGTTACACCAGGAGAGAACAGTAGTATATGTGCCTGGGTTACACCAGGGGAGAACAGTAGTATATGTGCCTGGGTTACACCAGGAGAGAACAGTAGTGTATGAGCCTGGGTTACACCAGGAGAGAACAGTAGTATATGTGCCTGGGTTACACCAGAATTGAGCAGTAGTGTATGTGCCTGGGTTACACCAGGAGAGAACAGTAGAATATGTGGCTGGGTTACACCAGGAGAGAACAGTAGTATATGTGCCTGGGTTACACCAGAATTGAGCAGTAGTGTATGTGCCTGGGTTACACCAGGAGAGAACAGTAATATATGTGCCTGGGTTACACCAGGAGAGAACAGTAATATATGTGCCTGGGTTACACCAGGAGAGAACAGTAGTATATGTGCCTGGGTTACACCAGGAGAGAGCAGTAGTGTATGTGCCTGGGTTACACCAGGAGAGAGCAGTAGTGTATGTGCCTGGGTTACACCAGGAGAGAACAGTAGTGTATGTGCCTGGGTTACACCAGGAGAGAACAGTAGTATATGTGCCTGGGTTACACCAGGAGAGAACAGTAGTGTATGCGCCTGTGTTACACCAGGAGAGAACAGTAGTGTATGTGACTGGGTTACACCAGAATAGAGCAGTAGTGTATGTGCCAGGGTTACAGCAGGAGAGAACAGTAGTATATGCGCCTGGGTTACACCAGGAGAGAACAGTAGTATGTGCGCCTGGGTTACACCAGGAGAGAGAACAGTGGTATATGCGCCTGGGTTACACCAGGAGAGAACAGTAGTATATGTGCCTGTGTTACACCAGGAGAGAACAGTAGTAAATGTGCCTGGGTTACACCTGGAGAGAACAGTAGTATATGTGCCTGGGTTACACCGGGAGAGAACAGTAGTATATGTGCCTGGGTTACACCAGGAGAGAACAGTAGTATATGTGCCTGGATTACACCAGGAGAGAACAGTTGTATATGTGCCTGGGTTACACCAGGAGAGAACAGTAGTATATGCGCCTGGGTTACACCAGGAGAGAACAGTAGTATATGTGCCTGGGTTATACCAGGAGAGAGAACAGTAGTATATGCGCCTGGGTTACACCAGGAGAGAACAGTAGTATATGTGTCTGGGTTACACCGGGAGAGAACAGTAATATATGTGTCTGGGTTACACCGGGAGAGAACAGTAGTATATGTGTCTGGGTTACACCAGGAGAGAACAGTAGTATATGTGCCTGGGTTACACCAGGAGAGAACAGTCATATATGTGCCTGGGTTACACCAGGAGAGAACAGTAATATATGTGCCTGGGTTATACAAGGAGAGAACAGTAATATATGTGCCTGGGTTACACCAGGAGAGAGAACAGTAGTATATGTGCCTGGGTTACACCAGGAGAGAACAGTAGTATATGTGCCTGGGTAACACCAGGATAGAGAACAGTAGTATATGTACCTGGGTTACACCAGGAGAGAACAGTAGTATATGTGCCTGGGTTACACCAGGGGAGAACAGTAGTATATGTGCCTGGGTTACACCAGGAGAGAACAGTAGTGTATGAGCCTGGGTTACACCAGGAGAGAACAGTAGTATATGTGCCTGGGTTACACCAGAATTGAGCAGTAGTGTATGTGCCTGGGTTACACCAGGAGAGAACAGTAGAATATGTGGCTGGGTTACACCAGGAGAGAACAGTAGTATATGTGCCTGGGTTACACCAGAATTGAGCAGTAGTGTATGTGCCTGGGTTACACCAGGAGAGAACAGTAATATATGTGCCTGGGTTACACCAGGAGAGAACAGTAATATATGTGCCTGGGTTACACCAGGAGAGAACAGTAGTATATGTGCCTGGGTTACACCAGGAGAGAGCAGTAGTGTATGTGCCTGGGTTACACCAGGAGAGAGCAGTAGTGTATGTGCCTGGGTTACACCAGGAGAGAACAGTAGTGTATGTGCCTGGGTTACACCAGGAGAGAACAGTAGTATATGTGCCTGGGTTACACCAGGAGAGAACAGTAGTGTATGCGCCTGTGTTACACCAGGAGAGAACAGTAGTGTATGTGACTGGGTTACACCAGAATAGAGCAGTAGTGTATGTGCCAGGGTTACAGCAGGAGAGAACAGTAGTATATGCGCCTGGGTTACACCAGGAGAGAACAGTAGTATGTGCGCCTGGGTTACACCAGGAGAGAGAACAGTGGTATATGCGCCTGGGTTACACCAGGAGAGAACAGTAGTATATGTGCCTGTGTTACACCAGGAGAGAACAGTAGTAAATGTGCCTGGGTTACACCTGGAGAGAACAGTAGTATATGTGCCTGGGTTACACCGGGAGAGAACAGTAGTATATGTGCCTGGGTTACACCAGGAGAGAACAGTAGTATATGTGCCTGGATTACACCAGGAGAGAACAGTTGTATATGTGCCTGGGTTACACCAGGAGAGAACAGTAGTATATGCGCCTGGGTTACACCAGGAGAGAACAGTAGTATATGTGCCTGGGTTATACCAGGAGAGAGAACAGTAGTATATGCGCCTGGGTTACACCAGGAGAGAACAGTAGTATATGTGTCTGGGTTACACCGGGAGAGAACAGTAATATATGTGTCTGGGTTACACCGGGAGAGAACAGTAGTATATGTGTCTGGGTTACACCAGGAGAGAACAGTAGTATATGTGCCTGGGTTACACCAGGAGAGAACAGTCATATATGTGCCTGGGTTACACCAGGAGAGAACAGTAATATATGTGCCTGGGTTATACAAGGAGAGAACAGTAATATATGTGCCTGGGTTACACCAGGAGAGAGAACAGTAGTATATGTGCCTGGGTTACACCAGGAGAGAACAGTAGTATATGTGCCTGGGTAACACCAGGATAGAGAACAGTAGTATATGTGCCTGGGTTACACCAGGAGAGAACAGTAGTATATTTGCCTGGGTTACACCAGGAGAGAACAGTAGTATATTTGCCTGGGTTACACCAGGAGAGAACAGTAGTATATGTGCCTGGGTTACACCAGGACAGAGCAGTAGTATATGTGCCTGGGTTACACAGAAGAAAACAGTAGTACATGTGGCTGGGTTACACTAGTATATGTGCCTGGGTTACACCAGGAGAGAGAGCAGTAGTATATGTGCCTGGGTTACACCAGGAGAGAGAGCAGTAGTATATGTGCCTGGGTTATACCAGGAGAGAGAACATTAGTATATGTGCCTGGGTTACACTAGTATATGTGCCTGGGTTATACCAGGAGAGAGAACATTAGTATATGTGCCTGGGTTATACCAGGAGAGAGCAGTAGTATATGCGCCTGGGTTATACCAGGAGAGAGCAGTGTAATATATGCCCCTGGGTTACACCAGGAGAGAGACCAGTAGTATATGTGCCTGGGTTACACCAGGAGAGAGAACAGTAGTATATGTGCCTGGGTTACACCAGGAGAGAGAACAGTAGTATATGTACCTGGGTTACATCGGGAGAGAACAGTAGTATATGTACCTGGGTTACATCGGGAGAGAGCAGTAGTATATGTGCCTGGGTTACACCAGGAGAGAACAGTAGTATATGTGCCTGGGTTATACCAGGAGAGAGAACAGTAGTATATGCGCCTGGGTTACACCAGGAGAGAACCGTAGTATATGTGCCTGGGTTACACCAGGAGAGACCAGTAGTATATAGGCCTGGGGTACACCAGGAGAGATCAGTAGTGTATGTGTCTGGGTTACACCAGGAGAGATCAGTAGTATATGTGCCTGGGTTACACCAGGAGAGAACAGTAGTATATATGTGCCTGGGTTACACCAGGAGAGAACAGTAGTATATGTGCCTGGGTTACACCAGGAGAGAACAGTAGTATATGTGCCTGGGTTACACCAGGAGAGAACAGTAGTATATGTGCCTGGGTTACACCAGGAGAGAACAGTCATATATGTGCCTGGGTTACACCAGGAGAGAACAGTAATATATGTGCCTGGGTTACACCAGGAGAGAGAACAGTAGTATATGTGCCTGGGTTACAGCAGGAGAGAACAGTAGTATATGTGCCTGGGTAACACCAGGATAGAGAACAGTAGTGTATGTGCCTGGGTTACACCAGGAGAGAACAGTAGTATATGTGCCTGGGTTACACCAGGAGAGAACAGTAGAATATGTGCCTGGGTTACACCAGGAGAGAACAGTAGTATATTTGCCTGGGTTACACCAGGAGAGAACAGTAGTATATGTGCCTGGGTTACACCAGGACAGAGCAGTAGTATATGTGCCTGAGTTACACCAGGAGAGAACAGTAGTATATGTGCCTGGGTTACACCAGGAGAGAACAGTAGTATATGTGCATGGGTAACACCAGGATAGAGAACAGTAGTGTATGTGCCTGGGTTACACCAGGAGAGAACAGTAGTATATGTGCCTGGGTTACACCAGGAGAGAACAGTAGAATATGTGCCTGGGTTACACCAGGAGAGAACAGTAGTATATTTGCCTGGGTTACACCAGGAGAGAACAGTAATATATGTGCCTGGGTTACACCAGTAGAGAGAGCAGTAGTATATGTGCCTGGGTTACACCAGGAGAGAGAGCAGTAGTATATGTACCTGGGTTACACCAGGAGAGAGAACAGTAGTATATGTGCCTGGGTTATACCAGGAGAGAGAACATTAGTATATGTGCCTGGGTTATACCAGGAGAGAGCAGTAGTATATGTGCCTGGGTTACACTAGGAGAGAACAGTAGTATATGTGCCTGGGTTAAACCAGGAGAGAACAGTAGTATATGTGCCTGGGTTCCACCAGGAGAGAACAGTAATATATGTGCCTGGGTTATACAAGGAGAGAACAGTAATATATGTGCCTGGGTTACACCAGGAGAGAGAACAGTAGTATATGTGCCTGGGTTACACCAGGAGAGAACAGTAGTATATGTGCCTGGGTAACACCAGGATAGAGAACAGTAGTATATGTGCCTGGGTTACACCAGGAGAGAACAGTAGTATATTTGCCTGGGTTACACCAGGAGAGAACAGTAGTATATTTGCCTGGGTTACACCAGGAGAGAACAGTAGTATATGTGCCTGGGTTACACCAGGACAGAGCAGTAGTATATGTGCCTGGGTTACACAGAAGAAAACAGTAGTACATGTGCCTGGGTTACACTAGTATATGTGCCTGGGTTACACCAGGAGAGAGAGCAGTAGTATATGTGCCTGGGTTACACCAGGAGAGAGAGCAGTAGTATATGTGCCTGGGTTATACCAGGAGAGAGAACATTAGTATATGTGCCTGGGTTACACTAGTATATGTGCCTGGGTTATACCAGGAGAGAGAACATTAGTATATGTGCCTGGATTATACCAGGAGAGAGCAGTAGTATATGCGGCTGGGTTATACCAGGAGAGAGCAGTGTAATATATGCCCCTGGGTTACACCAGGAGAGAGAACAGTAGTATATGTGCCTGGGTTACAACAGGAGAGAGAACAGTAGTATATGTGCCTGGGTTACACCAGGAGAGAGAACAGTAGTATATGTACCTGGGTTACATCGGGAGAGAACAGTAGTATATGTACCTGGGTTACATCGGGAGAGAGCAGTAGTATATGTGCCTGGGTTACACCAGGAGAGAACAGTAGTATATGTGCCTGGGTTATACCAGGAGAGAGAACAGTAGTATATGCGCCTGGGTTACACCAGGAGAGAACCGTAGTATATGTGCCTGGGTTACACCAGGAGAGAACAGTAGTATATAGGCCTGGGGTACACCAGGAGAGATCAGTAGTGTATGTGTCTGGGTTACACCAGGAGAGATCAGTAGTATATGTGCCTGGGTTACACCAGGAGAGAACAGTAGTATATATGTGCCTGGGTTACACCAGGAGAGAACAGTAGTATATGTGCCTGGGTTACACCAGAGGAGAACAGTAGCATATGTGCATGGGTTACACCAGCAGAGAACAGTAATATATGTGCCTGGGTTACACCAGGAGAGAACAGTAGTAGATGTGCCTGGGTTCCACCATCAGAGAACAGTAGTATATGTGCCTGGGGTACACCAGGAGAGACCAGTAGTATATGTGCCTGAGTTACACCAGGAGAGAACAGTAGTATATGTGCCTGGGATACACCAGGAAAGAACAGTAGTATATGTGCCTGGGTTACACGGGGAGAGAACAGTAGTATATGTGCCTAGGTTACACCAGGAGAGGACAGTAGTATATGCGCCTTGGTTACACCAGGAGAGAGCAGTAGTATATATGCCTGGGTTACACTAGGAGAGAACAGTAGTAGATGTGCCTGGGTTACAGCAGGAGAGAACAGTAGTATATGTGCCTGGGTTACACCAGGAGATAGCAGTAGTATATGTGCCTGGGTTACACCAGGAGAGAGCAGTAGTGTATGCGCCTGGGTTACACCAGGAGAGATCAGTAGTACATGTGTCTGGGTTACACCGGGTGAGAACAGTAGTACATGTGCCTGGGTTGCACTAGTATACGTGCCTGGGTTACACCAGGAGAGAGAACAGTAGTATATGTGCCTGGGTTACACCAGGAGAGAGAACAGTAGTATATGTGCCTGGGTTACACCAGGAGAGAGAACAGTAGTATATGTGCCTGGGTTACACCAGGAGAGAGAACAGTAGTATATCTACCTGGGTTACACCAGGAGAGATCAGTAGTATATGTGCCTGGGTTACACCAAGAGCGAGAACAGTGGTATATGTGCCTGGGTTACACCAGGAGGGAACAGTAGTATATGTGCCTGGGTTACACCAGGAGAGAGCAGTAGTATATGTGCCTGGGTTACACCAGGAGAGAGCAGTAGTATATGTGCCTGGGTTACACCAGGAGAGATCAGAAGTATATGTGCCTGGGTTACACCAGGAGCGAGAACAGTGGTATATGTGCCTGGGTTACACCAGGAGAGAACAGTAGTATATGTGCCTGAGTTACACCGGGAGAGAAAACAGAAGTATATGTGCCTGGGTTACACCGGGAGGGAGCAGTAGTATATGCACCTGGGTTACACCGGGAGAGAGCAGTAGTATATGCGCCTAGGTTACACCGGGAGAGATCAGTAGTATATGTGCCTGGGTTACACCAAGATAGAACAGTAGTATATGCGCCTGGGTTACACCAGGAGAGAAAAATAGTATATGTGCCTGGGTTACACCAGGCGAGAGAACAGTACTGTATGTGCCTGGGTTACACGGGGAGAGAACTGTAGTATATGTATCTGGGTTACACCAGGAGAGGACAGTAGTATATGCGCCTTGGTTACACCATGAGAGAGCAGTAGTATATGTATCTGGGGTACACCAGGAGAGGACAGTAGTATATGCGCCTTGGTTACACCAGGCGAGAGAACAGTACTGTATGTGCCTGGGTTACACTAGGAGAGAACAGTAGTATATGTGCCTGGGTTACAGCAGGAGAGAACAGTAGTATATGTGCCTGGGTTACACCAGGAGATAGCAGTAGTATATGTGCATGGGTTACACCAGGAGAGAGCAGTAGTGTATGCGCCTGGGTTACACCAGGTGAGAACAGTAGTACATGTGCCTGGGTTACACTAGTATATGTGCCTGGGTTACACCAGGAGAGAGAACAGTAGTATATGTTCCTGGGTTACACCAGGAGAGAGAACAGTAGTATATGTGCCTGGGTTACACCAGGAGAGAGAACAGTAGTATATGTGCCTGGGTTACACCAGGAGAGAGAACAGTAGTTTATGTACCTGGGTTACACCAGGAGAGAACAGTAGTATATGTGACTGGGTTACACCAGGAGAGAACAGTAGTGTATGTGCCTGGGTTACACCAGGAGAGATCAGTAGTATATGTGCCTGGGTTACACCAGGAGGGAACAGTAGTATATGTGCCTGAGTTACACCAGGAGAGAGAACAGTAGTATATGTGTCTGGGTTACACCGGGAGATAGCAGTAGTATATGTGCCTGGGTTACACCGGGAGAGAACAGTAATATATGTGCCTGGGTTACACCGGGAGAGAACAGTAGTATTTGTGCCTGGGTTACACCGGGAGAGAACAGTTGTATATGTATCTGGGTTACACCAGGAGAGGACAGTAGTATATGCGCCTTGGTTACACCAGGAGAGAGCAGTAGTATATGTATCTGGGTTACACCAGGAGAGGACAGTAGTATATGCGCCTTGGTTACACCAGGCGAGAGAACAGTACTGTATGTGCCTGGGTTACACTAGGAGAGAACAGTAGTATATGTGCCTGGGTTACAGCAGGAGAGAACAGTAGTATATGTGCCTGGGTTACACCAGGAGATAGCAGTAGTATATGTGCCTGGGTTACACCAGGAGAGAGCAGTAGTGTATGCGCCTGGGTTACACCAGGTGAGAACAGTAGTACATGTGCCTGGGTTACACTAGTATATGTGCCTGGGTTACACCAGGAGAGAGAACAGTAGTATATGTTCCTGGGTTACACCAGGAGAGAGAACAGTAGTATATGTGCCTGGGTTACACCAGGAGAGAGAACAGTAGTATATGTGCCTGGGTTACACCAGGAGAGAGAACAGTAGTTTATGTACCTGGGTTACACCAGGAGAGAACAGTAGTATATGTGCCTGGGTTACACCAGGAGAGAACAGTAGTGAATGTGCCTGGGTTACACCAGGAGAGATCAGTAGTATATGTGCCTGGGTTACACCAGGAGGGAACAGTAGTATATGTGCCTGAGTTACACCAGGAGAGAGAACAGTAGTATATGTGTCTGGGTTACACCGGGAGATAGCAGTAGTATATGTGCCTGGGTTACACCGGGAGAGAACAGTAATATATGTGCCTGGGTTACACCGGGAGAGAACAGTAGTATTTGTGCCTGGGTTACACCGGGAGAGAACAGTTGTATATGTACCTGGGTTACACGAAGAGAGAACAGTAGTAGATGTGCCTGGGTTACAGCAGGAGAGAACAGTAGTATATGTGCCTGGGTTACACCAGGAGATAGCAGTAGTATATGTGCCTGGGTTACACCAGGAGAGAGCAGTAGTGTATGCGCCTGGGTTACACCAGGAGAGATCAGTAGTACATGTGTCTGGGTTACACCGGGTGAGAACAGTAGTACATGTGCCTGGGTTGCACTACTATACGTGCCTGGGTTACACCAGGAGAGAGAACAGTAGTATATGTGCCTGGGTTACACCAGGAGAGAGAACAGTAGTATATGTGCCTGGGTTACACCAGGAGAGAGAACAGTAGTATATGTGCCTGGGTTACACCAGGAGAGAGAACAGTAGTATATCTACCTGGGTTACACCAGGAGAGATCAGTAGTATATGTGCCTGGGTTACACCGGGAGAGAACAGTAGTATTTGTGCCTGGGTTACACCAGGAGAGAACAGTTGTATATGTACCTGGGTTACACGAAGAGAGAACAGTAGTATATGTGCCTGGGTTACACCAGGAGAGAACAGTATTATATGCGCCTGGGTTACACCAGGAGAGAGAAATATAGTATATGTGCCTGGGTTACACCAGGAGATAGAACAGTAGTATATGTGCCTGGGTTACACCATGAGAGAGAACAGTAGTATATGTGCCTGGGTTACACCAGGAGAGAACAGTAGTATATGCGCTTGGGTTACACCAGGAGAGAACAGTAGTACATGTGCCTGGGTTACACCAGGAGAGAACAGTAGTATATGTGCCTGGGATACACCAGGAGAGAGAACAGTAGTATATGCGCCTGGGTTACACCAGGAGAGAACAGTAGTATATGTGCCTGGGTTACACCAGGAGAGAGAACAGTAGTATATGTGCCTGGGTTACACCAGGAGAGAACAGTAGTATATGCGCCTGGGTTACACCAGGAGAGAACAGTAGTACATGTGCCTGGGTTACACCAGGAGAGAACAGTAGTATATGTGCCTGAGATACACCAGGAGAGAGAACAGTAGTATATGCGCCTGGGTTACATCAGGAGAGAACAGTAGTATATGCGCCTGGGTTACACCAGGAGAGAACAGTAGTACATGTGCCTGGGTTACACCAGGAGAGAACAGTAGTATATGTGCCTGGGTTACACCAGGAGAGAGAACAGTAGTATATGCGCCTGGGTTACACCAGGAGAGAACAGTAGTATATGCGCCTGGGTTACACCAGGAGAGAACAGTAGTACATGTGCCTGGGTTACACCAGGAGAGAACAGTAGTATATGTGCCTGGGATACACCAAGACAGAACAGTAGTATATGTGCCTGGGTTACACCGGGAGAGAGCAGTAGTATATGTGCCTGGGTTACACCGGGAGAGAGCAGTAGTATATGCGCCTGGGTTACACCGGGAGAGAACAGTAGTGTATGTGCCTGGGTTACACCAGGAGAGATCAGTAGTATATGTGCCTGGGTTACACCAGGAGGGAACAGTAGTATATGTGCCTGAGTTACACCAGGAGAGAGAACAGTAGTATATGTGTCTGGGTTACACCGGGAGATAGCAGTAGTATATGTGCCTGGGTTACACCGGGAGAGAACAGTAATATATGTGCCTGGGTTACACCGGGAGAGAACAGTAGTATTTGTGCCTGGGTTACACCAGGAGAGAACAGTTGTATATGTACCTGGGTTACACGAAGAGAGAACAGTGGTATATGTGCCTGGGTTACACCAGGAGAGAACAGTATTATATGCGCCTGGGTTACACCAGGAGAGAGAACAGTAGTATATGTGCCTGGGTTACACCAGGAGAGAGAACAGTAGTATATGTGCCTGGGTTACACCAGGAGAGAGAACAGTAGTATATGTGCCTGGGTTACACCAGGAGAGAACAGTAGTATATGCGCCTGGGTTACACCAGGAGAGAACAGTAATACATGTGCCTGGGTTACACCAGGAGAGAACAGTAGTATATGTGCCTGGGATACACCAGGAGAGAGAACAGTAGTATATGCGCCTGGGTTACACCAGGAGAGAACAGTAGTATATGTGCCTGGGTTACACCAGGAGAGAGAACAGTAGTATATGTGCCTGGGTTACACCAGGAGAGAACAGTAGTATATGCGCCTGGGTTACACCAGGAGAGAACAGTAGTACATGTGCCTGGGTTACACCAGGAGAGAACAGTAGTATATGTGCCTGGGATACACCAGGAGAGAGAACAGTAGTATATGCGCCTGGGTTACACCAGGAGAGAACAGTAGTATATGCGCCTGGGTTACACCAGGAGAGAACAGTAGTACATGTGCCTGGGTTACACCAGGAGAGAACAGTAGTATATGTGCCTGGGTTACACCAGGAGAGAGAACAGTAGTATATGCGCCTGGGTTACACCAGGAGAGAACAGTAGTATATGCGCCTGGGTTACACCAGGAGAGAACAGTAGTACATGTGCCTGGGTTACACCAGGAGAGAACAGTAGTATATGTGCCTGGGATACACCAAGACAGAACAGTAGTATATGTGCCTGGGTTACACCGGGAGAGAGCAGTAGTATATGTGCCTGGGTTACACCGGGAGAGAGCAGTAGTATATGCGCCTGGGTTACACCGGGAGAGAGCAGTAGTATATGCGCCTAGGTTACATCGGGAGAGATCAGTAGTATATGTGCCTGGGTTACACCAGGGAGAACAGTAGTATATGCGCCTGGGTTACAGAGGGAGAGAACAGTAGTGTATGTACCTGGGTTACACCAGGAGAGAGAACAGTAGTGTATGTGCCTGGGTTACACCAGGAAAGAATAGTAGTATATGTGCCTGGGATACACCAGGAGAGAACAGTAGTATATGTGCCTGGGTTACACCAGGGGAGAACAGTAGTATATGTGCCTGGGTTACACCAGGAGAGAACAGTAATATATGTGCCTGGGTTACACCAGGAGAGAACAGTAGTATATGTGCCTGGGTTACACCAGGAGAGAACAGTAGTGTATGTGCCTGGGTTACACCAGGAGAGAGAACAGTAGTATATGTGCCTGGGTTACACCAGGAGAGAGAACAGTAGTATATGCGCCTGGGTTACACCAAGAGAGAACAGTAGTGTATGTGCATGGGTTACACCAGGAGAGAATAGTAATATATGTGCCTGGGTTACACCAGGGGAGAACAGTAGTATATGTGCCTGGGTTACACCAGGAGAGAACAGTAATATATGTGCCTGGGTTACACCAGGAGAGAAGAGTAGTATATGTGCCTGGGTTACACCAGGAGAGAACAGTAGTATATGTGCGTGGGTTACACCAGGCGAAAGAACAGTAGTATATGTGCCTGGGTTACACCAGGAGAGAACAGTAGTATATGTGCCTGGGTTACACCTGGAGAGAACAGAAGTGTATGTGCCTGGGTTACACTAGGAGAGACCAGTAGTATAGGTGCCTCGGTTACACCAGGAGAGAACAGTAATATATGTGCCTGGGTTACACCAGGAGAGAGAAGAGTAGTATATGTGCCTGGGTTACACAAGAAGAGACCAGTAGTATATGTGCCTGGGTTACACCAGGAGAGAACAGTAATATATGTGCCTTTTGTTACAGCAGGAGAGAACAGTAGTATATGTGCCTGGGTTACACCAGGAGAGAACAGTAGTATATATGTGCCTGGGTTACACCAGGAGAGAACAGTAGTGTATGTGTCTGCGTTACACCAGGAGAGAACAGTAGTATATGTACCTGGGTTACACCAGGAGAGAACAGTAGTATATATGTGCCTTTTGTTACAGCATGAGAGAACAGTAGTATATGTGCCTGGGTTACACCAGGAGAGAACAGTAGTATATATGTGCCTGGGTTACACCAGGAGAGAACAGTAGTGTATGTGCCTGGGTTACACCAGGAGAGAACAGTAGTATATGTGCCTGGGTTACACCAGGAGAGAACAGTATTATCTGTGCCTGGGTTACACGAGGAGAGAACAGTAGTATATGTGCCTGGGTTACACCAGGAGAGAACAGTAGTATATGTGCCTGGGTTACACCAGGAGAGAACAGTAGTATATGTGCCTGGGTTACACCTGGAGAGAACAGTAGTATATGTGCCTGGGTTACACCAGGAGAGAACAGTAGTATATGTGCCTGGGTTACACCAGGAGAGAACAGTAGTATATGTGCCTGGGTGACACCTGGAGAGAACAGTAGTATATGTGCCTGGGTTACACTAGGAGATACCAGTAGTATATGTGCCTGGGTTACACCAGGAGAGAACAGTAATATATGTGCCTGGGTTACACCAGGAGAGAGAACAGTAGTATATGTGCCTGGGTTACACAAGAAGAGACCACTAGTATATGTGCCTGGGTTACACCAGGAGAGAACAGTAATATATGTGCCTTTTGTTACACCAGGAGAGAACAGTAGTATATGTGCCTGGGTTACACCAGGAGAGAACAGTAGTATATATGTGCCTGGGTTACACCAGGAGAGAACAGTAGTGTATGTGTCTGCGTTACACCAGGAGAGAACAGTAGTATATGTACCTGGGTTACACCAGGAGAGAACAGCAGTATATGTGCCTGGGTTACACCAGGAGAGAACAGTATTATCTGTGCCTGGGTTACACGAGGAGAGAACAATAGTATATGTGCCTGGGTTACACGGGGAGAGAACAGTAGTATATGTGCCTGGGTTACACCGGGAGAGAACAGTAATATATGTGCCTGGGTTACACCTGGAGTGAGCAGTAGTATATGTGCCTGGGTTACACTAGGTGTGAACAGTAGTATATGTGCCTGGGTTACCCCAGGAGGGAACAGTAGTATATGTGCCTGGGTTACACCAGGAGAGAGCTATAGTATATGTGCCTGGGTTACACCAGGAGAGAACAGTAGTATATGTGCCAGGGTTACACCAGGAGAGAACAGTAGTATATGCGCCTGGGTTACACCAGGAGAGAACAGTAGTATATGCGCCTGGGTTACACCAGGAGAGAACAGTAGTACATGCGCCTGGGTTACACCAGGAGAGAGCAATAGTATATGTGCCTGGGTTACACCAGGAGAGAACAGTAGTATATGTGCCTGGGTTACACCAGGAGAGAACAGCAGTATATGTGCCTGGGGTACACCAGTAGAGAACAGTAGTATATGTGCCTGGGGTACACCAGGAGAGAACAGTAGTATATGTGCCTGGGTTACACCAGGAGAGAACAGTAGTATATGTGCCTGGGTTACACCAGGAGAGAACAGTAGCATATGTGCCTGGGTTACACCAGGAGAGAACAGTAGCATATGCGCCTGGGTTACACCAGGAGAGAACAGTAGTAAATGCGCCTGGGTTACACCAGGAGAGAACAGTAGTATATGTGTCTGGGGTACACCAGGAGAGAACAGTAGTATATGTGTCTGGGGTACACCAGGAGAGAACAGTAGTATATGTGCCTGGGTTACACCAGGCGAGAGAACAGTGGTATATGTGCCTGGGTTACACCTGGGTTACACCAGGAGAGAACAGTAGTATATGTGCCTGGGTTACACCAGGAGAGAACAGTAGTATATGTGCCTGGGTTACACTAGGAGAGAGCAGTAGTACACGTGCCTGGGTTACACCGGGAGAGATCAGTAGTTCATGTGCCTGGGTTACACCGGGAGAGAACAGTAGTATATGTGTCTGGGTTACACCAGGAGAGAACAGTAGTATATGTGCCTGGGTTACACCGGGAGAGAACAGTAGTAAATGCGCCTGGGTTACACCAGGAGAGAACAGTAGTATATGTGCCTGGGTTACACCAGGAGAGAACAGTAGTATATATACCTGGGATACACCAGGAGAGAACAGTAGTATATGTGCTTGGGGTACACCAGTAGAGAACAGTAGTATATATACCTGGGTTACACCAGGGGAGAACAGTAATATATGTGCCTGGGTTACACCAGGAGAGAACCGTAGTATATGTGCCTGGGTTACACCGGGAGAGAACAGTAGTAAATGCGGCTGGGTTACACCGGGAGAGAACAGTAGTATATGTGCCTGGGTTACACCAGTAGAGAACAGTAGTATATATACCTTGGTTACACCAGGGGAGAACAGTAATATATGTGCCTAGGTTACACCAGGAGAGAACAGTAGTATATGTGCCAGGGTTACATCAGGAGTGAACAGTAGTATATGTGCCTGGGTTATACCAGGAGAGAACAGTAGTATATGTGCCTGGGTTACACCAGGAGAGAGAACAGTAGTACATGTGCCTGGGTTATACCAGGAGAGAACAGTAGTATATGTGCCTGGGTTACACCAGAGGAGAACAGTAGTATATGTGCATGGGTTACACCAGGAGAGAACAGTAATGTATGTGCCTGGGTTACACCAGGAGAGAACAGTAGTAGATGTGCCGGGGTTCCACCATGAGAGAACAGTAATATATGTGCCTGGGGTACACCAGGAGAGACCAGTAGTATATGTGCCTGAGTTACACCAGGAGAGAACAGTAGTATATGTGCCTGGGATACACCAGGAGAGAACAGTAGTATATGTGCCTGGGTTACACCAGGAGAGAACAGTATTATCTGTGCCTGGGTTACACCAGGAGAGAACAGTAGTATATGTGCCTGGGTTACACCAGGAGAGGACAGTAGTATATGCGCCTTGGTTACACCAGGAGAGAGCAGTAGTATATATGCCTGGGTTACACCAGGAGAGAACAGTAGTAGATGTGCCTGGGTTACACCATTAGAGAGCAGTAGTATATGTGCCTGGGTTACAGCAGGAGAGAACAGTAGTATATGTGCCTGGGTTACACCAGGAGATAGCAGTAGTATATGTGCCTGGGTTACACCAGGAGAGAGCAGTAGTGTATGCGCCTGGGTTACACCTGGAGAGAACAGCAGTATATGTGCCTGGGTTACACCAGGAGAGAACAGTAGTATATGTGCCTGGGTTACACCAGGAGATAGCAGTAGTATATGTGCCTGGGTTACACCAGGAGAGAGCAGTAGTGTATGCGCCTGGGTTACACCAGGAGAGAACAGTAGTATATGTGCCTGGGTTACACTAGGAGAGAACAGTAGTAGATGTGCCTGGGTTACAGCAGGAGAGAACAGTAGTATATGTGCCTGGGTTACACCAAGAGAGAACAGTAATGTATGTGCCTGAGTTACACCGGGAGAGAAAACAGAAGTATATGTGCCTGGGTTACACCAGGAGAGAGAACAGTAGTGTATGGGCCTGGGTTACACCAGGAGAGAGAACAGTAGTGTATGTGCCTGGGTTACACCAGGAGAGAGCAGTAGAATATGCGGCTGGGTTATACCAGGAGAGAGCAGTGTAATATATGCCCCTGGGTTACACCAGGAGAGAGAACAGTAGTATATGTGCCTGGGTTACACCAGGAGAGAGAACAGTAGTATATGTGCCTGGGTTACACCAGGAGAGAGAACAGTAGTATATGTACCTGGGTTACATCGGGAGAGAACAGTAGTATATGTACCTGGGTTACATCGGGAGAGAGCAGTAGTATATGTGCCTGGGTTACACCAGGAGAGAACAGTAGTATATGTGCCTGGGTTATACCAGGAGAGAGAACAGTAGTATATGCGCCTGGGTTACACCAGGAGAGAACCGTAGTATATGTGCCTGGGTTACACCAGGAGAGAACAGTAGTATATAGGCCTGGGGTACACCAGGAGAGATCAGTAGTGTATGTGTCTGGGTTACACCAGGAGAGATCAGTAGTATATGTGCCTGGGTTACACCAGGAGAGAACAGTAGTATATATGTGCCTGGGTTACACCAGGAGAGAACAGTAGTATATGTGCCTGGGTTACACCAGAGGAGAACAGTAGCATATGTGCATGGGTTACACCAGCAGAGAACAGTAATATATGTGCCTGGGTTACACCAGGAGAGAACAGTAGTAGATGTGCCTGGGTTCCACCATCAGAGAACAGTAGTATATGTGCCTGGGGTACACCAGGAGAGACCAGTAGTATATGTGCCTGAGTTACACCAGGAGAGAACAGTAGTATATGTGCCTGGGATACACCAGGAAAGAACAGTAGTATATGTGCCTGGGTTACACGGGGAGAGAACAGTAGTATATGTGCCTAGGTTACACCAGGAGAGGACAGTAGTATATGCGCCTTGGTTACACCAGGAGAGAGCAGTAGTATATATGCCTGGGTTACACTAGGAGAGAACAGTAGTAGATGTGCCTGGGTTACAGCAGGAGAGAACAGTAGTATATGTGCCTGGGTTACACCAGGAGATAGCAGTAGTATATGTGCCTGGGTTACACCAGGAGAGAGCAGTAGTGTATGCGCCTGGGTTACACCAGGAGAGATCAGTAGTACATGTGTCTGGGTTACACCGGGTGAGAACAGTAGTACATGTGCCTGGGTTGCACTAGTATACGTGCCTGGGTTACACCAGGAGAGAGAACAGTAGTATATGTGCCTGGGTTACACCAGGAGAGAGAACAGTAGTATATGTGCCTGGGTTACACCAGGAGAGAGAACAGTAGTATATGTGCCTGGGTTACACCAGGAGAGAGAACAGTAGTATATCTACCTGGGTTATACCAGGAGAGAACAGTAGTATATGTGCCTGGGTTACACCAGGAGAGATCAGTAGTATATGTGCCTGGGTTACACCAAGAGCGAGAACAGTGGTATATGTGCCTGGGTTACACCAGGAGGGAACAGTAGTATATGTGCCTGGGTTACACCAGGAGAGAGCAGTAGTATATGTGCCTGGGTTACACCAGGAGAGAGCAGTAGTATATGTGCCTGGGTTACACCAGGAGAGATCAGAAGTATATGTGCCTGGGTTACACCAGGAGCGAGAACAGTGGTATATGTGCCTGGGTTACACCAGGAGAGAACAGTAGTATATGTGCCTGAGTTACACCGGGAGAGAAAACAGAAGTATATGTGCCTGGGTTACACCGGGAGGGAGCAGTAGTATATGCACCTGGGTTACACTGGGAGAGAGCAGTAGTATATGCGCCTAGGTTACACCGGGAGAGATCAGTAGTATATGTGCCTGGGTTACACCAAGATAGAACAGTAGTATATGCGCCTGGGTTACACCAGGAGAGAAAAATAGTATATGTGCCTGGGTTACACCAGGCGAGAGAACAGTAGTATATGTGCCTGGGTTACACTAGTATATGTGCCTGGGTTACACCAGGAGAGAGAACAGTAGTATATGTTCCTTGGTTACACCAGGAGAGAGAACAGTAGTATATGTGCCTGGGTTACTCCAGGAGAGAGAACAGTAGTATATGTGCCTGGGTTACACCAGGAGAGAGAACAGTAGTTTATGTACCTGGGTTACACCAGGAGAGAACAGTAGTATATGTGCCTGGGTTACACCAGGAGAGAACAGTAGTGTATGTGCCTGGGTTACACCAGGAGAGATCAGTAGTATATGTGCCTGGGTTACACCAGGAGGGAACAGTAGTATATGTGCCTGAGTTACACCAGGAGAGAGAACAGTAGTATATGTGTCTGGGTTACACCGGGAGATAGCAGTAGTATATGTGCCTGGGTTACACCGGGAGAGAACAGTAATATATGTGCCTGGGTTACACCGGGAGAGAACAGTAGTATTTGTGCCTGGGTTACACCAGGAGAGAACAGTTGTATATGTACCTGGGTTACACGAAGAGAGAACAGTAGTATATGTGCCTGGGTTACACCAGGAGAGAACAGTATTATATGCGCCTGGGTTACACCAGGAGAGAGAACAGTAGTATATGTGCCTGGGTTACACCAGGAGAGAGAACAGTAGTATATGTGCCTGGGTTACACCAGGAGAGAGAACAGTAGTATATGTGCCTGGGTTACACCAGGAGAGAACAGTAGTATATGCGCCTGGGTTACACCAGGAGAGAACAGTAGTACATGTGCCTGGGTTACACCAGGAGAGAACAGTAGTATATGTGCCTGGGATACACCAGGAGAGAGAACAGTAGTATATGCGCCTGGGTTACACCAGGAGAGAACAGTAGTATATGCGCCTGGGTTACACCAGGAGAGAACAGTAGTACATGTGCCTGGGTTACACCAGGAGAGAACAGTAGTATATGTGCCTGGGTTACACCAGGAGAGAGAACAGTAGTATATGTGCCTGGGTTACACCAGGAGAGAACAGTAGTATATGCGCCTGGGTTACACCAGGAGAGAACAGTAGTACATGTGCCTGGGTTACACCAGGAGAGAACAGTAGTATATGTGCCTGGGATACACCAGGAGAGAGAACAGTAGTATATGCGCCTGGGTTACACCAGGAGAGAACAGTAGTATATGCGCCTGGGTTACACCGGGAGAGAGCAGTAGTATATGCGCCTGGGTTACACCGGGAGAGAGCAGTAGTATATGCGCCTAGGTTACATCGGGAGAGATCAGTAGTATATGTGCCTGGGTTACACCAGGAGAGAACAGTAGTATATGCGCCTGGGTTACAGAGGGAGAGAACAGTAGTGTATGTACCTGGGTTACACCAGGAGAGAGAACAGTAGTGTATGTGCCTGGGTTACACCAGGAAAGAATAGTAGTATATGTGCCTGGGATACACCAGGAGAGAACAGTAGTATATGTGCCTGGGTTACACCAGGGGAGAACAGTAGTATATGTGCCTGGGTTACACCAGGAGAGAACAGTAATATATGTGCCTGGGTTACACCAGGAGAGAACAGTAGTATATGTGCCTGGGTTACACCAGGAGAGAACAGTAGTGTATGTGCCTGGGTTACACCAGGAGAGAGAACAGTAGTATATGTGCCTGGGTTACACCAGGAGAGAGAACAGTAGTATATGCACCTGGGTTACACCAAGAGAGAACAGTAGTGTATGTGCATGGGTTACACCAGGAGAGAATAGTAATATATGTGCCTGGGTTACACCAGGAGAGAACAGCAGTATATGTGCATGGGTTACACCAGGAGAGAAGAGTAGTATATGTGCCTGGGTTACACCAGGGGAGAACAGTAGTATATGTGCCTGGGTTACACCAGGAGAGAACAGTAATATATGTGCCTGGGTTACACCAGGAGAGAAGAGTAGTATATGTGCCTGGGTTACACCAGGAGAGAACAGTAGTATATGTGCGTGGGTTACACCAGGGGAGAGAACAGTAGTATATGTGCCTGGGTTACACCTGGAGAGAACAGAAGTGTATGTGCCTGGGTTACACTAGGAGAGACCAGTAGTATAGGTGCCTCGGTTACACCAGGAGAGAACAGTAATATATGTGCCTGGGTTACACCAGGAGAGAGAACAGTAGTATATGTGCCTGGGTTACACAAGAAGAGACCAGTAGTATATGTGCCTGGGTTACACCAGGAGAGAACAGTAATATATGTGCCTTTTGTTACAGCAGGAGAGAACAGTAGTATATGTGCCTGGGTTACACCAGGAGAGAACAGTAGTATATATGTGCCTGGGTTACACCAGGAGAGAACAGTAGTGTATGTGTCTGCGTTACACCAGGAGAGAACAGTAGTATATGTACCTGGGTTACACCAGGAGAGAACAGTAGTATATATGTGCCTTTTGTTACAGCATGAGAGAACAGTAGTATATGTGCCTGGGTTACACCAGGAGAGAACAGTAGTATATATGTGCCTGGGTTACACCAGGAGAGAACAGTAGTGTATGTGCCTGGGTTACACCAGGAGAGAACAGTAGTATATGTGCCTGGGTTACACCAGGAGAGAACAGTATTATCTGTGCCTGGGTTACACGAGGAGAGAACAGTAGTATATGTGCCTGGGTTACACCAGGAGAGAACAGTAGTATATGTGCCTGGGTTACACCAGGAGAGAACAGTAGTATATGTGCCTGGGTTACACCTGGAGAGAACAGTAGTATATGTGCCTGGGTTACACCAGGAGAGAACAGTAGTATATGTGCCTGGGTTACACCAGGAGAGAACAGTAGTATATGTGCCTGGGTGACACCTGGAGAGAACAGTAGTATATGTGCCTGGGTTACACTAGGAGATACCAGTAGTATATGTGCCTGGGTTACACCAGGAGAGAACAGTAATATATGTGCCTGGGTTACACCAGGAGAGAGAACAGTAGTATATGTGCCTGGGTTACACAAGAAGAGACCAGTAGTATATGTGCCTGGGTTACACCAGGAGAGAACAGTAGTATATGTGCCTGGGTTACACCAGGAGAGAACAGTAGTATATATGTGCCTGGGTTACACCAGGAGAGAACAGTAGTGTATGTGTCTGCGTTACACCAGGAGAGAACAGTAGTATATGTACCTGGGTTACACCAGGAGAGAACAGCAGTATATGTGCCTGGGTTACACCAGGAGAGAACAGTATTATCTGTGCCTGGGTTACACGAGGAGAGAACAGTAGTATATGTGCCTGGGTTACACGGGGAGAGAACAGTAGTATATGTGCCTGGGTTTCACCGGGAGAGAACAGTAATATATGTGCCTGGGTTACACCTGGAGTGAGCAGTAGTATATGTGCCTGGGTTACACTAGGTGTGAACAGTAGTATATGTGCCTGGGTTACCCCAGGAGGGAACAGTAGTATATGTGCCTGGGTTACACCAGGAGAGAGCTATAGTATATGTGCCTGGGTTACACCAGGAGAGAACAGTAGTATATGTGCCAGGGTTACACCAGGAGAGAACAGTAGTATATGCGCCTGGGTTACACCAGGAGAGAACAGTAGTATATGCGCCTGGGTTACACCAGGAGACAGCAATAGTATATGTGCCTGGGTTACACCAGGAGAGAGCAATAGTATATGTGCCTGGGTTACACCAGGAGAGAACAGTAGTATATGCGCCTGGGTTACACCAGGAGAGAACAGTAGTATATGCGCCTGGGTTACACCAGGAGAGAACAGTAGTATATGCGCCTGGGTTACACCAGGAGAGAGCAATAGTATATGTGCCTGGGTTACACCAGGAGAGAACAGTAGTATATGTGCCTGGGTTACACCAGGAGAGAACAGCAGTATATGTGCCTGGGGTACACCAGTAGAGAACAGTAGTATATGTGCCTGGGGTACACCAGGAGAGAACAGTAGTATATGTGCCTGGGTTACACCAGGAGAGAACAGTAGTATATGTGCCTGGGTTACACCAGGAGAGAACAGTAGCATATGTGCCTGGGTTACACCAGGAGAGAACAGTAGCATATGCGCCTGGGTTACACCAGGAGAGAACAGTAGTAAATGCGCCTGGGTTACACCAGGAGAGAACAGTAGTATATGTGTCTGGGGTACACCAGGAGAGAACAGTAGTATATGTGTCTGGGGTACACCAGGAGAGAACAGTAGTATATGTGCCTGGGTTACACCAGGAGAGAGAACAGTAGTATATGTGCCTGGGATACACCAGGAGAGAACAGTAGTATATGTGCCTGGGTTACACCAGGAGAGAACAGTAGTATATGTGCCTGGGTTACACCAGGAGAGAGCAGTAGTATATGCGCCTGGGTTACACCAGGAGAGAACAGTAGTATATGTGCCTGGGTTACACCAGGAGAGAACAGTAGTATATGTGCCTGGGTTACACTAGGAGAGAGCAGTAGTACACGTGCCTGGGTTACACCGGGAGAGATCAGTAGTTCATGTGCCTGGGTTACACCGGGAGAGAACAGTAGTATATGTGTCTGGGTTACACCAGGAGAGAACAGTAGTATATGTGCCTGGGTTACACCGGGAGAGAACAGTAGTAAATGCGCCTGGGTTACACCAGGAGAGAACAGTAGTATATGTGCCTGGGTTACACCAGGAGAGAACAGTAGTATATATACCTGGGATACACCAGGAGAGAACAGTAGTATATGTGCTTGGGGTACACCAGTAGAGAACAGTAGTATATATACCTGGGTTACACCAGGGGAAAACAGTAATATATGTGCCTGGGTTACACCAGGAGAGAACAGTAGTATATGTGCCTGGGTTACACCGGGAGAGAACAGTAGTAAATGCGCCTGGGTTACACCGGGAGAGAACAGTAGTATATGTGCCTGGGTTACACCAGTAGAGAACAGTAGTATATATACCCGGGTTACACCAGGGGAGAACAGTAATATATGTGCCTAGGTTACACCAGGAGAGAACAGTAGTATATGTGCCAGGGTTACATCAGGAGTGAACAGTAGTATATGTGCCTGGGTTATACCAGGAGAGAACAGTAGTATATGTGCCTGGGTTACACCAGGAGAGAGAACAGTAGTACATGTGCCTGGGTTATACCAGGAGAGAACAGTAGTATATGTGCCTGGGTTACACCAGAGGAGAACAGTAGTATATGTGCATGGGTTACACCAGGAGAGAACAGTAGTAGATGTGCCGGGGTTCCACCATGAGAGAACAGTAATATATGTGCCTGGGGTACACCAGGAGAGACCAGTAGTATATGTGCCTGAGTTACACCAGGAGAGAACAGTAGTATATGTGCCTGGGATACACCAGGAGAGAACAGTAGTATATGTGCCTGGGTTACACCAGGAGAGAACAGTATTATCTGTGCCTGGGTTACACCAGGAGAGAACAGTAGTATATGTGCCTGGGTTACACCAGGAGAGGACAGTAGTATATGCGCCTTGGTTACACCAGGAGAGAGCAGTAGTATATATGCCTGGGTTACACCAGGAGAGAACAGTAGTAGATGTGCCTGGGTTACACCATTAGAGAGCAGTAGTATATGTGCCTGGGTTACAGCAGGAGAGAACAGTAGTATATGTGCCTGGGTTACACCAGGAGATAGCAGTAGTATATGTGCCTGGGTTACACCAGGAGAGAGCAGTAGTGTATGCGCCTGGGTTACACCTGGAGAGAACAGTAGTATATGTGCCTGGGTTACACCAGGAGAGAACAGTAGTATATGTGCCTGGGTTACACCAGGAGATAGCAGTAGTATATGTGCCTGGGTTACACCAGGAGAGAGCAGTAGTGTATGCGCCTGGGTTACACCAGGAGAGAACAGTAGTATATGTGCCTGGGTTACACCAGGAGAGAACAGTAGTATATGTGCCTGGGTTACACTAGGAGAGAACAGTAGTAGATGTGCCTGGGTTACAGCAGGAGAGAACAGTAGTATATGTGCCTGGGTTACACCAAGAGAGAACAGTAATGTATGTGTCTGAGTTACACCGGGAGAGAAAACAGAAGTATATGTGCCTGGGTTACACCAGGAGAGAGAACAGTAGTGTATGGGCCTGGGTTACACCAGGAGAGAGAACAGTAGTGTATGTGCCTGGGTTACACCAGGAGAGAGCAGTAGAATATGCGCCGGGGTTACACCGGGAGAGAAAAGTACTATATGCGCCTGGGTTACACCAAGAGAGAACAGTAGTATATGCGCCTGGGTTACACCAGGAGAGAACAATAGTATATGTGCCTGGGTTACACCAGGAGAGAACAGTAGTATATGCGCCTGGGTTACACCAGGAGAGAACAGTACTGTATGTGCCTGGGTTACACCAGGAGAGAATAGTAGTATATGTGCCTGGGATACACCAGGAGAGAACAGTAGTATATGTGCCTGGGTTACACCAGGAGAGAGAACAGTAGTATATGTGCCTGGGTTACACCAGGAGAGAACAGTAGTATATGTGCCTGGGTTATACCAGGAGAGAACAGTAGTATATGTGCCTGGGTTACACCAGGAGAGAACAGTAGTATATGTGCCTGGGTTATACCAGGAGAGAACAGTAGTAGTATATGTGCCTGGGTTACACCAGGAAAGAACAGTAGTATATGTGCCTGGGGTACACCAGGAGAGACCAGTAGTATATGTGCCTGGGTTACACCAGGAAAGAACAGTAATATATGTGCCTGGGTTACACCAGGAGAGAACAGTAGTATATGTGCCTGGGGTACACCAGGAGAGACCAGTAGTATATGTGCCTGGGTTACACCAGGAAAGAACAGTAATATATGTGCCTGGGTTACACCAGGAGAGAACAGTAGTATATGTGCCTGGGATACACCAGGAGAGAACAATAGTATATGTGCCTGGGTTACACCAGGAGAGAACAGTAGTGTATGTGCCTGGTTTACACGGGCAGAGAACAGTAGTATATGTGCCTAGGTTACACCAGGAGAGGACAGTAGTATATGCGCCTTGGTTACACCAGGAGAGAGCTGTAGTATTTATGCCTGGGTTACACTAGGAGAGAACAGTAGTAGATGTGCCTGGGTTACAGCAGGAGAGAACAGTAGTATATGTGCCTGGGTTACACCAGAGGAGAACAGTAGTATATGTGCATGGGTTACACCAGGAGAGAACAGTAATGTATGTGCCTGGGTTACACCAGGAGAGAACAGTAGTAGATGTGCCTGGGTTCCACCATGAGAGAACAGTAATATATGTGCCTGGGGTACACCAGGAGAGACCAGTAGTATATGTGCCTGGGTTACACCAGGAGAGAGCAGTAGTGTATGCGCCTGGGTTACACCAGGAGAGAACAGTAGTATATGTGCCTGGGTTACACCAGGAGAGAACAGTAGTATATGTGTCTGGGTTACACTAGGAGAGAACAGTAGTAGATGTGCCTGGGTTACAGCAGGAGAGAACAGTAGTATATGTGCCTGGGTTACACCAAGAGAGAACAGTAGTGTATGTGCCTGAGTTACACCGGGAGAGAAAACAGAAGTATATGTGCCTGGGTTACACCAGGAGAGAGCAGTAGAATATGCGCCTAGGTTACATCGGGAGAGATCAGTAGTATATGCGCCGGGGTTACACCGGGAGAGAAAAGTAGTATATGCGCCTGGGTTACACCAAGAGAGAACAGTAGTATATGCGCCTGGGTTACACCAGGAGAGAACAATAGTATATGTGCCTGGTTACACCAGGAGAGAACAGTAGTATATGTGCCTGGGTTACACCAGGAGAGAACAGTAGTATATGCGCCTGGGTTACACCAGGAGAGAACAGTAGTATATGTGCCTGGGTTACACCAGGAGAGAATAGTAGTATATGTGCCTGGGATACACCAGGAGAGACCAGTAGTATATGTGCCTGGGTTACACCAGGGGAGAACAGTAGTATATGTGCCTGGGTTACACCAGGAGAGAACAGTAGTATATGTGCCTGGGATACACCAGGAGAGAACAGTAGTATATGTGCCTGGGTTACACCAGGAGAGAACAGTAGTATATGCGCCTGGGTTACACCAGGAGAGAACAGTAGTATATGTGCCTGGGTTACACCAGGAGAGAATAGTAGTATATGTGCCTGGGATACACCAGGAGAGAACAGTAGTATATGTGCCTGGGTTACACCAGGGGAGAACAGTAGTATATGTGCCTGGGTTACACCAGGAGAGAACAGTAGTATATGTGCCTGGGTTACACCAGGAAAGCACAGTAATATATGGGACTTTTGTTACACCAGGAGAGAACAGTAGTATATGTGCCTGAGTTACACCAGGAGAGAATAGTAGTGTATGTGCCTGGGGTACACCAGGAGAGACCAGTAGTATTTGTGCCTGAGTTACACCAGGAGAGAACATTAGTATATGTGCCTGGGATACACCAGGAGAGAACAATAGTATATGTGCCTGGGTACACCTGGAGAGAACAGTAGTATATGTGCCTGGGATACACCAGGAGAGAACAGTAGTATATGTGCCTGGGATACACCAGGAGAGAACAGTAGTATATGTGCCTGGGTTACACGGGCAGAGAACAGTAGTATATGTGCCTTGGTTACACCAGGAGAGAGCAGTAGTATTTATGCCTGGGTTACACTAGGAGAGAACAGTAGTAGATGTGCCTGGGTTACAGCAGGAGAGAACAGTAGTATATGTGCCTGGGTTACACCAGAGGAGAACAGTAGTATATGTGCATGGGTTACACCAGGAGAGAACAGTAATGTATGTGCCTGGGTTACACCAGGAGAGAACAGTAGTAGATGTGCCTGGGTTCCACCATGAGAGAACAGTAATATATGTGCATGGGGTACACCAGGAGAGACCAGTAGTATATGTGCCTGGGTTACACCAGGAGAGAACAGTATTATCTGTGCCTGGGTTACACCAGGAGAGAACAGTAGTATATGTGCCTGGGTTACACCAGGAGAGAACAGTATTATCTGTGCCTGGGTTACACCAGGAGAGAACAGTAGTATATGTGCCTGGGTTATACCAGGAGAGAGAACAGTAGTATATGCGCCTGGGTTACACCAGGAGAGAACCGTAGTATATGTGCCTGGGTTACACCAGGAGAGAACAGTAGTATATAGGCCTGGGGTACACCAGGAGAGATCAGTAGTGTATGTGTCTGGGTTACACCAGGAGAGATCAGTAGTATATGTGCCTGGGTTACACCAGGAGAGAACAGTAGTATATATGTGCCTGGGTTACACCAGGAGAGAACAGTAGTAAATGTGCCTGGGTTACACCAGAGGAGAACAGTAGCATATGTGCATGGGTTACACCAGCAGAGAACAGTAATATATGTGCCTGGGTTACACCAGGAGAGAACAGTAGTAGATGTGCCTGGGTTCCACCATCAGAAAACAGTAGTATATGTGCCTGGGGTACACCAGGAGAGACCAGTAGTATATGTGCCTGAGTTACACCAGGAGAGAACAGTAGTATATGTGCCTGGGATACACCAGGAAAGAACAGTAGTATATGTGCCTGGGTTACACGGGGAGAGAACATTAGTATATGTGCCTAGGTTACACCAGGAGAGGACAGTAGTATATGCGCCTTGGTTACACCAGGAGAGAGCAGTAGTATATATGCCTGGGTTACACTAGGAGAGAACAGTAGTAGATGTGCCTGGGTTACAGCAGGAGAGAACAGTAGTATATGTGCCTGGGTTACACCAGGAGATAGCAGTAGTATATGTGCCTGGGTTACACCAGGAGAGAGCAGTAGTGTATGCGCCTGGGTTACACCAGGAGAGATCAGTAGTACATGTGTCTGGGTTACACCGGGTGAGAACAGTAGTACATGTGCCTGGGTTGCACTAGTATACGTGCCTGGGTTACACCAGGAGAGAGAACAGTAGTATATGTGCCTGGGTTACACCAGGAGAGAGAACAGTAGTATATGTGCCTGGGTTACACCAGGACAGAGAACAGTAGTATATGTGCCTGGGTTACACCAGGAGAGAGAACAGTAGTATATCTACCTGGGTTATACCAGGAGAGAACAGTAGTATATGTGCCTGGGTTACACCAGGAGAGATCAGTAGTATATGTGCCTGGGTTACACCAAGAGCGAGAACAGTGGTATATGTGCCTGGGTTACACCAGGAGGGAACAGTAGTATATGTGCCTGGGTTACACCAGGAGAGAGCAGTAGTATATGTGCCTGGGTTACACCAGGAGAGAGCAGTAGTATATGTGCCTGGGTTACACCAGGAGAGATCAGAAGTATATGTGCCTGGGTTACACCAGGAGCGAGAACAGTGGTATATGTGCCTGGGTTACACCAGGAGAGAACAGTAGTATATGTGCCTGAGTTACACCGGGAGAGAAAACAGAAGTATATGTGCCTGGGTTACACCGGGAGGGAGCAGTAGTATATGCACCTGGGTTACACCGGGAGAGAGCAGTAGTATATGCGCCTAGGTTACACCGGGAGAGATCAGTAGTATATGTGCCTGGGTTACACCAAGATAGAACAGTAGTATATGCGCCTGGGTTACACCAGGAGAGAAAAATAGTATATGTGCCTGGGTTACACCAGGCGAGAGAACAGTAGTGTATGTGCCTGGGTTACACGGGGAGAGAACTGTAGTATATGTATCTGGGTTACACCAGGAGAGGACAGTAGTATATGCGCCTTGGTTACACCAGGAGAGAGCAGTAGTATATGTATCTGGGTTACACCAGGAGAGGACAGTAGTATATGCGCCTTGGTTACACCAGGCGAGAGAACAGTACTGTATGTGCCTGGGTTACACTAGGAGAGAACAGTAGTATATGTGCCTGGGTTACAGCAGGAGAGAACAGTAGTATATGCGCCTGGGTTACACCAGGAGATAGCAGTAGTATATGTGCCTGGGTTACACCAGGAGAGAGCAGTAGTGTATGCGCCTGGGTTACACCAGGTGAGAACAGTAGTACATGTGCCTGGGTTACACTAGTATATGTGCCTGGGTTACACCAGGAGAGAGAACAGTAGTATATGTTCCTTGGTTACACCAGGAGAGAGAACAGTAGTATATGTGCCTGGGTTACACCAGGAGAGAGAATAGTAGTATATGTGCCTGGGTTACACCAGGAGAGAGAACAGTAGTTTATGTACCTGGGTTACACCAGGAGAGAACAGTAGTATATGTGCCTGGGTTACACCAGGAGAGAACAGTAGTGTATGTGCCTGGGTTACACCAGGAGAGATCAGTAGTATATGTGCCTGGGTTACACCAGGAGGGAACAGTAGTATATGTGCCTGAGTTACACCAGGAGAGAGAACAGTAGTATATGTGTCTGGATTACACCGGGAGATAGCAGTAGTATATGTGCCTGGGTTACACCGGGAGAGAACAGTAATATATGTGCCTGGGTTACACCGGGAGAGAACAGTAGTATTTGTGCCTGGGTTACACCAGGAGAGAACAGTTGTATATGTACCTGGGTTACACGAAGAGAGAACAGTAGTATATGTGCCTGGGTTACACCAGGAGAGAACAGTATTATATGCGCCTGGGTTACACCAGGAGAGAGAACAGTAGTATATGTGCCTGGGTTACACCAGGAGAGAGAACAGTAGTATATGTGCCTGGGTTACACCAGGAGAGAGAACAGTAGTATATGTGCCTGGGTTACACCAGGAGAGAACAGTAGTATATGCGCCTGGGTTACACCAGGAGAGAACAGTAGTACATGTGCCTGGGTTACACCAGGAGAGAACAGTAGTATATGTGCCTGGGATACACCAGGAGAGAGAACAGTAGTATATGCGCCTGGGTTACACCAGGAGAGAACAGTAGTATATGCGCCTGGGTTACACCAGGAGAGAACAGTAGTACATGTGCCTGGGTTACACCAGGAGAGAACAGTAGTATATGTGCCTGGGTTACACCAGGAGAGAAAACAGTAGTATATGTGCCTGGGTTACACCAGGAGAGAACAGTAGTATATGCGCCTGGGTTACACCAGGAGAGAACAGTAGTACATGTGCCTGGGTTACACCAGGAGAGAATAGTAGTATATGTGCCTGGGATACACCAGGAGAGAGAACAGTAGTATATGCGCCTGGGTTACACCAGGAGAGAACAGTAGTATATGCGCCTGGGTTACACCAGGAGAGAACAGTAGTACATGTGCCTGGGTTACACCAGGAGAGAACAGTAGTATATGTGCCTGGGTTACACCAGGAGAGAGAACAGTAGTATATGCGCCTGGGTTACACCAGGAGAGAACAGTAGTATATGCGCCTGGGTTACACCAGGAGAGAACAGTAGTACATGTGCCTGGGTTACACCAGGAGAGAACAGTAGTATATGTGCCTGGGATACACCAAGACAGAACAGTAGTATATGTGCCTGGGTTACACCGGGAGAGAGCAGTAGTATATGTGCCTGGGTTACACCGGGAGAGAGCAGTAGTATATGCGCCTGGGTTACACCGGGAGAGAGCAGTAGTATATGCGCCTAGGTTACATCGGGAGAGATCAGTAGTATATGTGCCTGGGTTACACCAGGAGAGAACAGTAGTATATGCGCCTGGGTTACAGAGGGAGAGAACAGTAGTGTATGTACCTGGGTTACACCAGGAGAGAGAACAGTAGTGTATGTGCCTGGGTTACACCAGGAAAGAATAGTAGTATATGTGCCTGGGATACACCAGGAGAGAACAGTAGTATATGTGCCTGGGTTACACCAGGGGAGAACAGTAGTATATGTGCCTGGGTTACACCAGGAGAGAACAGTAATATATGTGCCTGGGTTACACCAGGAGAGAACAGTAGTATATGTGCCTGGGTTACACCAGGAGAGAACAGTAGTGTATGTGCCTGGGTTACACCAGGAGAGAGAACAGTAGTATATGTGCCTGGGTTACACCAGGAGAGAGAACAGTAGTATATGCGCCTGGGTTACACCAAGAGAGAACAGTAGTGTATGTGCATGGGTTACACCAGGAGAGAATAGTAATATATGTGCCTGGGTTACACCAGGAGAGAACAGCAGTATATGTGCATGGGTTACACCAGGAGAGAAGAGTAGTATATGTGCCTGGGTTACACCAGGGGAGAACAGTAGTATATGTGCCTGGGTTACACCAGGAGAGAACAGTAATATATGTGCCTGGGTTACACCAGGAGAGAAGAGTAGTATATGTGCCTGGGTTACACCAGGAGAGAACAGTAGTATATGTGCGTGGGTTACACCAGGCGAGAGAACAGTAGTATATGTGCCTGGGTTACACCAGGAGAGAACAGTAGTATATGTGCCTGGGTTACACCTGGAGAGAACAGAAGTGTATGTGCCTGGGTTACACTAGGAGAGACCAGTAGTATAGGTGCCTCGGTTACACCAGGAGAGAACAGTAATATATGTGCCTGGGTTACACCAGGAGAGAGAACAGTAGTATATGTGCCTGGGTTACACAAGAAGAGACCAGTAGTATATGTGCCTGGGTTACACCAGGAGAGAACAGTAATATATGTGCCTTTTGTTACAGCAGGAGAGAACAGTAGTATATGTGCCTGGGTTACACCAGGAGAGAACAGTAGTATATATGTGCCTGGGTTACACCAGGAGAGAACAGTAGTGTATGTGTCTGCGTTACACCAGGAGAGAACAGTAGTATATGTACCTGGGTTACACCAGGAGAGAACAGTAGTATATATGTGCCTTTTGTTACAGCATGAGAGAACAGTAGTATATGTGCCTGGGTTACACCAGGAGAGAACAGTAGTATATATGTGCCTGGGTTACACCAGGAGAGAACAGTAGTGTATGTGCCTGGGTTACACCAGGAGAGAACAGTAGTATATGTGCCTGGGTTACACCAGGAGAGAACAGTATTATCTGTGCCTGGGTTACACGAGGAGAGAACAGTAGTATATGTGCCTGGGTTACACCAGGAGAGAACAGTAGTATATGTGCCTGGGTTACACCAGGAGAGAACAGTAGTATATGTGCCTGGGTTACACCTGGAGAGAACAGTAGTATATGTGCCTGGGTTACACCAGGAGAGAACAGTAGTATATGTGCCTGGGTTACACCAGGAGAGAACAGTAGTATATGTGCCTGGGTGACACCTGGAGAGAACAGTAGTATATGTGCCTGGGTTACACTAGGAGATACCAGTAGTATATGTGCCTGGGTTACACCAGGAGAGAACAGTAATATATGTGCCTGGGTTACACCAGGAGAGAGAACAGTAGTATATGTGCCTGGGTTACACAAGAAGAGACCACTAGTATATGTGCCTGGGTTACACCAGGAGAGAACAGTAGTATATGTGCCTGGGTTACACCAGGAGAGAACAGTAGTATATATGTGCCTGGGTTACACCAGGAGAGAACAGTAGTGTATGTGTCTGAGTTACACCAGGAGAGAACAGTAGTATATGTACCTGGGTTACACCAGGAGAGAACAGCAGTATATGTGCCTGGGTTACACCAGGAGAGAACAGTATTATCTGTGCCTGGGTTACACGAGGAGAGAACAGTAGTATATGTGCCTGGGTTACACGGGGAGAGAACAGTAGTATATGTGCCTGGGTTACACCGGGAGAGAACAGTAATATATGTGCCTGGGTTACACCTGGAGTGAGCAGTAGTATATGTGCCTGGGTTACACTAGGTGTGAACAGTAGTATATGTGCCTGGGTTACCCCAGGAGGGAACAGTAGTATATGTGCCTGGGTTACACCAGGAGAGAGCTATAGTATATGTGCCTGGGTTACACCAGGAGAGAACAGTAGTATATGTGCCAGGGTTACACCAGGAGAGAACAGTAGTATATGCGCCTGGGTTACACCAGGAGAGAACAGTAGTATATGCACCTGGGTTACACCAGGAGACAGCAATAGTATATGTGCCTGGGTTACACCAGGAGAGAGCAATAGTATATGTGCCTGGGTTACACCAGGAGAGAACAGTAGTATATGCGCCTGGGTTACACCAGGAGAGAACAGTAGTATATGCGCCTGGGTTACACCAGGAGAGAACAGTAGTATATGCGCCTGGGTTACACCAGGAGAGAGCAATAGTATATGTGCCTGGGTTACACCAGGAGAGAACAGTAGTATATGTGCCTGGGTTACACCAGGAGAGAACAGCAGTATATGTGCCTGGGGTACACCAGTAGAGAACAGTAGTATATGTGCCTGGGGTACACCAGGAGAGAACAGTAGTATATGTGCCTGGGTTACACCAGGAGAGAACAGTAGTATATGTGCCTGGGTTACACCAGGAGAGAACAGTAGCATATGTGCCTGGGTTACACCAGGAGAGAACAGTAGCATATGCGCCTGGGTTACACCAGGAGAGAACAGTAGTAAATGCGCCTGGGTTACACCAGGAGAGAACAGTAGTATATGTGTCTGGGGTACACCAGGAGAGAACAGTAGTATATGTGTCTGGGGTACACCAGGAGAGAACAGTAGTATATGTGCCTGGGTTACACCAGGCGAGAGAACAGTGGTATATGTGCCTGGGTTACACCTGGGTTACACCAGGAGAGAACAGTAGTATATGTGCCTGGGTTACACCAGGAGAGAACAGTAGTATATGTGCCTGGGTTACACTAGGAGAGAGCAGTAGTACACGTGCCTGGGTTACACCGGGAGAGATCAGTAGTTCATGTGCCTGGGTTACACCGGGAGAGAACAGTAGTATATGTGTCTGGGTTACACCAGGAGAGAACAGTAGTATATGTGCCTGGGTTACACCGGGAGAGAACAGTAGTAAATGCGCCTGGGTTACACCAGGAGAGAACAGTAGTATATGTGCCTGGGTTACACCAGGAGAGAACAGTAGTATATATACCTGGGATACACCAGGAGAGAACAGTAGTATATGTGCTTGGGGTACACCAGTAGAGAACAGTAGTATATATACCTGGGTTACACCAGGGGAGAACAGTAATATATGTGCCTGGGTTACACCAGGAGAGAACAGTAGTATATGTGCCTGGGTTACACCGGGAGAGAACAGTAGTAAATGCGCCTGGGTTACACCGGGAGAGAACAGTAGTATATGTGCCTGGGTTACACCAGTAGAGAACAGTAGTATATATACCCGGGTTACACCAGGGGAGAACAGTAATATATGTGCCTAGGTTACACCAGGAGAGAACAGTAGTATATGTGCCAGGGTTACATCAGGAGTGAACAGTAGTATATGTGCCTGGGTTATACCAGGAGAGAACAGTAGTATATGTGCCTGGGTTACACCAGGAGAGAGAACAGTAGTACATGTGCCTGGGTTATACCAGGATAGAACAGTAGTATATGTGCCTGGGTTACACCAGAGGAGAACAGTAGTATATGTGCATGGGTTACACCAGGAGAGAACAGTAGTAGATGTGCCGGGGTACCACCATGAGAGAACAGTAATATATGTGCCTGGGGTACACCAGGAGAGACCAGTAGTATATGTGCCTGAGTTACACCAGGAGAGAACAGTAGTATATGTGCCTGGGATACACCAGGAGAGAACAGTAGTATATGTGCCTGGGTTACACCAGGAGAGAACAGTATTATCTGTGCCTGGGTTACACCAGGAGAGAACAGTAGTATATGTGCCTGGGTTACACCAGGAGAGGACAGTAGTATATGCGCCTTGGTTACACCAGGAGAGAGCAGTAGTATATATGCCTGGGTTACACCAGGAGAGAACAGTAGTAGATGTGCCTGGGTTACACCATTAGAGAGCAGTAGTATATGTGCCTGGGTTACAGCAGGAGAGAACAGTAGTATATGTGCCTGGGTTACACCAGGAGATAGCAGTAGTATATGTGCCTGGGTTACACCAGGAGAGAGCAGTAGTGTATGCGCCTGGGTTACACCTGGAGAGAACAGTAGTATATGTGCCTGGGTTACACCAGGAGAGAACAGTAGTATATGTGCCTGGGTTACACCAGGAGATAGCAGTAGTATATGTGCCTGGGTTACACCAGGAGAGAGCAGTAGTGTATGCGCCTGGGTTACACCAGGAGAGAACAGTAGTATATGTGCCTGGGTTACACCAGGAGAGAACAGTAGTATATGTGCCTGGGTTACACTAGGAGAGAACAGTAGTAGATGTGCCTGGGTTACAGCAGGAGAGAACAGTAGTATATGTGCCTGGGTTACACCAAGAGAGAACAGTAATGTATGTGTCTGAGTTACACCGGGAGAGAAAACAGAAGTATATGTGCCTGGGTTACACCAGGAGAGAGAACAGTAGTGTATGGGCCTGGGTTACACCAGGAGAGAGAACAGTAGTGTATGTGCCTGGGTTACACCAGGAGAGAGCAGTAGAATATGCGCCGGGGTTACACCGGGAGAGAAAAGTACTATATGCGCCTGGGTTACACCAAGAGAGAACAGTAGTATATGCGCCTGGGTTACACCAGGAGAGAACAATAGTATATGTGCCTGGGTTACACCAAGAGAGAACAGTAGTATATGCGCCTGGGTTACACCAGGAGAGAACAGTACTGTATGTGCCTGGGTTACACCAGGAGAGAATAGTAGTATATGTGCCTGGGATACACCAGGAGAGAACAGTAGTATATGTGCCTGGGTTACACCAGGAGAGAGAACAGTAGTATATGTGCCTGGGTTACACCAGGAGAGAACAGTAGTATATGTGCCTGGGTTACACCAGGAGAGAACAGTAGTATATGTGCCTGGGTTACACCAGAAGAGAACAGTAGTATATGTGCCTGGGTTATACCAGGAGAGAACAGTAGTAGTATATGTGCCTGGGTTACACCAGGAAAGAACAGTAGTATATGTGCCTGGGGTACACCAGGAGAGACTAGTAGTATATGTGCCTGGGTTACACCAGGAAAGAACAGTAATATATGTGCCTGGGTTACACCAGGAGAGAACAGTAGTATATGTGCCTGGGGTACACCAGGAGAGACCAGTAGTATATGTGCCTGGGTTACACCAGGAAAGAACAGTAATATATGTGCCTGGGTTACACCAGGAGAGAACAGTAGTATATGTGCCTGGGATACACCAGGAGAGAACAATAGTATATGTGCCTGGGTTACACCAGGAGAGAACAGTAGTGTATGTGCCTGGGTTACACGGGCAGAGAACAGTAGTATATGTGCCTAGGTTACACCAGGAGAGGACAGTAGTATATGCGCCTTGGTTACACCAGGAGAGAGCTGTAGTATTTATGCCTGGGTTACACTAGGAGAGAACAGTAGTAGATGTGCCTGGGTTACAGCAGGAGAGAACAGTAGTATATGTGCCTGGGTTACACCAGAGGAGAACAGTAGTATATGTGCATGGGTTACACCAGGAGAGAACAGTAATGTATGTGCCTGGGTTACACCAGGAGAGAACAGTAGTAGATGTGCCTGGGTTCCACCATGAGAGAACAGTAATATATGTGCCTGGGGTACACCAGGAGAGACCAGTAGTATATGTGCCTGGGTTACACCAGGAGAGAGCAGTAGTGTATGCGCCTGGGTTACACCAGGAGAGAACAGTAGTATATGTGCCTGGGTTACACCAGGAGAGAACAGTAGTATATGTGCCTGGGTTACACTAGGAGAGAACAGTAGTAGATGTGCCTGGGTTACAGCAGGAGAGAACAGTAGTATATGTGCCTGGGTTACACCAAGAGAGAACAGTAGTGTATGTGCCTGAGTTACACCGGTGAGAGAAAACAGAAGTATATGTGCCTGGGTTACACCAGGAGAGAGCAGTAGAATATGCGCCTAGGTTACATCGGGAGAGATCAGTAGTATATGCGCCGGGGTTACACCGGGAGAGAAAAGTAGTATATGCGCCTGGGTTACACCAAGAGAGAACAGTAGTATATGCGCCTGGGTTACACCAGGAGAGAACAATAGTATATGTGCCTGGTTACACCAGGAGAGAACAGTAGTATATGTGCCTGGGTTACACCAGGAGAGAACAGTAGTATATGCGCCTGGGTTACACCAGGAGAGAACAGTAGTATATGTGCCTGGGTTACACCAGGAGAGAATAGTAGTATATGTGCCTGGGATACACCAGGAGAGAACAGTAGTATATGTGCCTGGGTTACACCAGGGGAGAACAGTAGTATATGTGCCTGGGTTACACCAGGAGAGAACAGTAGTATATGTGCCTGGGTTACACCAGGAGAGAACAGTAGTATATGTGCCTGGGTTACACCAGGAGAGAACAGTAGTATATGCGCCTGGGTTACACCAGGAGAGAACAGTAGTATATGTGCCTGGGTTACACCAGGAGAGAATAGTAGTATATGTGCCTGGGATACACCAGGAGAGAACAGTAGTATATGTGCCTGGGTTACACCAGGGGAGAACAGTAGTATATGTGCCTGGGTTACACCAGGAGAGAACAGTAGTATATGTGCCTGGGTTACACCAGGAAAGCACAGTAATATATGGCACTTTTGTTACACCAGGAGAGAACAGTAGTATATGTGCCTGAGTTACACCAGGAGAGAACAGTAGTGTATGTGCCTGGGGTACACCAGGAGAGACCAGTAGTATTTGTGCCTGAGTTACACCAGGAGAGAACAGTAGTATATGTGCCTGGGATACACCAGGAGAGAACAATAGTATATGTGCCTGGGTACACCTGGAGAGAACAGTAGTATATGTGCCTGGGATACACCAGGAGAGAACAGTAGTATATGTGCCTGGGTTACACGGGCAGAGAACAGTAGTATATGTGCCTTGGTTACACCAGGAGAGAGCAGTAGTATTTATGCCTGGGTTACACTAGGAGAGAACAGTAGTAGATGTGCCGGGGTTACAGCAGGAGAGAACAGTAGTATATGTGCCTGGGTTACACCAGAGGAGAACAGTAGTATATGTGCATGGGTTACACCAGGAGAGAACAGTAATGTATGTGCCTGGGTTACACCAGGAGAGAACAGTAGTAGATGTGCCTGGGTTCCACCATGAGAGAACAGTAATATATGTGCCTGGGGTACACCAGGAGAGACCAGTAGTATATGTGCCTGGGTTACACCAGGAGAGAACAGTATTATCTGTGCCTGGGTTACACCAGGAGAGAACAGTAGTATATGTGCCTGGGTTACACCAGGAGAGGACAGTAGTATATGCGCCTTGGTTACACCAGGAGAGAGCAGTAGTATATATGCCTGGGTTACACCAGGAGAGAACAGTAGTAGATGTGCCTGGGTTACAGCAGGAGAGAAGAGTAGTATATGTTTCTGGGTTACACCAGGAGAGAACAGTAGTATATGTGCCTGGGTTACACCAGGAGATAGCAGTAGTATATGTGCCTGGGTTACACCAGGAGAGAGCAGTAGTGTATGCGCCTGGGTTACACCAGGAGAGAACAGTAGTGTATGTGCCTGGGTTACACCAGGAGAGAACAGTAGTGTATGTGCCTGGGTTACACCAAGAGAGAACAGTAGTGTATGTGCCTGAGTTACACCAGGAGAGAACAGTAGTATATGTGCCTGGGTTACACCAGGAGAGAGCAGTAGTATATGCGCCTAGGTTACATCGGGAGAGATCAGTAGTATATGTGCCTGGGTTACACCAGGAGAGAGAACAGTAGTGTATGTGCCTGGGTTACACCGGGAGAGAACAGTAATATATGTGCCTGGGTTACATCGGGAGAGATCAGTAGTATATGCGCCGGGGTTACACCGGGAGAGAAAAGTACTATATGCGCCTGGGTTACACCTAGAGAGAACAGTAGTGTATGTGCCTGGGTTACACCAGGAGAGAACAATAGTATATGTGCCTGGGTTACACCAGGAGAGAACAGTAGTATATGTGCCTGGGTTACACCAGGAGAGAGATCAGTAGTATATGTGCCTGGGTTACACCGGGAGAGAACAGTAATATATGTGCCTGGGTTACATCGGGAGAGATCAGTAGTATATGCGCCGGGGTTACACCGGGAGAGAAAAGTACTGTATGTGCCTCGGTTACACCAGGAGAGAATAGTAGTATATGTGCCTGGGATACACCAGGAGAGAACAGTAGTATATATACCTGGGATACACCAGGAGAGAACAATAGTATATGTGCCTGGGTTACACCAGGAGAGAACAGTACTGTATGTGCCTCGGTTACACCAGGAGAGAATAGTAGTATATGTGCCTGGGATACACCAGGAGAGAACAGTAGTATATATACCTGGGATACACCAGGAGAGAACAGTAGTATATGTGCCTGGGGTACACCAGTAGAGAACAGTAGTATATGTGCCTGGGTTACATCAGGAGTGAACAGTAGTATATATACCTGGGTTACACCAGGAGAGAATAGTAGTATATGTGCCTGGGATACACCAGGAGAGAACAGTAGTATATATACCTGGGTTACACCAGGGGAGAACAGTAATATATGTGCCTGGGTTACACCAGGAGAGAACAGTAGTATATGTGCCTGGGTTACATCAGGAGTGAACAGTAGTATATGTGCCTGGGTTATACCAGGAGAGAACAGTAGTATATGTGCCTGGGTTACACCAGGAGAGAGAACAGTAGTACATGTGCCTGGGTTATACCAGGAGAGAACAGTAGTATATGTGCCTGGGTTACACCAGAGGAGAACAGTAGTATATGTGCATGGGTTACACCAGGAGAGAACAGTAATATATGTGCCTGGGTTACACCAGGAGAGAACAGTAGTAGATGTGCCTGGGTTCCACCATGAGAGAACAGTAGTATATGTGCCTGGGGTACACCAGGAGAGACCAGTAGTATATGTGCCTGAGTTACACCAGGAGAGAACAGTAGTATATGTGCCTGGGATACACCAGGAGAGAACAGTAGTATATGTGCCTGGGTTACACCAGGAGAGAACAGTATTATCTGTGCCTGGGTTACACCAGGAGAGAACAGTAGTATATGTGCCTGGGTTACACGGGGAGAGAACAGTAGTATATGTGCCTGGATTACACCAGGAGAGGACAGTAGTATATGCGCCTTGGTTACACCAGGAGAGAGCAGTAGTATATATGCCTGGGTTATACTAGGAGAGAACAGTAGTAGATGTGCCTGGGTTACAGCAGGAGAGAACAGTAGTATATGTGCCTGGGTTACACCAGGAGAGAGCAGTAGTATATGTGCCTGGGTTACACCAGGAGAGAGCAGTAGTGTATGCGCCTGGGTTACACCAGGAGAGATCAGTAGTACATGTGTCTGGGTTACACCGGGTGAGAACAGTAGTACATGTGCCTGGGTTACACTAGTATACGTGCCTGGGTTACACCAGGAGAGAGAACAGTAGTATATGTGCCTGGGTTACACTAGGAGAGAGAACAGGAGTGTATGTGCCTGGGATAGACCAGGAGAGATCAGTAGTATATGTGCCTGGGTTACACCAGGAGCGAGAACAGTGGTATATGTGCCTGGGTTACACCAGGAGAGAACAGTAGTATATGTGCCTGAGTTACACCAGGAGAGAGAACAGTAGTATATGTGCCTGAGTTACACCGGGAGAGAAAACAGAAGTATATGTGCCTGGGTTACACCAGGAGAGAGCAGTAGTATATGCGCCTGGGTTACACCGGGAGAGAAAACAGAAGTATATGTGCCTGGGTTACACCAGGAGAGAGCAGTAGTATATGTGCCTGAGTTACACCGGGAGAGAAAACAGAAGTATATGTGCCTGGGTTACACCAGGAGAGAGCAGTAGTATATGCGCCTGGGTTACACCGGGAGAGAGCAGTAGTATATGCACCTGGGTTACACCGGGAGAGAGCAGTAGTATATGTGCCTGGGTTACATCAGGAGAGAACAGTAGTATATGCGCCTGGGTTACACCAGGAGAGAACAGTAGTATATATGCCTGGGATACACCAGGAGAGAACAGTAGTATATGTGCCTGGGTTACACCAGGAGAGAACAGTAGTATATGTACCTGGGATACACCAGGAGAGAACAGTAGTATATGTGCCTGGGTTACACCGGGAGAGAGCAGTAGTAAATGCACCTGGGTTACACCGGAAGAGAGCAGTAGTATATGCGCCTAGGTTACATCGGGAGAGATCAGTAGTATATGCGCCTAGGTTACACCGGGAGAGAGCAGTAGTATATGTGCCTGGGTTACACCAGGAGCGAGAACAGTGGATATGTGCCTGGGTTACACCAGGAGGGAACAGTAGTATATGTGCCTGGGTTACACCAGGAGAGAGCAGTAGTATATGTGCCTGGGATAGACCAGGAGAGATCAGTAGTATATGTGCCTGGGTTACACCAGGAGCGAGAACAGTGGTATATGTGCCTGGGTTACACCAGGAGAGAACAGTAGTATATGTGCCTGAGTTACACCAGGAGAGAGAACAGTAGTATATGTGCCTGGGTGACACCGGGAGAGAGCAGTAGTATATGCACCTGGGTTACACCGGGAGAGAGCAGTAGTATATGCGCCTAGGTTACATCGGGAGAGATCAGTAGTATATGCGCCGGGGTTACACCGAAAGAGAAAAGTACTATATGCGCCTGGGTTACACCAAGAGAGAACAGTAGTATATGCGCCTGGGTTACACCAGGAGAGAACAATAGTATATGTGCCTGGGTTACACCAGGAGAGAACAATAGTATATGTGCCTGGGTTACACCAGGAGAGAACAGTAGTATATGTGCCTGGGATACACCAGGAGAGAACAGTAGTATATGTGCCTGGGTTACACCAGGAGAGAACAGTAGTATATGTACCTGGGATACACCAGGAGAGAACAGTAGTATATGTGCCTGGGTTACACCGGGAGAGAGCAGTAGTATATGCACCTGGGTTACACCGGGAGAGAGCAGTAGTATATGCGCCTAGGTTACATCGGGAGAGATCAGTAGTATATGCGCCGGGGTTACACCGGGAGAGAAAAGTACTATATGCGCCTGGGTTACACCAAGAGAGAACAGTAGTATATGTGCCTGGGATACACCAGGAGTGAACAGTAGTATATGTGCCTGGGTTACACAAGGAGAGAACAATAGTATATGTGCCTGGGATACACCAGGAGTGAACAGTAGTATATGTGCCTGGGTTACACCAGGAGAGAACAGTAGTATATGTGCCTGGGTTACACCAGGAGAGAACAGTAGTATATGTGCCTGGGTTACACCAGGAGAGAACAGTAGTATATGTGCCTGGGTTACACCAGGAGAGAACAGTTGTATGTGCCTGGGTTACACCAGGAGAGAACAGTAGTATATGTGCCTCGGTTACACCAGGAAAGAACAGTAGTATATGTGCCTGGGTTACACCAGAAGAGAACAGTAGTATATGTGCCTGGGATACACCAGGAGGGAACAGTAGTATATGTGCCTGGGTTACACCAGGAGAGAACAGTAGTATATGTGCCTGGGTTACACCAGGGGAGAACAGTAGTATATGTGCCTGGGTTACACCAGGAGAGAACAGTAGTATATGTGCCTGGGTTACACCAGGAGAGAGCAGTAGTATATGTGCCTGGGTTACACCAGGAGAGAGCAGTAGTGTATGCGCCTGGGTTACACCAGGAGAGATCAGTAGTACATGTGTCTGGGTTACACCGGGTGAGAACAGTAGTACATGTGCCTGGTTTACACTAGTATACGTGCCTGGGTTACACCAGGAGAGAGAACAGTAGTATATGTGCCTGGGTTACACTAGGAGAGAGAACAGTAGTGTATGTGCCTGGGTTACACCAGGAGAGAACAGTAGTATATGTGCCTGGGATAGACCAGGAGAGAACAGTAGTATATGTGCCTGGGTTACACCAGGAGAGAGAACAGTAGTATATGTGCCTGGGTTACACCAGGAGAGAGCAGTAGTATATGTGCCTGGGATAGACCAGGAGAGAACAGTAGTATATGTGCCTGGGTTACACCAGGAGCGAGAACAGTGGTATATGTGCCTGGGTTACACCAGGAGAGAGCAGAGTATATGTGCCTGGGATAGACCAGGAGAGATCAGTAGTATATGTGCCTGGGTTACACCAGGAGCGAGAACAGTGGTATATGTGCCTGGGTTACACCAGGAGAGAACAGTAGTATATGTGCCTGAGTTACACCAGGAGAGAGAACAGTAGTATATGTGCCTGAGTTACACCGGGAGAGAAAACAGAAGTATATGTGCCTGGGTTACACCAGGAGAGAACAGTAGTATATGTGCCTGGGTTACACCGGGAGAGAGCAGTAGTATATGCACCTGGGTTACACCGGGAGAGAGCAGTAGTATATGCGCCTAGGTTACATCGGGAGAGATCAGTAGTATATGCGCCGGGGTTACACCAGGAGAGAACAGTAATATATGCGCCTGGGTTACACCAGGAGAGAACAATAGTATATGTGCCTGGGTTACACCAGGAGAGAACAGTAGTATATGTGCCTGGGTTACACCAGGAGAGAACAGTAGTATATGTGCCTGGGTTACACCAGGAGAGAGAACAGTAGTATATGCGCCTGGGTTACACCAGGAGAGAGAACAGTAGTATATGCGCCTGGGTTACACCAGGAGAGAACAGTAATATATGTGCCTGGGTTACACCGGGAGAGATCAGTAGTATATGTGCCTGGGTTACACCAGGAGAGAACAGTAGTGTATGTGCCTGGGTTACACCGGGAGAGAAAAGTAGTATATGTGCCTGGGTTACACCAGGAGAGAACAGTAGTATATGTGCCTGGGTTACACTAGTAGATACCAGTAGTATTTGTGCCTGAGTTACACCGGGAGAGATCAGTAGTATATGTGCCTGGGTTACACTAGGAGATACCAGTAGTGTATGTGCCTGGGTTACACCGGGAGAGATCAGTAGTATATGTGCCTGGGTTACACCAGGAGAGAACAGTAGTATATGTGCCTGGGTTACACCAGGAGAGAACAGTAGTATATGTGCCTGGGTTACACCAGGAGAGAACAGTAGTATATGTGCCTGGGTTACACCAGGAGAGACCAGTAGTATTTGTGCCTGAGTTACACCAGGAGAGAACAGTAGTATATGTGCCTGGGATACACCAGGAGAGAACAATAGTATATGTGCCTGGGTTACACGGGGAGAGAACAGTAATATAAGTGCCTGGGTTACACCAGGAGAGAACAGTATTATCTGTGCCTGGGTTACACCAGGAGAGAACAGTAGTATATGTGCCTGGGTTACACGGGGAGAGAACAGTAGTATATGTGCCTAGGTTACACCAGGAGAGGACAGTAGTATATGCGCCTTGGTTACACCAGGAGAGAGCAGTAGTATTTATGCCTGGGTTACACTAGGAGAGAACAGTAGTAGATGTGCCTGGGTTACAGCAGGAGAGAACAGTAGTATATGTGCCTGGGTTACACCAGGAGATAGCAGTACTATATGTGCCTGGGTTACACCAGGAGAGAGCAGTAGTGTATGCGCCTGGGTTACACCGGGTGAGAACAGTAGTACATGTGCCTGGGTTACACTAGTATATGTGCCTGGGTTACTCCAGGAGAGAGAACAGTAGTATATGTGCCTGGGTTACACCAGGAGAGAGAACAGTAGTATATGTGCCTGGGTTACACCAGGAGAGAGAACAGTAGTATATGTGCCTGGGTTACACCAGGAGAGAACAGTAGTATATGTGCCTGGGTTACACAAGGAGAGATCAGTAGTATATGTGCCTGGGTTACACCAGGAGGGAACAGTAGTATATGTGCCTGAGTTACACCAGGAGAGAGAACAGTAGTATATGTGCCTGGGTTACACCGGGAGAGAACAGTAGTAAATGCGCCTGGGTTACACCAGGAGAGAACAGTAGTATATGTGCCTGGGTTACACCAGGAGAGAACAGTAGTATATATACCTGGGATACACCAGGAGAGAATAGTAGTATATGTGCCTGGGATACACCAGGAGAGAACAGTAGTATATGTGCCTGGGTTACACCGGGAGAGAGCAGTAGTATATGCACCTGGGTTACACCGGGAGAGAGCAGTAGTATATGCGCCTAGGTTACATCGGGAGAGATCAGTAGTATATGCGCCTGGGTTACATCAGGAGTGAACAGTAGTATATGTGCCTGGTTTATACCAGGAGAGAACAGTAGTATATGTGCCTGGGTTACACCAGGAGAGAGAACAGTAGTACATGTGCCTGGGTTATACCAGGAGAGAACAGTAGTATATGTGCCTGGGTTACACCAGAGGAGAACAGTAGTATATGTGCATGGGTTACACCAGGAGAGAACAGTAATATATGTGCCTGGGTTACACCAGGAGAGAACAGTAGTAGATGTGCCTGGGTTCCACCATGAGAGAACAGTAGTATATGTGCCTGGGGTACACCAGGAGAGACCAGTAGTATATGTGCCTGAGTTACACCAGGAGAGAACAGTAGTATATGTGCCTGGGATACACCAGGAGAGATCAGTAGTATATGTGCCTGGGATACACCAGGAGAGAACAGTAGTATATGTGCCTGGGTTACACCAGGAGAGAACAGTATTATCTGTGCCTGGGTTACACCAGAAGAGAACAGTAGTATATGTGCCTGGGTTACACGGGGAGAGAACAGTAGTATATGTGCCTGGGTTACACCAGGAGAAGACAGTAGTATATGCGCCTTGGTTACACCAGGAGAGAGCAGTAGTATATATGCCTGGGTTACACTAGGAGAGAACAGTAGTAGATGTGCCTGGGTTACAGCAGGAGAGAGCAGTAGTATATGTGCCTGGGTTACACCAGGAGAGAGCAGCAGTATATGTGCCTGGGTTACACCAGGAGAGAGCAGTAGTGTATGCGCCTGGGTTACACCAGGAGAGATCAGTAGTACATGTGTCTGGGTTACACCGGGTGAGAACAGTAGTACATGTGCCTGGGTTACACTAGTATACGTGCCTGGGTTACACCAGGAGAGAGAACAGTAGTATATGTGCCTGGGATACACTAGGAGAGAGAACAGGAGTGTATGTGCCTGGGTTACACCAGGAGAGAGAACAGTAGTATATGTGCCTGGGTTACACCAGGAGAGAGAACAGTAGTATATGTGCCTGGGTTACACAAGGAGAGAGCAGTAGTATATGTGCCTGGGATAGACCAGGAGAGATCAGTAGTATATGTGCCTGGGTTACACCAGGAGCGAGAACAGTGGTATATGTGCCTGGGTTACACCAGGAGAGAACAGTAGTATATGTGCCTGAGTTACACCAGGAGAGAGAACAGTAGTATATGTGCCTGAGTTACACCGGGAGAGAAAACAGAAGTATATGTGCCTGGGTTACACCGGGAGAGAGCAGTAGTATATGCACCTGGGTTACACCGGGAGAGAGCAGTAGTATATGCGCCTAGGTTACATCGGGAGAGATCAGTAGTATATGCGCCGGGGTTACACCGGGAGAGAAAAGTACTATATGCGCCTGGGTTACACCAGGAGAGAACAGTAGTATATGTGCCTGGGTTACACCAGGATAGAGAACAGTAGTGTATGTGCCTGGGATACACCAGGATAGAGAACAGTAGTGTATGTGCCTGGGTTACACCAGGAGAGAACAGTAGTATATGCGCCTGGGTTACACCAGGAGAGAACAGTAGAATATGTGCCTGGGTTACACCAGGAGAGAATAGTAGTATATGTGCCTGGGTTACACCAGGAGAGAACAGTAGTATATGTGCCTGGGATACACCAGGATAGAGAACAGTAGTGTATGTGCCTGGGATACACCAGGATAGAGAACAGTAGTGTATGTGCCTGGGTTACACCAGGAGAGAGCAGTAGTATATGCGCCTGGGTTACACCAGGAGAGAACAGTAGTATATGTGCCTGGGTTACACCAGGAGAGAACAGTAGTATATGCACCTGGGTTACACCGGGAGAGAGCAGTAGTATATGCGCCGGGGTTACACCGGGAGAGAAAAGTACTATATGCGCCTGGGTTACACCAAGAGAGAACAGTAGTATATGCGCCTGGGTTACACCAGGAGAGAACAATAGTATATGTGCCTGGGATACACCAGGAGTGAACAGTAGTATATGTGCCTGGGTTACACCAGGGGAGAACAGTAGTATATGTGCCTGGGTTACACCAGGAGAGAACAGTAGTATATGTGCCTGGGTTACACCAGGAGAGAACAGTAGTATATGTGCCTGGGTTACATCAGGAGAGAACAGTTGTATATGTGCCTGGGTTACACCGGGAGAGAGCAGTAGTATATGCGCCGGGGTTACACCGGGAGAGAAAAGTACTATATGCGCCTGGGTTACACCAAGAGAGAACAGTAGTATATGCGCCTGGGTTACACCAGGAGAGAACAATAGTATATGTGCCTGGGATACACCAGGAGTGAACAGTAGTATATGTGCCTGGGTTACACCAGGGGAGAACAGTAGTATATGTGCCTGGGTTACACCAGGAGAGAACAGTAGTATATGTGCCTGGGTTACATCAGGAGAGAACAGTTGTATGTGTGCCTGGGTTACACCAGGAAAGAACAGTAGTATATGTGCCTGGGATACACCAGGAGAGAACAGTAGTATATGTGCCTGGGTTACACCAGGAGAGAGCAGTAGTGTATGCGCCTGGGTTACACCAGGAGAGATCAGTAGTACATGTGTCTGGGTTACACCGGGTGAGAACAGTAGTACATGTGCCTGGGTTACACTAGGAGAGAGAACAGTAGTATATGTGCCTGGGTTACACTAGGAGAGAGAACAGTAGTGTATGTGCCTGGGTTACACCAGGAGAGAGAACAGTAGTATATGTGCCTGGGTTACACCAGGAGAGAGAACAGTAGTATATGTGCCTGGGTTACACCAGGAGAAAGCAGTAGTATATGTGCCTGGGATAGACCAGGAGAGATCAGTTGTATATGTGCCTGGGTTACACCAGGAGCGAGAACAGTGGTATATGTGCCTGGGTTACACCAGGAGAGAACAGTAGTATATGTGCCTGGGTTACACCAGGAGAGAGCAGTAGTATATGTGCCTGGGATAGACCAGGAGAGATCAGTAGTATATGTGCCTGGGTTACACAAGGAGAGATCAGTAGTGTATGTGCCTGAGTTACACCAGGAGAGAACAGTAGTATATGCGCCTGGGTTACACCAGGAGAGAACAGTAGTATATGTGCCTGGGTTACACCAAGAGAGAACAGTAGTATATGCGCCTGGGTTACACCAGGAGAGATCAGTAGTATATGTGCCTGGGTTACACCAAGAGGGAACAGTAGTATATGCGCCTGGGTTACACCAGGAGAGAACAGTAGTATATGTGCCTGGGTTACACCAGGAGAGAACAGTAGTATATGTGCCTGGGTTACACCAGGAGAGAACAGTAGTATATGTGCCTGGGTTACACCAGGAGAGAACAGTAGTATATGTGCCTGGGATACACCAGGAGAGAACAATAGTGTATGTGCCTGGGTTACACCAGGAGAGAACAGTAGTATATGTGCCTGGGTTACACCAGGAGAGAACAGTAGTATATGTGCCTGGGTTACACCAGGAGAGAACAGTAGTATATGTGCCTGGGTTACACCAGGAGAGAACAGTAGTATATGTGCCTGGGTTACACCAGGAGAGAACAGTAGTATATGTGCCTGGGTTACACCAGGAGAGAGAACAGTAGTATATGTGTCTGGGTTACACCAGGAGAGAACAATAGTATATGTGCCTGGGTTACACCAGGAGAGAACAATAGTATATGTGCCTGGGTTACACCAGGAGAGAACAATAGTATATGTGCCTGGGTTACACCAGGAGAGAACAGTAGTATATGTGCCTGAGTTACACCAGGAGAGAACATTAGTATATGTGCCTGGGTTACACCAGGAGAGAACAGTAGTATATGTGCCTGGGTTACACCAGGAGAGAACAGTAGTATATGTGCCTGGGTTACACCAGGAGAGAGAACAGTAGTATATGTGTCTGGGTTACACCAGGAGAGAACAATAGTATATGTGCCTGGGTTACACCAGGAGAGAACAATAGTATATGTGCCTGGGGTACACCAGGAGAGAACAGTAATATATGTGCCTGGGTTACACCAGGAGAGAACAGTAGTATATGTGCCTGGGTTACACCAGGAGAGAACAGTAGTATATGTGCCTGGGTTACACCAGGAGAGAACAGTAGTATATGTGCCTGGGTTACACCAGGAGAGAACAGTAGTATATGTGCCTGGGATACACCAGGAGAGAACAATAGTATATGTGCCTGAGTTACACCGGGAGAGAGCAGTAGTATATGCACCTGGGTTACACCGGGAGAGAGCAGTAGTATGTGCGTCGGGGTTACACCGGGAGAGAAAAGTACTATATGCGCCTGGGTTACACCAAGAGAGAACAGTAGTATATGCGCCTGGGTTACACCAGGAGAGAACAATAGTATATGTGCGTGGGATACACCAGGAGAGAACAGTAGTATATGTGCCTGGGTTACACCAGGAGAGAACAGTAGTATATGTGCCTGGGTTACACCAGGAGAGAACAGTAGTATATGTGCCTGGGTTACACCAGGAGAGAGAACAGTAGTATATGTGTCTGGGTTACACCAGGAGAGAACAATAGTATATGTGCCTGGGTTACACCAGGAGAGAACAATAGTATATGTGCCTGGGTTACACCAGGAGAGAACAATAGTATATGTGCCTGGGTTACACCAGGAGAGAACAGTAGTATATGTGCCTGAGTTACACCAGGAGAGAACATTAGTATATGTGCCTGGGTTACACCAGGAGAGAACAGTAGTATATGTGCCTGGGTTACACCAGGAGAGAACAGTAGTATATGTGCCTGGGTTACACCAGGAGAGAGAACAGTAGTATATGTGTCTGGGTTACACCAGGAGAGAACAATAGTATATGTGCCTGGGTTACACCAGGAGAGAACAATAGTATATGTGCCTGGGTGACACCAGGAGAGAACAGTAATATATGTGCCTGGGTTACACCAGGAGAGAACAGTAGTATATGTGCCTGGGTTACACCAGGAGAGAACAGTAGTATATGTGCCTGGGTTACACCAGGAGAGAACAGTAGTATATGTGCCTGGGTTACACCAGGAGAGAACAGTAGTATATGTGCCTGGGATACACCAGGAGAGAACAATAGTATATGTGCCTGAGTTACACCGGGAGAGAGCAGTAGTATATGCACCTGGGTTACACCGGGAGAGAGCAGTAGTATATGCGCCGGGGTTACACCGGGAGAGAAAAGTACTATATGCGCCTGGGTTACACCAAGAGAGAACAGTAGTATATGTGCCTGGGATACACCAGGAGTGAACAGTAGTATATGTGCCTGGGTTACACCAGGGGAGAACAGTAGTATATGTGCCTGGGTTACACCAGGAGAGAACAGTAGTATATGTGCCTGGGTTACACCAGGAGAGAACAGTAGTATATGTGCCTGGGTTACATCAGGAGAGAACAGTTGTATATGTGCCTGGGTTACACCGGGAGAGAGCAGTAGTATATGCGCCGGGGTTACACCGGGAGAGAAAAGTACTATATGCGCCTGGGTTACACCAAGAGAAAACAGTAGTATATGCGCCTGGGTAACACCAGGAGAGAACAATAGTATATGTGCCTGGGATACACCAGGAGTGAACAGTAGTATATGTGCCTGGGTTACACCAGGGGAGAACAGTAGTATATGTGCCTGGGTTACACCAGGAGAGAACAGTAGTATATGTGCCTGGGTTACACCAGGAGAAAACAGTAGTATATGTGCCTGGGTTACATCAGGAGAGAACAGTTGTATGTGTGCCTGGGTTACACCAGGAAAGAACAGTAGTATATGTGCCTGGGATACACCAGGAGAGAACAGTAGTATATGTGCCTGGGATACACCAGGAGAGAACAGTAGTATATGTGCCTGGGTTACACCAGGGGAGAACAGTAGTATATGTGCCTGGGTTACACCAGGAGAGAACAGTAGTATATGTGCCTGGGTTACACCAGGAGAGAGCAGTAGTATATGTGCCTGGGTTACACCAGGAGAGAGCAGTAGTGTATGCGCCTGGGTTACACCAGGAGAGATCAGTAGTACATGTGTCTGGGTTACACCGGGTGAGAACAGTAGTACATGTGCCTGGGTTACACTAGGAGAGAGAACAGTAGTATATGTGCCTGGGTTACACTAGGAGAGAGAACAGTAGTGTATGTGCCTGGGTTACACCAGGAGAGAGAACAGTATTATATGTGCCTGGGTTACACCAGGAGAGAGAACAGTAGTATATGTGCCTGGGTTACACCAGGAGAGAGCAGTAGTATATGTGCCTGGGATAGACCAGGAGACATCAGTTGTATATGTGCCTGGGTTACACCAGGAGCGAGAACAGTGGTATATGTGCCTGGGTTACACCAGGAGAGAACAGTAGTATATGTGCCTGGGTTACACCAGGAGAGAGCAGTAGTATATGTGCCTGGGATAGACCAGGAGAGATCAGTAGTATATGTGCCTGGGTTACACCAGGAGAGATCAGTAGTGTATGTGCCTGAGTTACACCAGGAGAGAACAGTAGTATATGCGCCTGGGTTACACCAGGAGAGAACAGTAGTATATGTGCCTGGGTTACACCAAGAGAGAACAGTAGTATATGCGCCTGGGTTACACCAGGAGAGAACAGTAGTATATGTGCCTGGGTTACACCAAGAGAGAACAGTAGTATATGCGCCTGGGTTACACCAGGAGAGAACAGTAGTATATGTGCCTGGGTTACACCAGGAGAGAGCAGTAGTATATGTTCCTGGGTTACACCAGGAGAGAGAACAGTAGTATATGTGCATGGGTTACACCAGGAAAGAACAGTAATATATGTGCCTGAGTTACACCAGGAGAGAACAGTAGTATATGTGCCTGGGTTACACCAGGAGAGAACAATAGTATATGTGCCTGGGTTACACCAGGAGAGAACAATAGTATATGTGCCTGGGTTACACCAGGAGAGAACAGTAGTATATGTGCCTGGGTTACACCAGGAGAGAACAGTAGTATATGTGCCTGGGTTACACCAGTAGAGAACAGTAGTATATGTGCCTGGGATACACCAGGAGAGAACAATAGTGTATGTGCCTGGGTTACACCAGGAGAGAACAATAGTATATGTGCCTGAGTTACACCGGGAGAGAGCAGTAGTATATGCACCTGGGTTACACCGGGAGAGAGCAGTAGTATATGCGCCGGGGTTACACCGGGAGAGAAAAGTACTATATGCGCCTGGGTTACACCAAGAGAGAACAGTAGTATATGCGCCTGGGTTACACCAGGAGAGAACAGTAGTATATGTGCCTGGGATACACCAGGAGAGAACAGTAGTATATGTGCCTGGGTTACACCAGGGGAGAACAGTAGTATATGTGCCTGGGTTACACCAGGAGAGAACAGTAGTATATGTGCCTGGGTTACACCAGGAGAGAGCAGTAGTATATGTGCCTGGGTTACACCAGGAGAGAGCAGTAGTGTATGCGCCTGGGTTACACCAGGAGAGATCAGTAGTACATGTGTCTGGGTTACACCGGGTGAGAACAGTAGTACATGTGCCTGGGTTACACTAGGAGAGAGAACAGTAGTATATGTGCCTGGGTTACACCAGGAGAGAGAACAGTAGTATATGTGTCTGGGTTACACCAGGAGAGAACAATAGTATATGTGCCTGGGTTACACCAGGAGAGAACAATAGTATATGTGCCTGGGTTACACCAGGAGAGAACAATAGTATATGTGCCTGGGTTACACCAGGAGAGAACAGTAGTATATGTGCCTGAGTTACACCAGGAGAGAACAGTAGTATATGTGCCTGGGTTACACCAGGAGAGAACAGTAGTATATGTGCCTGGGTTACACCAGGAGAGAACAGTAGTATATGTGCCTGGGTTACACCAGGAGAGAGAACAGTAGTATATGTGTCTGGGTTACACCAGGAGAGAACAATAGTATATGTGCCTGGGTTACACCAGGAGAGAACAATAGTATATGTGCCTGGGTTACACCAGGAGAGAACAGTAATATATGTGCCTGGGTTACACCAGGAGAGAACAGTAGTATATGTGCCTGGGTTACACCAGGAGAGAACAGTAGTATATGTGCCTGGGTTACACCAGGAGAAAACAGTAGTATATGTGCCTGGGTTACACCAGTTGAGAACAGTAGTATATGTGCCTGGGATACACCAGGAGAGAACAATAGTATATGTGCCTGAGTTACACCAGGAGAGAACAGTAGTATATGTGCCTGGGTTACACCAGGAGAGAACAGTAGTATATGTGCCTGGGTTACACCAGGAGAGAACAGTAGTTTATGTGCCTGGGTTACACCAGGAGAGAGAACAGTAGTATATGTGTCTGGGTTACACCAGGAGAGAACAATAGTATATGTGCCTGGGTTACACCAGGAGAGAACAATAGTATATGTGCCTGGGTTACACCAGGGGAGAACAGTAGTATATGTGCCTGGGTTACACCAGGAGAGAGCAGTAGTATATGTTCCTGGGTTACACCAGGAGAGAGAACAGTAGTATATGTGCATGGGTTACACCAGGAAAGAACAGTAATATATGTGCCTGAGTTACACCAGGAGAGAACAGTAGTATATGTGCCTGAGTTACACCAGGAGAGAACAGTAGTATATGTGCCTGAGTTACACCAGGAGAGAACAGTAGTATATGTGCCTGAGGTACACCAGGAGAGACCAGTAGAATTTGTGCCTGAGTTACACCAGGAGAGAACAGTAGTATATGTGCCTGGGATACACCAGGAGAGAACAATAGTATATGTGCCTGGGTTACACAAGGAGAGAACAGTAGTGTATGTGCCTGGGTTACACCAGGAGGGAACAGTATTATCTGTGCCTGGGTTACACCAGGAGAGAACAGTAGTATATGTGCCTGGGTTACACGGGGAGAGAACAGTAGTATATGTGCCTAGGTTACACCAGGAGAGGACAGTAGTATATGCGCCTTGGTTACACCAGGAGAGAGCAGTAGTATTTATGCCTGGGTTACCCTAGGAGAGAACAGTAGTAGATGTGCCTGGGTTACAGCAGGAGAGAACAGTAGTATATGTGCCTGGGTTACACCAGGAGATAGCAGTAGTATATGTGCCTGGGTTACACCAGGAGAGAGCAGTAGTGTATGCGCCTGGGTTACACCGGGTGAGAACAGTAGTACATGTGCCTGGGTTACACTAGTATATGTGCCTGGGTTACACCAGGAGAGAGAACAGTAGTATATGTGCCTGGGTTACACCAGGAGAGAGAACAGTAGTATATGTGCCTGGGTTACACCAGGAGAGAGAACAGTTGTATATGTGCCTGGGTTACACCAGGAGAGAGAACAGTAGTATATGTACCTGGGTTACACCAGGAGAGAACAGTAGTATATGTGCCTGGGTTACACAAGGAGAGATCAGTAGTATATGTGCCTGGGTTACACCAGGAGGGAACAGTAGTATATGTGCCTGAGTTACACCAGGAGAGAGAACAGTAGTATATGTGCCTGGGTTACACCGGGAGAGAACAGTAGTAAATGCGCCTGGGTTACACCAGGAGAGAGCAGTAGTATATGTGCCTGGGTTACACCAGGAGAGAGCAGTAGTGTATGCGCCTGGGTTACACCAGGAGAGATCAGTAGTACATGTGTCTGGGTTACACCGGGTGAGAACAGTAGTACATGTGCCTGGGTTACACTAGGAGAGAGAACAGTAGTATATGTGCCTGGGTTACACCAGGAGAGAGAACAGTAGTATATGTGTCTGGGTTACACCAGGAGAGAACAATAGTATATGTGCCTGGGTTACACCAGGAGAGAACAATAGTATATGTGCCTGGGTTACACCAGGAGAGAACAATAGTATATGTGCCTGGGTTACACCAGGAGAGAACAGTAGTATATGTGCCTGAGTTACACCAGGAGAGAACAGTAGTATATGTGCCTGGGTTACACCAGGAGAGAACAGTAGTATATGTGCCTGGGTTACACCAGGAGAGAACAGTAGTATATGTGCCTGGGTTACACCAGGAGAGAGAACAGTAGTATATGTGTCTGGGTTACACCAGGAGAGAACAATAGTATATGTGCCTGGGTTACACCAGGAGAGAACAATAGTATATGTGCCTGGGTTACACCAGGAGAGAACAGTAATATATGTGCCTGGGTTACACCAGGAGAGAACAGTAGTATATGTGCCTGGGTTACACCAGGAGAGAACAGTAGTATATGTGCCTGGGTTACACCAGGAGAGAACAGTAGTATATGTGCCTGGGTTACACCAGTTGAGAACAGTAGTATATGTGCCTGGGATACACCAGGAGAGAACAATAGTATATGTGCCTGAGTTACACCAGGAGAGAACAGTAGTATATGTGCCTGGGTTACACCAGGAGAGAACAGTAGTATATGTGCCTGGGTTACACCAGGAGAGAACAGTAGTATATGTGCCTGGGTTACACCAGGAGAGAGAACAGTAGTATATGTGTCTGGGTTACACCAGGAGAGAACAATAGTATATGTGCCTGGGTTACACCAGGAGAGAACAATAGTATATGTGCCTGGGTTACACCAGGGGAGAACAGTAGTATATGTGCCTGGGTTACACCAGGAGAGAGCAGTAGTATATGTTCCTGGGTTACACCAGGAGAGAGAACAGTAGTATATGTGCATGGGTTACACCAGGAAAGAACAGTAATATATGTGCCTGAGTTACACCAGGAGAGAACAGTAGTATATGTGCCTGAGTTACACCAGGAGAGAACAGTAGTATATGTGCCTGAGTTACACCAGGAGAGAACAGTAGTATATGTGCCTGAGGTACACCAGGAGAGACCAGTAGAATTTGTGCCTGAGTTACACCAGGAGAGAACAGTAGTATATGTGCCTGGGATACACCAGGAGAGAACAATAGTATATGTGCCTGGGTTACACAAGGAGAGAACAGTAGTGTATGTGCCTGGGTTACACCAGGAGGGAACAGTATTATCTGTGCCTGGGTTACACCAGGAGAGAACAGTAGTATATGTGCCTGGGTTACACGGGGAGAGAACAGTAGTATATGTGCCTAGGTTACACCAGGAGAGGACAGTAGTATATGCGCCTTGGTTACACCAGGAGAGAGCAGTAGTATTTATGCCTGGGTTACCCTAGGAGAGAACAGTAGTAGATGTGCCTGGGTTACAGCAGGAGAGAACAGTAGTATATGTGCCTGGGTTACACCAGGAGATAGCAGTAGTATATGTGCCTGGGTTACACCAGGAGAGAGCAGTAGTGTATGCGCCTGGGTTACACCGGGTGAGAACAGTAGTACATGTGCCTGGGTTACACTAGTATATGTGCCTGGGTTACACCAGGAGAGAGAACAGTAGTATATGTGCCTGGGTTACACCAGGAGAGAGAACAGTAGTATATGTGCCTGGGTTACACCAGGAGAGAGAACAGTTGTATATGTGCCTGGGTTACACCAGGAGAGAGAACAGTAGTATATGTACCTGGGTTACACCAGGAGAGAACAGTAGTATATGTGCCTGGGTTACACAAGGAGAGATCAGTAGTATATGTGCCTGGGTTACACCAGGAGGGAACAGTAGTATATGTGCCTGAGTTACACCAGGAGAGAGAACAGTAGTATATGTGCCTGGGTTACACCGGGAGAGAACAGTAGTAAATGCGCCTGGGTTACACCAGGAGAGAACAGTAGTATATGTGCCTGGGTTACACCAGGAGAGAACAGTAATATATGTGCCTGGGTTACACCAGGAGAGAACAGTAGTATATGTGCCTGGGTTACACCAGGAGAGAACAGTAGTATATGTGCCTGGGTTACACCAGGAGAGAACAGTAGTATATGTGCCTTGGTTACACCAGGAGAGAACAGTAGTATATGTGCCTGGGATACACCAGGAGAGAACAATAGTATATGTGCCTGAGTTACACCGGGAGAGAGCAGTAGTATATGCACCTGGGTTACACCGGGAGAGAGCAGTAGTATATGCGTCGGGGTTACACCGGGAGAGAAAAGTACTATATGCGCCTGGGTTACACCAAGAGAGAACAGTAGTATATGCGCCTGGGTTACACCAGGAGAGAACAATAGTATATGTGCCTGGGATACACCAGGAGAGAACAGTAGTATATGTGCCTGGGTTACACCAGGAGAGAACAGTAGTATATGTGCCTGGGTTACACCAGGAGAGAACAGTAGTATATGTGCCTGGGTTACACCAGGAGAGAGAACAGTAGTATATATGTCTGGGTTACACCAGGAGAGAACAATAGTATATGTGCCTGGGTTACACCAGGAGAGAACAATAGTATATGTGCCTGGGTTACACCAGGAGAGAACAATAGTATATGTGCCTGGGTTACACCAGGAGAGAACAGTAGTATATGTGCCTGAGTTACACCAGGAGAGAACATTAGTATATGTGCCTGGGTTACACCAGGAGAGAACAGTAGTATATGTGCCTGGGTTACACCAGGAGAGAACAGTAGTATATGTGCCTGGGTTACACCATGAGAGAGAACAGTAGTATATGTGTCTGGGTTACACCAGGAGAGAACAATAGTATATGTGCCTGGGTTACACCAGGAGAGAACAATAGTATATGTGCCTGGGTTACACCAGGAGAGAACAGTAATACATGTGCCTGGGTTACACCAGGAGAGAACAGTAGTATATGTGCCTGGGTTACACCAGGAGAGAACAGTAGTATATGTGCCTGGGTTACACCAGGAGAGAACAGTAGTATATGTGCTTGGGTTACACCAGGAGAGAACAGTAGTATATGTGCCTGGGATACACCAGGAGAGAACAATAGTATATGTGCCTGAGTTACACCGGGAGAGAGCAGTAGTATATGCACCTGGGTTACACCGGGAGAGAGCAGTAGTATATGCGCCGGGGTTACACCGGGAGAGAAAAGTACTATATGCGCCTGGGTTACACCAAGAGAGAACAGTAGTATATGCGCCTGGGTTACACCAGGAGAGAACAATAGTATATGTGCCTGGGATACACCAGGAGTGAACAGTAGTATATGTGCCTGGGTTACACCAGGGGAGAACAGTAGTATATGTGCCTGGGTTACACCAGGAGAGAACAGTAGTATATGTGCCTGGGTTAAACCAGGAGAGAACAGTAGTATATGTGCCTGGGTTACATCAGGAGAGAACAGTTGTATATGTGCCTGGGTTACACCGGGAGAGAGCAGTAGTATATGCGCCGGGGTTACACCGCGAGAGAAAAGTACTATATGCGCCTGGGTTACACCAAGAGAGAACAGTAGTATATGCGCCTGGGTAACACCAGGAGAGAACAATAGTATATGTGCCTGGGATACACCAGGAGTGAACAGTAGTATATGTGCCTGGGTTACACCAGGGGAGAACAGTAGTATATGTGCCTGGGTTACACCAGGAGAGAACAGTAGTATATGTGCCTGAGTTACACCAGGAGAGAACAGTAGTATATGTGCCTGAGGTACACCAGGAGAGACCAGTAGAATTTGTGCCTGAGTTACACCAGGAGAGAACAGTAGTATATGTGCCTGGGATACACCAGGAGAGAACAATAGTATATGTGCCTGGGTTACACAAGGAGAGAACAGTAGTGTATGTGCCTGGGTTACACCAGGAGAGAACAGTATTATCTGTGCCTGGGTTACACCAGGAGAGAACAGTAGTATATGTGCCTGGGTTACACGGGGAGAGAACAGTAGTATATGTGCCTAGGTTACACCAGGAGAGGACAGTAGTATATGCGCCTTGGTTACACCAGGAGAGAGCAGTAGTATTTATGCCTGGGTTACACTAGGAGAGAACAGTAGTAGATGTGCCTGGGTTACAGCAGGAGAGAACAGTAGTATATGTGCCTGGGTTACACCAGGAGATAGCAGTAGTATATGTGCCTGGGTTACACCAGGAGAGAGCAGTAGTGTATGCGCCTGGGTTACACCGGGTGAGAACAGTAGTACATGTGCCTGGGTTACACTAGTATATGTGCCTGGGTTACACCAGGAGAGAGAACAGTAGTATATGTGCCTGGGTTACACCAGGAGAGAGAACAGTAGTATATGTGCCTGGGTTACACCAGGAGAGAGAACAGTTGTATATGTGCCTGGGTTACACCAGGAGAGAGAACAGTAGTATATGTACCTGGGTTACACCAGGAGAGAACAGTAGTATATGTGCCTGGGTTACACAAGGAGAGATCAGTAGTATATGTGCCTGGGTTACACCAGGAGGGAACAGTAGTATATGTGCCTGAGTTACACCAGGAGAGAGAACAGTAGTATATGTGCCTGGGTTACACCGGGAGAGAACAGTAGTAAATGCGCCTGGGTTACACCAGGAGAGAACAGTAGTATATGTGCCTGGGTTACACCAGGAGAGAACAGTAATATATGTGCCTGGGTTACACCAGGAGAGAACAGTAGTATATGTGCCTGGGTTACACCAGGAGAGAACAGTAGTATATGTGCCTGGGTTACACCAGGAGAGAACAGTAGTATATGTGCCTTGGTTACACCAGGAGAGAACAGTAGTATATGTGCCTGGGATACACCAGGAGAGAACAATAGTATATGTGCCTGAGTTACACCGGGAGAGAGCAGTAGTATATGCACCTAGGTTACACCGGGAGAGAGCAGTAGTATATGCGTCGGGGTTACACCGGGAGAGAAAAGTACTATATGCGCCTGGGTTACACCAAGAGAGAACAGTAGTATATGCGCCTGGGTTACACCAGGAGAGAACAATAGTATATGTGCCTGGGATACACCAGGAGAGAACAGTAGTATATGTGCCTGGGTTACACCAGGAGAGAACAGTAGTATATGTGCCTGGGTTACACCAGGAGAGAACAGTAGTATATGTGCCTGGGTTACACCAGGAGAGAGAACAGTAGTATATGTGTCTGGGTTACACCAGGAGAGAACAATAGTATATGTGCCTGGGTTACACCAGGAGAGAACAATAGTATATGTGCCTGGGTTACACCAGGGGAGAACAGTAGTATATGTGCCTGGGTTACACCAGGAGAGAGCAGTAGTATATGTTCCTGGGTTACACCAGGAGAGAGAACAGTAGTATATGTGCATGGGTTACACCAGGAAAGAACAGTAATATATGTGCCTGAGTTACACCAGGAGAGAACAGTAGTATATGTGCCTGAGTTACACCAGGAGAGAACAGTAGTATATGTGCCTGAGTTACACCAGGAGAGAACAGTAGTATATGTGCCTGAGGTACACCAGGAGAGACCAGTAGAATTTGTGCCTGAGTTACACCAGGAGAGAACAGTAGTATATGTGCCTGGGATACACCAGGAGAGAACAATAGTATATGTGCCTGGGTTACACAAGGAGAGAACAGTAGTGTATGTGCCTGGGTTACACCAGGAGGGAACAGTATTATCTGTGCCTGGGTTACACCAGGAGAGAACAGTAGTATATGTGCCTGGGTTACACGGGGAGAGAACAGTAGTATATGTGCCTAGGTTACACCAGGAGAGGACAGTAGTATATGCGCCTTGGTTACACCAGGAGAGAGCAGTAGTATTTATGCCTGGGTTACCCTAGGAGAGAACAGTAGTAGATGTGCCTGGGTTACAGCAGGAGAGAACAGTAGTATATGTGCCTGGGTTACACCAGGAGATAGCAGTAGTATATGTGCCTGGGTTACACCAGGAGAGAGCAGTAGTGTATGCGCCTGGGTTACACCGGGTGAGAACAGTAGTACATGTGCCTGGGTTACACTAGTATATGTGCCTGGGTTACACCAGGAGAGAGAACAGTAGTATATGTGCCTGGGTTACACCAGGAGAGAGAACAGTAGTATATGTGCCTGGGTTACACCAGGAGAGAGAACAGTTGTATATGTGCCTGGGTTACACCAGGAGAGAGAACAGTAGTATATGTACCTGGGTTACACCAGGAGAGAACAGTAGTATATGTGCCTGGGTTACACAAGGAGAGATCAGTAGTATATGTGCCTGTGTTACACCAGGAGGGAACAGTAGTATATGTGCCTGAGTTACACCAGGAGAGAGAACAGTAGTATATGTGCCTGGGTTACACCGGGAGAAAACAGTAGTAAATGCGCCTGGGTTACACCAGGAGAGAACAGTAGTATATGTGCCTGGGTTACACCAGGAGAGAACAGTAATATATGTGCCTGGGTTACACCAGGAGAGAACAGTAGTATATGTGCCTGGGTTACACCAGGAGAGAACAGTAGTATATGTGCCTGGGTTACACCAGGAGAGAACAGTAGTATATGTGCCTGGGTTACACCAGGAGAGAACAGTAGTATATGTGCCTGGGATACACCAGGAGAGAACAATAGTATATGTGCCTGAGTTACACCGGGAGAGAGCAGTAGTATATGCACCTGGGTTACACCGGGAGAGAGCAGTAGTATATGCGTCGGGGTTACACCGGGAGAGAAAAGTACTATATGCGCCTGGGTTACACCAAGAGAGAACAGTAGTATATGCGCCTGGGTTACACCAGGAGAGAACAATAGTATATGTGCCTGGGATACACCAGGAGAGAACAGTAGTATATGTGCCTGGGTTACACCAGGAGAGAACAGTAGTATATGTGCCTGGGTTACACCAGGAGAGAACAGTAGTATATGTGCCTGGGTTACACCAGGAGAGAGAACAGTAGTATATGTGTCTGGGTTACACCAGGAGAGAACAATAGTATATGTGCCTGGGTTACACCAGGAGAGAACAATAGTATATGTGCCTGGGTTACACCAGGAGAGAACAATAGTATATGTGCCTGGGTTACACCAGGAGAGAACAGTAGTATATGTGCCTGAGTTACACCAGGAGAGAACATTAGTATATGTGCCTGGGTTACACCAGGAGAGAACAGTAGTATATGTGCCTGGGTTACACCAGGAGAGAACAGTAGTATATGTGCCTGGGTTACACCAGGAGAGAGAACAGTAGTATATGTGTCTGGGTTACACCAGGAGAGAACAATAGTATATGTGCCTGGGTTACACCAGGAGAGAACAATAGTATATGTGCCTGGGTTACACCAGGAGAGAACAGTAATACATGTGCCTGGGTTACACCAGGAGAGAACAGTAGTATATGTGCCTGGGTTACACCAGGAGAGAACAGTAGTATATGTGCCTGGGTTACACCAGGAGAGAACAGTAGTATATGTGCTTGGGTTACACCAGGAGAGAACAGTAGTATATGTGCCTGGGATACACCAGGAGAGAACAATAGTATATGTGCCTGAGTTACACCGGGAGAGAGCAGTAGTATATGCACCTGGGTTACACCGGGAGAGAGCAGTAGTATATGCGCCGGGGTTACACCGGGAGAGAAAAGTACTATATGCGCCTGGGTTACACCAAGAGAGAACAGTAGTATATGCGCCTGGGTTACACCAGGAGAGAACAATAGTATATGTGCCTGGGATACACCAGGAGTGAACAGTAGTATATGTGCCTGGGTTACACCAGGGGAGAACAGTAGTATATGTGCCTGGGTTACACCAGGAGAGAATAGTAGTATATGTGCCTGGGTTAAACCAGGAGAGAACAGTAGTATATGTGCCTGGGTTACATCAGGAGAGAACAGTTGTATATGTGCCTGGGTTACACCGGGAGAGAGCAGTAGTATATGCGCCGGGGTTACACCGCGAGAGAAAAGTACTATATGCGCCTGGGTTACACCAAGAGAGAACAGTAGTATATGCGCCTGGGTAACACCAGGAGAGAACAATAGTATATGTGCCTGGGATACACCAGGAGTGAACAGTAGTATATGTGCCTGGGTTACACCAGGGGAGAACAGTAGTATATGTGCCTGGGTTACACCAGGAGAGAACAGTAGTATATGTGCCTGAGTTACACCAGGAGAGAACAGTAGTATATGTGCCTGAGGTACACCAGGAGAGACCAGTAGAATTTGTGCCTGAGTTACACCAGGAGAGAACAGTAGTATATGTGCCTGGGATACACCAGGAGAGAACAATAGTATATGTGCCTGGGTTACACAAGGAGAGAACAGTAGTGTATGTGCCTGGGTTACACCAGGAGAGAACAGTATTATCTGTGCCTGGGTTACACCAGGAGAGAACAGTAGTATATGTGCCTGGGTTACACGGGGAGAGAACAGTAGTATATGTGCCTAGGTTACACCAGGAGAGGACAGTAGTATATGCGCCTTGGTTACACCAGGAGAGAGCAGTAGTATTTATGCCTGGGTTACACTAGGAGAGAACAGTAGTAGATGTGCCTGGGTTACAGCAGGAGAGAACAGTAGTATATGTGCCTGGGTTACACCAGGAGATAGCAGTAGTATATGTGCCTGGGTTACACCAGGAGAGAGCAGTAGTGTATGCGCCTGGGTTACACCGGGTGAGAACAGTAGTACATGTGCCTGGGTTACACTAGTATATGTGCCTGGGTTACACCAGGAGAGAGAACAGTAGTATATGTGCCTGGGTTACACCAGGAGAGAGAACAGTAGTATATGTGCCTGGGTTACACCAGGAGAGAGAACAGTTGTATATGTGCCTGGGTTACACCAGGAGAGAGAACAGTAGTATATGTACCTGGGTTACACCAGGAGAGAACAGTAGTATATGTGCCTGGGTTACACAAGGAGAGATCAGTAGTATATGTGCCTGGGTTACACCAGGAGGGAACAGTAGTATATGTGCCTGAGTTACACCAGGAGAGAGAACAGTAGTATATGTGCCTGGGTTACACCGGGAGAGAACAGTAGTAAATGCGCCTGGGTTACACCAGGAGAGAACAGTAGTATATGTGCCTGGGTTACACCAGGAGAGAACAGTAATATATGTGCCTGGGTTACACCAGGAGAGAACAGTAGTATATGTGCCTGGGTTACACCAGGAGAGAACAGTAGTATATGTGCCTGGGTTACACCAGGAGAGAACAGTAGTATATGTGCCTTGGTTACACCAGGAGAGAACAGTAGTATATGTGCCTGGGATACACCAGGAGAGAACAATAGTATATGTGCCTGAGTTACACCGGGAGAGAGCAGTAGTATATGCACCTAGGTTACACCGGGAGAGAGCAGTAGTATATGCGTCGGGGTTACACCGGGAGAGAAAAGTACTATATGCGCCTGGGTTACACCAAGAGAGAACAGTAGTATATGCACCTGGGTTACACCAGGAGAGAACAATAGTATATGTGCCTGGGATACACCAGGAGAGAACAGTAGTATATGTGCCTGGGTTACACCAGGAGAGAACAGTAGTATATGTGCCTGGGTTACACCAGGAGAGAACAGTAGTATATGTGCCTGGGTTACACCAGGAGAGAGAACAGTAGTATATGTGTCTGGGTTACACCAGGAGAGAACAATAGTATATGTGCCTGGGTTACACCAGGAGAGAACAATAGTATATGTGCCTGGGTTACACCAGGAGAGAACAATAGTATATGTGCCTGGGTTACACCAGGAGAGAACAGTAGTATATGTGCCTGAGTTACACCAGGAGAGAACATTAGTATATGTGCCTGGGTTACACCAGGAGAGAACAGTAGTATATGTGCCTGGGTTACACCAGGAGAGAACAGTAGTATATGTGCCTGGGTTACACCAGGAGAGAGAACAGTAGTATATGTGTCTGGGTTACACCAGGAGAGAACAATAGTATATGTGCCTGGGTTACACCAGGAGAGAACAATAGTATATGTGCCTGGGTTACACCAGGAGAGAACAGTAATATATGTGCCTGGGTTACACCAGGAGAGAACAGTAGTATATGTGCCTGGGTTACACCAGGAGAGAACAGTAGTATTTATGCCTGGGTTACACTAGGAGAGAACAGTAGTAGATGTGCCTGGGTTACAGCAGGAGAGAACAGTAGTATATGTGCCTGGGTTACACCAGGAGATAGCAGTAGTATATGTGCCTGGGTTACACCAGGAGAGAGCAGTAGTGTATGCGCCTGGGTTACACCGGGTGAGAACAGTAGTACATGTGCCTGGGTTACACTAGTATATGTGCCTGGGTTACACCAGGAGAGAGAACAGTAGTATATGTGCCTGGGTTACACCAGGAGAGAGAACAGTAGTATATGTGCCTGGGTTACACCAGGACAGAGAACAGTTGTATATGTGCCTGGGTTACACCAGGAGAGAGAACAGTAGTATATGTACCTGGGTTACACCAGGAGAGAACAGTAGTATATGTGCCTGGGTTACACAAGGAGAGATCAGTAGTATATGTGCCTGGGTTACACCAGGAGGGAACAGTAGTATATGTGCCTGAGTTACACCAGGAGAGAGAACAGTAGTATATGTGCCTGGGTTACACCGGGAGAGAACAGTAGTAAATGCGCCTGGGTTACACCAGGAGAGAACAGTAGTATATGTGCCTGGGTTACACCAGGAGAGAACAGTAATATATGTGCCTGGGTTACACCAGGAGAGAACAGTAGTATATGTGCCTGGGTTACACCAGGAGAGAACAGTAGTATATGTGCCTGGGTTACACCAGGAGAGAACAGTAGTATATGTGCCTTGGTTACACCAGGAGAGAACAGTAGTATATGTGCCTGGGATACACCAGGAGAGAACAATAGTATATGTGCCTGAGTTACACCGGGAGAGAGCAGTAGTATATGCACCTGGGTTACACCGGGAGAGAGCAGTAGTATATGCGTCGGGGTTACACCAGGAGAGAAAAGTACTATATGCGCCTGGGTTACACCAAGAGAGAACAGTAGAATATGCGCCTGGGTTACACCAGGAGAGAACAATAGTATATGTGCCTGGGATACACCAGGAGAGAACAGTAGTATATGTGCCTGGGTTACACCAGGAGAGAACAGTAGTATATGTGCCTGGGTTACACCAGGAGAGAACAGTAGTATATGTGCCTGGGTTACACCAGGAGAGAGAACAGTAGTATATGTGTCTGGGTTACACCAGGAGAGAACAATAGTATATGTGCCTGGGTTACACCAGGAGAGAACAATAGTATATGTGCCTGGGTTACACCAGGAGAGACCAATAGTATATGTGCCTGGGTTACACCAGGAGAGAACAGTAGTATATGTGCCTGAGTTACACCAGGAGAGAACATTAGTTTATGTGCCTGGGTTACACCAGGAGAGAACAGTAGTATATGTGCCTGGGTTACACCAGGAGAGAACAGTAGTATATGTGCCTGGGTTACACCAGGAGAGAGAACAGTAGTATATGTGTCTGGGTTACACCAGGAGAGAACAATAGTATATGTGCCTGGGTTACACCAGGAGAGAACAATAGTATATGTGCCTGGGTTACACCAGGAGAGAACAGTAATATATGTGCCTGGGTTACACCAGGAGAGAACAGTAGTATATGTGCCTGGGTTACACCAGGAGAGAACAGTAGTATATGTGCCTGGGTTACACCAGGAGAGAACAGTAGTATATGTGCCTGGGTTACACCAGGAGAGAACAGTAGTATATGTGCCTGGGATACACCAGGAGAGAACAATAGTATATGTGCCTGAGTTACACCGGGAGAGAGCAGTAGTATATGCACCTGGGTTACACCGGGAGAGAGCAGTAGTATATGCGCCGGGGTTACACCGGGAGAGAAAAGTACTATATGCGCCTGGGTTACACCAAGAGAGAACAGTAGTATATGCGCCTGGGTTACACCAGGAGAGAACAATAGTATATGTGCCTGGGAAACACCAGGAGTGAACAGTAGTATATGTGCCTGGGTTACACCAGGGGAGAACAGTAGTATATGTGCCTGGGTTACACCAGGAGAGAACAGTAGTATATGTGCCTGGGTTACACCAGGAGAGAACAGTAGTATATGTGCCTGGGTTACATCAGGAGAGAACAGTTGTATATGTGCCTGGGTTACACCGGGAGAGAGCAGTAGTATATGCGCCGGGGTTACACCGGGAGAGAAAAGTACTATATGCGCCTGGGTTACACCAAGAGAGAACAGTAGTATATGCGCCTGGGTAACACCAGGAGAGAACAATAGTATATGTGCCTGGGATACACCAGGAGTGAACAGTAGTATATGTGCCTGGGTTACACCAGGGGAGAACAGTAGTATATGTGCCTGGGTTACACCAGGAGAGAACAGTAGTATATGTGCCTGGGTTACACCAGGAGAGAACAGTAGTATATGTGCCTGGGTTACATCAGGAGAGAACAGTTGTATGTGTGCCTGGGTTACACCAGGAAAGAACAGTAGTATATGTGCCTGGGATACACCAGGAGAGAACAGTAGTATATGTGCCTGGGATACACCAGGAGAGAACAGTAGTATATGTGCCTGGGTTACACCAGGGGAGAACAGTAGTATATGTGCCTGGGTTACACCAGGAGAGAACAGTAGTATATGTGCCTGGGTTACACCAGGAGAGAGCAGTAGTATATGTGCCTGGGTTACACCAGGAGAGAGCAGTAGTGTATGCGCCTGGGTTACACCAGGAGAGATCAGTAGTACATGTGTCTGGGTTACACCGGGTGAGAACAGTAGTACATGTGCCTGGGTTACACTAGGAGAGAGAACAGTAGTATATGTGCCTGGGTTACACTAGGAGAGAGAACAGTAGTGTATGTGCCTGGGTTACACCAGGAGAGAGAACAGTAGTATATGTGCCTGGGTTACACCAGGAGAGAGAACAGTAGTATATGTGCCTGGGTTACACCAGGAGAGAGCAGTAGTATATGTGCCTGGGATAGACCAGGAGAGATCAGTTGTATATGTGCCTGGGTTACACCAGGAGCGAGAACAGTAGTATATGTGCCTGGGTTACACCAAGAGAGAACAGTAGTATATGCGCCTGGGTTACACCAGGAGAGAACAGTAGTATATGTGCCTGGGTTACACCAGGAGAGAACAGTAGTATATGTGCCTGGGTTACACCAGGAGAGAACAGTAGTATATGTGCCTGGGTTACACCAGGAGAGAACAGTAGTATATGTGCCTGGGTTACACCAGGAGAGAACAGTAGTATATGTGCCTGGGTTACACCAGGAGAGAACAGTAGTATATGTGCCTGGGTTACACCAGGAGAGAACAGTAGTATATGTGCCTGGGTTACACCAGGAGAGAGAACAGTAGTATATGTGTCTGGGTTACACCAGGAGAGAACAATAGTATATGTGCCTGGGTTACACCAGGAGAGAACAATAGTATATGTGCCTGGGTTACACCAGGAGAGAACAATAGTATATGTGCCTGGGTTACACCAGGAGAGAACAGTAGTATATGTGCCTGAGTTACACCAGGAGAGAACATTAGTATATGTGCCTGGGTTACACCAGGAGAGAACAGTAGTATATGTGCCTGGGTTACACCAGGAGAGAACAGTAGTATATGTGCCTGGGTTACACCAGGAGAGAGAACAGTAGTATATGTGTCTGGGTTACACCAGGAGAGAACAATAGTATATGTGCCTGGGTTACACCAGGAGAGAACAATAGTATATGTGCCTGGGTTACACCAGGAGAGAACAGTAATATATGTGCCTGGGTTACACCAGGAGAGAACAGTAGTATATGTGCCTGGGTTACACCAGGAGAGAACAGTAGTATATGTGCCTGGGTTACACCAGGAGAGAACAGTAGTATATGTGCCTGGGTTACACCAGTTGAGAACAGTAGTATATGTGCCTGGGATACACCAGGAGAGAACAATAGTATATGTGCCTGAGTTACACCAGGAGAGAACAGTAGTATATGTGCCTGGGTTACACCAGGAGAGAACAGTAGTATATGTGCCTGGGTTACACCAGGAGAGAACAGTAGTATATGTGCCTGGGTTACACCAGGAGAGAGAACAGTAGTATATGTGTCTGGGTTACACCAGGAGAGAACAATAGTATATGTGCCTGGGTTACACCAGGAGAGAACAATAGTATATGTGCCTGGGTTACACCAGGGGAGAACAGTAATATATGTGCCTGGGTTACACCAGGAGAGAGCAGTAGTATATGTTCCTGGGTTACACCAGGAGAGAGAACAGTAGTATATGTGCATGGGTTACACCAGGAAAGAACAGTAATATATGTGCCTGAGTTACACCAGGAGAGAACAGTAGTATATGTGCCTGAGTTACACCAGGAGAGAACAGTAGTATATGTGCCTGAGTTACACCAGGAGAGAACAGTAGTATATGTGCCTGAGGTACACCAGGAGAGACCAGTAGAATTTGTGCCTGAGTTACACCAGGAGAGAACAGTAGTTTATGTGCCTGGGATACACCAGGAGAGAACAATAGTATATGTGCCTGGGTTACACAAGGAGAGAACAGTAGTGTATGTGCCTGGGTTACACCAGGAGAGAACAGTATTATCTGTGCCTGGGTTACACCAGGAGAGAACAGTAGTATATGTGCCTGGGTTACACGGGGAGAGAACAGTAGTATATGTGCCTAGGTTACACCAGGAGAGGACAGTAGTATATGCGCCTTGGTTACACCAGGAGAGAGCAGTAGTATTTATGCCTGGGTTACACTAGGAGAGAACAGTAGTAGATGTGCCTGGGTTACAGCAGGAGAGAACAGTAGTATATGTGCCTGGGTTACACCAGGAGATAGCAGTAGTATATGTGCCTGGGTTACACCAGGAGAGAGCCGTAGTGTATGCGCCTGGGTTACACCGGGTTAGAACAGTAGTACATGTGCCTGGGTTACACTAGTATATGTGCCTGGGTTACACCAGGAGAGAGAACAGTAGTATATGTGCCTGGGTTACACCAGGAGAGAGAACAGTAGTATATGTGCCTGGGTTACACCAGGAGAGAGAACAGTTGTATATGTGCCTGGGTTACACCAGGAGAGAGAACAGTAGTATATGTACCTGGGTTACACCAGGAGAGAACAGTAGTATATGTGCCTGGGTTACACAAGGAGAGATCAGTAGTATATGTGCCTGGGTTACACCAGGAGGGAACAGTAGTATATGTGCCTGAGTTACACCAGGAGAGAGAACAGTAGTATATGTGCCTGGGTTACACCGGGAGAGAACAGTAGTAAATGCGCCTGGGTTACACCAGGAGAGAACAGTAGTATATGTGCCTGGGTTACACCAGGAGAGAACAGTAGTATATATACCTGGGATACACCAGGAGAGAATAGTAGTATATGTGCCTGGGATACACCAGGAGAGAACAGTAGTATATGTGCCTGGGTTACACCGGGAGAGAGCAGTAGTATATGCACCTGGGTTACACCGGGAGAGAGCAGTAGTATATGCGCCTAGGTTACATCGGGAGAGATCAGTAGTATATGCGCCTGGGTTACATCAGGAGTGAACAGTAGTATATGTGCCTGGTTTATACCAGGAGAGAACAGTAGTATATGTGCCTGGGTTACACCAGGAGAGAGAACAGTAGTACATGTGCCTGGGTTATACCAGGAGAGAACAGTAGTATATGTGCCTGGGTTACACCAGAGGAGAACAGTAGTATATGTGCATGGGTTACACCAGGAGAGAACAGTAATATATGTGCCTGGGTTACACCAGGAGAGAACAGTAGTAGATGTGCCTGGGTTCCACCATGAGAGAACAGTAGTATATGTGCCTGGGGTACACCAGGAGAGACCAGTAGTATATGTGCCTGAGTTACACCAGGAGAGAACAGTAGTATATGTGCCTGGGATACACCAGGAGAGAACAGTAGTATATGTGCCTGGGTTACACCAGGAGAGAACAGTATTATCTGTGCCTGGGTTACACCAGGAGAGAACAGTAGCATATGTGCCTGGGTTACACGGGGAGAGAACAGTAGTATATGTGCCTGGGTTACACCAGGAGAGGACAGTAGTATATGCGCCTTGGTTACACCAGGAAAGAGCAGTAGTATATATGCCTGGGTTACACTAGGAGAGAACAGTAGTAGATGTGCCTGGGTTACAGCAGGAGAGAACAGTAGTATATGTGCCTGGGTTACACCAGGAGAGAGCAGTAGTATATGTGCCTGGGTTACACCAGGAGAGAGCAGTAGTGTATGCGCCTGGGTTACACCAGGAGAGATCAGTAGTACATGTGTCTGGGTTACACCGGGTGAGAACAGTACTACATGTGCCTGGGTTACACTAGTATACGTGCCTGGGTTACACCAGGAGAGAGAACAGTAGTATATGTGCCTGGGTTACACTAGGAGAGAGAACAGGAGTGTATGTGCCTGGGTTACACCAGGAGAGAACAGTAGTATATGTGCCTGGGTTACACCAGGAGAGAACAGTAGTATATGTGCCTGGGTTACATCAGGAGAGAACAGTAGTATATGTGCCTGGGTTACACCAGGAGAGAGAACAGTAGTATATGTGCCTGGGTTACACCAGGAGAGAGAACAGTAGTATATGTGCCTGGGTTACACCGGGAGAGAAAACAGTAGTATATGTGCCTGGGTTACACCAGGAGAGAACAGTAGTATATGCGCCTGGGTTACACCGGGAGAGAAAAGTATTATATGTGCCTGGGTTACACCAGGAGAGAACAATAGTATATGTGCCTGGGTTACACCAAGAGAGAACAGTAGTATATGTGCCTGGGTTACACAAGGAGAGAGAACAGTAGTATATGTGCCTGGGTTACACCAGGAGAGAGAACAGTAGTATATGTGCCTGGGTTACACCAGGAGAGAACAGTAGTATATGTACCTGGGTTACACCAGGAGAGAACAGTAGTATATGTGCCTGGGTTACACCAGGAGAGAACAGTAGTATATGTGCCTGGGTTACACCAGGAGAGAACAATAGTATATGTGCCTGGGTTACACCAAGAGAGAACCGTAGTATATGTGCCTGGGTTACACCAGGAGAGAACAGTAGTGTATGTGCCTGAGTTACACCGGGAGAGAAAACAGTAGTATATGTGCCTGGGTTACACCGGGAGAGAACAGTAGTGTATGTGCCTGGGTTACACCGGGAGCGAACAGTAGTATATGCGCCGGGGTTACACTAGTATACGTGCCTGGGTTACACCAGGAGAGAGAACAGTAGTATATGTGCCTGGGTTACACTAGGAGAGAGAACAGGAGTGTATGTGCCTGGGTTACACCAGGAGAGAGCAGTAGTATATGTGCCTGGGTTACACCAGGAGAGAGAACAGTAGTATATGTGCCTGGGTTACACCAGGAGAGAACAGTAGTATATGTGCCTGGGTTACACGAGGAGAGAACAGTAGTATATGTGCCTGGGTTACATCAGGAGAGAACAGTAGTATATGTGCCTGGGTTACACCAGGAGAGAGAACAGTAGTATATGTGCCTGGGTTACACCAGGAGAGAGAACAGTAGTACATGTGCCTGAGTTACACCGGGAGAGAAAACAGTAGTATATGTGCCTGGGTTACACCGGGAGAGAACAGTAGTATATGCGCCGGGGTTACACCGGGAGAGAAAAGTACTATATGTGCCTGGGTTACACCAGGAGAGAACAATAGTATATGTGCCTGGGTTACACCAAGAGAGAACAGTAGTATATGTGCCTGGGTTACACCAGGAGAGAACAGTAGTATATGTGCCTGAGTTACACCAGGAGAGAACAGTAGTTTATGTGCCTGGGATACACCAGGAGAGAACAATAGTATATGTGCCTGGGTTACACAAGGAGAGAACAGTAGTGTATGTGCCTGGGTTACACCAGGAGAGAACAGTATTATCTGTGCCTGGGTTACACCAGGAGAGAACAGTAGTATATGTGCCTGGGTTACACGGGGAGAGAACAGTAGTATATGTGCCTAGGTTACACCAGGAGAGGACAGTAGTATATGCGCCTTGGTTACACCAGGAGAGAGCAGTAGTATTTATGCCTGGGTTACACTAGGAGAGAACAGTAGTAGATGTGCCTGGGTTACAGCAGGAGAGAACAGTAGTATATGTGCCTGGGTTACACCAGGAGATAGCAGTAGTATATGTGCCTGGGTTACACCAGGAGAGAGCCGTAGTGTATGCGCCTGGGTTACACCGGGTGAGAACAGTAGTACATGTGCCTGGGTTACACTAGTATATGTGCCTGGGTTACACCAGGAGAGAGAACAGTAGTATATGTGCCTGGGTTACACCAGGAGAGAGAACAGTAGTATATGTGCCTGGGTTACACCAGGAGAGAGAACAGTTGTATATGTGCCTGGGTTACACCAGGAGAGAGAACAGTAGTATATGTACCTAGGTTACACCAGGAGAGAACAGTAGTATATGTGCCTGGGTTACACAAGGAGAGATCAGTAGTATATGTGCCTGGGTTACACCAGGAGGGAACAGTAGTATATGTGCCTGAGTTACACCAGGAGAGAGAACAGTAGTATATGTGCCTGGGTTACACCGGGAGAGAACAGTAGTAAATGCGCCTGGGTTACACCAGGAGAGAACAGTAGTATATGTGCCTGGGTTACACCAGGAGAGAACAGTAGTATATATACCTGGGATACACCAGGAGAGAATAGTAGTATATGTGCCTGGGATACACCAGGAGAGAACAGTAGTATATGTGCCTGGGTTACACCGGGAGAGAGCAGTAGTATATGCACCTGGGTTACACCGGGAGAGAGCAGTAGTATATGCGCCTAGGTTACATCGGGAGAGATCAGTAGTATATGCGCCTAGGTTACATCAGGAGTGAACAGTAGTATATGTGCCTGGTTTATACCAGGAGAGAACAGTAGTATATGTGCCTGGGTTACACCAGGAGAGAGAACAGTAGTACATGTGCCTGGGTTATACCAGGAGAGAACAGTAGTATATGTGCCTGGGTTACACCAGAGGAGAACAGTAGTATATGTGCATGGGTTACACCAGGAGAGAACAGTAATATATGTGCCTGGGTTACACCAGGAGAGAACAGTAGTAGATGTGCCTGGGTTCCACCATGAGAGAACAGTAGTATATGTGCCTGGGGTACACCAGGAGAGACCAGTAGTATATGTGCCTGAGTTACACCAGGAGAGAACAGTAGTATATGTGCCTGGGATACACCAGGAGAGAACAGTAGTATATGTGCCTGGGTTACACCAGGAGAGAACAGTATTATCTGTGCCTGGGTTACACCAGGAGAGAACAGTAGCATATGTGCCTGGGTTACACGGGGAGAGAACAGTAGTATATGTGCCTGGGTTACACCAGGAGAGGACAGTAGTATATGCGCCTTGGTTACACCAGGAAAGAGCAGTAGTATATATGCCTGGGTTACACTAGGAGAGAACAGTAGTAGATGTGCCTGGGTTACAGCAGGAGAGAACAGTAGTATATGTGCCTGGGTTACACCAGGAGAGAGCAGTAGTATATGTGCCTGGGTTACACCAGGAGAGAGCAGTAGTGAATGCGCCTGGGTTACACCAGGAGAGATCAGTAGTACATGTGTCTGGGTTACACCGGGTGAGAACAGTAGTACATGTGCCTGGGTTACACTAGTATACGTGCCTGGGTTACACCAGGAGAGAGAACAGTAGTATATGTGCCTGGGTTACACTAGGAGAGAGAACAGGAGTGTATGTGCCTGGGTTACACCAGGAGAGAACAGTAGTATATGTGCCTGGGTTACACCAGGAGAGAACAGTAGTATATGTGCCTGGGTTACATCAGGAGAGAACAGTAGTATATGTGCCTGGGTTACACCAGGAGAGAGAACAGTAGTATATGTGCCTGGGTTACACCAGGAGAGAGAACAGTAGTATATGTGCCTGGGTTACACCGGGAGAGAAAACAGTAGTATATGTGCCTGGGTTACACCAGGAGAGAACAGTAGTATATGCGCCTGGGTTACACCGGGAGAGAAAAGTACTATATGTGCCTGGGTTACACCAGGAGAGAACAATAGTATATGTGCCTGGGTTACACCAAGAGAGAACAGTAGTATATGTGCCTGGGTTACACAAGGAGAGAGAACAGTAGTATATGTGCCTGGGTTACACCAGGAGAGAGAACAGTAGTATATGTGCCTGGGTTCCACCAGGAGAGAACAGTAGTATATGTACCTGGGTTACACCAGGAGAGAACAGTAGTATATGTGCCTGGGTTACACCAGGAGAGAACAGTAGTATATGTGCCTGGGTTACACCAGGAGAGAACAATAGTATATGTGCCTGGGTTACACCAAGAGAGAACAGTAGTATATGTGCCTGGGTTACACCAGGAGAGAACAGTAGTGTATGTGCCTGAGTTACACCGGGAGAGAAAACAGTAGTATATGTGCCTGGGTTACACCGGGAGAGAACAGTAGTGTATGTGCCTGGGTTACACCGGGAGCGAACAGTAGTATATGCGCCGGGGTTACACCGGGAGAGAAAAGTACTATATGTGCCTGGGTTACACCAGGAGAGAACAATAGTATATGTGCCTGGGTTACACCAGGAGAGAACAGTAGTATATGTGCCTGGGTTACACCAGGAGAGAACAGTAGTATATGTGCCTGAGTTACACCAGGAGAGAACAGTAGTATATGTGCCTGGGTTACACCAGGAGAGAACAGTAGTATATGCGCCTGGGTTACACCAGGAGAGAACAGTAGTGTATGTGCCTGGGTTACACCAGGAGAGAGAACAGTAGTATATGTGCCTGGGTTACACCAGGAGAGAACAGTAGTGTATGTGCCTGGGTTACACCAGGAGAGAACAGTAGTATATGTGCCTGGGTTACACCAAGAGAGAACAGTAGTATATGCGCCTGGGTTACACCAGGAGAGAACAGTAGTATATGTGCCTGGGTTACACCAGGAGAGAACAGTAGTATATGTGCCTGGGTTACACCAGGAGAGAACAGTAATATATGTGCCTGGGTTACACCAGGAGAGAACAGTAGTATTTGTGCCTGGGTTACACCGGGAGAGAGCAGTAGTATATGCACCTGGGTTACACCGGGAGAGAGCAGTAGTATATGCGCCTGGGTTACACCAGGAGAGAACAGTAGTATATGTGCCTGGGATACACCAGGAGAGAACAGTAGTATATGTGCCTGGGTTACACCAGGAGAGAACAGTATTATCTGTGCCTGGGTTACACCAGGAGAGAACAGTAGCATATGTGCCTGGGTTACACGGGGAGAGAACAGTAGTATATGTGCCTGGGTTACACCAGGAGAGGACAGTAGTATATGCGCCTTGGTTACACCAGGAGAGAGCAGTAGTATATATGCCTGGGTTACACTAGGAGAGAACAGTAGTAGATGTGCCTGGGTTACAGCAGGAGAGAACAGTAGTATATGTGCCTGGGTTACACCAGGAGAGAGCAGTAGTATATGTGCCTGGGTTACACCAGGAGAGAGCAGTAGTGTATGCGCCTGGGTTACACCAGGAGAGATCAGTAGTACATGTGTCTGGGTTACACCGGGTGAGAACAGTAGTACATGTGCCTGGGTTACACTAGTATACGTGCCTGGGTTACACCAGGAGAGAGAACAGTAGTATATGTGCCTGGGTTACACTAGGAGAGAGAACAGGAGTGTATGTGCCTGGGTTACACCAGGAGAGAGCAGTAGTATATGTGCCTGGGTTACACCAGGAGAGAGAACAGTAGTATATGTGCCGGGGTTACACCGGGAGAGAAAAGTACTATATGTGCCTGGGTTACACCAGGAGAGAACAATAGTATATGTGCCTGGGTTACACCAAGAGAGAACAGTAGTACATGTGCCTGGGTTACACCAGGAGAGAACAGTAGTATATGTGCCTGGGTTACACCAGGAGAGAACAGTAGTATATGCGCCGGGGTTACACCGGGAGAGAAAAGTACTATATGTGCCTGGGTTACACCAGGAGAGAACAATAGTATATGTGCCTGGGTTACACCAGGAGAGAACAGTAGTATATGTGCCTGGGTTACACCAGGAGAGAACAGTAGTGTATGTGCCTGGGTTACACCAAGAGAGAACAGTAGTATATGTGCCTGGGTTACACCAGGAGAGAACAGTAGTATATGCGCCTGGGTTACACCAGGAGAGAACAGTAGTGTATGTGCCTGGGTTACACCAGGAGAGAGAACAGTAGTATATGTGCCTGGGTTACAGCGGGAGAGAACAGTAGTATATGTGCCTGGGTTACACCAGGAGAGAACAGTAGTGTATGTGCCTGGGTTACACCAGGAGAGAACAGTAGTATATGTGCCTGGGTTACACCAAGAGAGAACAGTAGTATATGCGCCTGGGTTACACCAGGAGAGAACAGTAGTATATGTGCCTGGGTTACACCAGGAGAGAACAGTAGTATATGTGCCTGGGTTACACCAGGAGAGAACAGTAATATATGTGCCTGGGTTACACCAGGAGAGAACAGTAGTATATGTGCCTGGGTTACACCGGGAGAGAGCAGTAGTATATGCACCTGGGTTACACCGGGAGAGAGCAGTAGTATATGCGCCTGGGTTACACCAGGAGAGAGCAGTAGTATATGTGCCTGGGATACACCAGGAGAGAACAGTAGTATATGTGCCTGGGTTACACCGGGAGAGAGCAGTAGTATATGCACCTGGGTTACACCGGGAGAGAGCAGTAGTATATGCGCCGGGGTTACACCGGGAGAGAAAAGTACTATATGCGCCTGGGTTACACCAAGAGAGAACAGTAGTATATGCGCCTGGGTTACACCAGGAGAGAACAATAGTATATGTGCCTGGGATACACCAGGAGTGAACAGTAGTATATGTGCCTGGGTTACACCAGGGGAGAACAGTAGTATATGTGCCTGGGTTACACCAGGAGAGAACAGTAGTATATGTGCCTGGGATACACCAGGAGTGAACAGTAGTATATGTGCCTGGGTTACACCAGGGGAGAACAGTAGTATATGTGCCTGGGTTACACCAGGAGAGAACAGTAGTATATGTGCCTGGGTTACACCAGGAGAGAACAGTAGTATATGTGCCTGGGTTACATCAGGAGAGAACAGTTGTATGTGTGCCTGGGTTACACCAGGAAAGAACAGTAGTATATGTGCCTGGGATACACCAGGAGAGAACAGTAGTATATGTGCCTGGGATACACCAGGAGAGAACAGTAGTATATGTGCCTGGGTTACACCAGGGGAGAACAGTAGTATATGTGCCTGGGTTACACCAGGAGAGAACAGTAGTATATGTGCCTGGGTTACACCAGGAGAGAGCAGTAGTATATGTGCCTGGGTTACACCAGGAGAGAGCAGTAGTGTATGCGCCTGGGTTACACCAGGAGAGATCAGTAGTACATGTGTCTGGGTTACACCGGGTGAGAACAGTAGTACATGTGCCTGGGTTACACTAGTATACGTGCCTGGGTTACACCAGGAGAGAGAACAGTAGTATATGTGCCTGGGTTACACTAGGAGAGAGAACAGTAGTGTATGTGCCTGGGTTACACCAGGAGAGAGAACAGTAGTATATGTGCCTGGGTTACACCAGGAGAGAGAACAGTAGTATATGTGCCTGGGTTACACCAGGAGAGAGCAGTAGTATATGTGCCTGGGATAGACCAGGAGAGATCAGTAGTATATGTGCCTGGGTTACACGAGGAGCGAGAACAGTGGTATATGTGCCTGGGTTACACCAGGAGGGAACAGTAGTATATGTGCCTGGGTTACACCAAGAGAGAGCAGTAGTATATGTGCCTGGATAGACCAGGAGAGATCAGTAGTATATGTGCCTGGGTTACACCAGGAGCGAGAACAGTGGTATATGTGCCTGGGTTACACCAGGAGAGAACAGTAGTATATGTGCCTGAGTTACACCAGGAGAGAGAACAGTGGTATATGTGCCTGGGTTACACCAGGAGAGAACAGTAGTATATGTGCCTGAGTTACACCAGGAGAGAGAACAGTAGTATATGTGCCTGGGTTACACCGGGAGAGAGCAGTAGTATATGCACCTGGGTTACATCGGGAGAGATCAGTAGTATATGTGCCTGGGTTACACCAGGAGAGATCAGTAGTGTATGTGCCTGGGTTACACCGTGAGAGAAAAGTACTATATGCGCCTGGGTTACACCAAGAGAGAACAGTAGTATATGCGCCTGGGTTACACCAGGAGAGAACAGTAGTATATGCGCCGGGGTTACACCGGGAGAGAAAAGTACTATATGCACCTGGGTTACACCAAGAGAGAACAGTAGTATATGCGCCTGGGTTACACCAGGAGAGAACAGTAGTATATGCGCCTGGGTTACACCAGGAGAGAACAGTAGTATATGTGCCTGGGTTACACCAGGAGAGAGAACAGTAGTATATGCGCCTGGGTTACACCAGGAGAGAACAATAGTATATGTGCCTGGGTTACACCAAGAGAGAACAGTAGTATATGTGCCTGGGTTACACCAGGAGAGAACAATAGTATATGTGCCTGGGTTACACCAGGAGAGAATAGTAGTATATGTGCCTGGGATACACCAGGAGAGAATAGTAGTATATGTGCCTGGGATACACCAGGAGAGAGCAGTAGTATATGCACCTGGGTTACACCGGGAGAGAGCAGTAGTATATGCGGCTAGGTTACACCAGGAGAGAGAACAGTAGTAGATGTGCCTGGGTTACACCAGGAGAGAACAGTAGTATATGTGCCTGGGTTACACCAAGAGAGAACAGTAGTATATGCGCCTGGGTTACACCAGGAGAGAACAATAGTATATGTGCCTGAGTTACACCAGGAGAGAGCAGTAGTATATGTTCCTGGGTTACACCAGGAGAGAGAACAGTAGTATATGTGCCTGGGTTACACCAGGAGAGAACAGTAGTATATGTGCCTGGGTTACACCGGGACAGAACAGTAGTATATGTGCCTGGGTTACACCAGGAGAGAACAGTAGTATATGTGCCTGGGTTACACCAGGAGAGAACAGTAGTATATGTGCCTGAGGTACACCAGGAGAGACCAGTAGTATTTGTGCCTGAGTTACACCAGGAGAGAACAGTAGTATATGTGCCTGGGATACACCAGGAGAGAACAGTAATATAAGTGCCTGGGTTACACCAGGAGAGAACAGTAGTATATGTGCCTGGGTTACACCAGGAGAGAACAGTAGTATATGTGCCTGAGGTACACCAGGAGAGACCAGTAGTATTTGTGCCTGAGTTACACCAGGAGAGAACAGTAGTATATGTGCCTGGGTTACACCAGGAGAGAACAGTAGTATATGTGCCTGGGTTACACCAGGAGAGAACAGTAGTATATGTGCCTAGGTTACACCAGGAGAGGACAGTAGTATATGCGCCTTGGTTACACCAGGAGAGAGCAGTAGTATTTATGCCTGGGTTACACTAGGAGAGAACAGTAGTAGATGTGCCTGGGTTACAGCAGGAGAGAACAGTAGTATATGTGCCTGGGTTACACCAGGAGATAGCAGTAGTATATGTGCCTGGGTTACACAAGGAGAGAGAAGTAGTGTATGCGCCTGGGTTACACCGGGTGAGAACAGTAGTATATGTGCCTGGGTTACACCAGGAGAGAGAACAGTAGTATATGTGCCTGGGTTACACCAGGAGAGAGAACAGTAGTATATGTGCCTGGGTTACACCAGGAGAGAGAACAGTAGTATATGTGCCTGGGTTACACCAGGAGAGAGAACAGTAGTATATGTGCCTGGGTTACACCAGGAGAGAACAGTAGTATATGTGCCTGGGTTACACAAGGAGAGATCAGTAGTATATGTGCCTGGGTTACACCAGGAGGGAACAGTAGTATATGTGCCTGAGTTACACCAGGAGAGAGAACAGTAGTATATGTGCCTGGGTTACACCGGGAGAGAACAGTAGTAAATGCGCCTGGGATACACCAGGAGAGAATAGTAGTATATGTGCCTGGGATACACCAGGAGAGAACAGTAGAATATGTGCCTGGGTTACACCGGGAGAGAGCAGTAGTATATGCACCTGGGTTACACCGGGAGAGAGCAGTAGTATATGCGCCTAGGTTACATCGGGAGAGATCAGTAGTATATGCGCCGGGGTTACACCGGGAGAGAAGAGTACTATATGCGCCTGGGTTACACCAAGAGAGAACAGTAGTATATGCGCCTGGGTTACACCAGGAGAGAACAATAGTATATGCGCCTGGGTTACACCAGGAGAGAACAGTAGTATATGCGCCTGGGTTACACCAGGAGAGAATAGTAGTATATGTGCCTGGGATACACCAGGAGAGAACAGTAGTATATGTGCCTTGGTTACACCAGGAGAGAATAGTAGTATATGTGCCTGGGATACACCAGGAGAGAACAGTAGTATATGTGCCTGGGTTACACCAGGGGAGAACAGTAGTATATGTGCCTGGGTTACACCAGGAGAGAACAGTAGTATATGTGCCTGGGTTACACCAGGAGAGAACAGTAGTATATGTGCCTGGGTTACATCAGGAGAGAACAGTTGTATGTGTGCCTGGGTTACACCAGGAGAGAACAGTAGTATATGTGCCTGGATTACACCAGGAAAGAACAGTAATATATGTGCCTGAGTTACACCAGGAGAGAACAGTAGTATATGTGCCTGGGTTACACCAGGAGAGAACAGTAGTATGTTCCTGGGTTACACCAGGAGAGAGAACAGTAGTATATGTGCCTGGGTTACACCAGGAGAGAACAGTAGTATATGTGCCTGGGTTACACCAGGAGAGAACAGTAGTATATGTGCCTGGGTTACACCAGGAGAGAACAGTAGTATATGTGCCTGGGTTACACGAGGAGAGAACAGTAATATATGTGCCTGGGTTACACCAGGAGAGAACAGTAGTATATGTGCCTGGGTTACACCAGGAAAGAACAGTAATATATGTGCCTGGGTTACACCAGGAGAGAACAGTAGTATATGTGCCTGGGTTACACCAGGAGAGAACAGTAGTATATGTGCCTGGGTTACACCAGGAAAGAACAGTAATATATGTGCCTGGGTTACATCAGGAGACAACAGTAGTGTATGTGCCTGGGTTACACCAGGAAAGAACAGTAATATATGGGACTTTTGTTACACCAGGAGAGAACAGTAGTGTATGTGCCTGGGTTACACCAGGAGAGAACAGTAGTATATGTGCCTGGGTAACACCAGGAGAGAACAGTAGTATATGTGCCTGGGTTACACCAGGAGAGACCAGTAGTATATGTGCCTGAGTTACACCAGGAGAGAACAGTAGTATATGTGCCTGGGATACACCAGGAGAGAACAGTAGTATATGTGCCTGGGTTACACCAGGAGAGAACAGTAGTATATGTGCCTGGGTTACACCAGGAGAGAACAGTAGTATATGTGCCTGAGTTACACCAGGAGAGAACAGTAGTATATGTGCCTGGGATACACCAGGAGAGAACAATAGTATATGTGCCTGGGTTACACCAGGAGAGAACAGTAGTAGTATATGTGCCTGAGTTACACCAGGAAAGAACAGTAATATATGGGACTTTTGTTACACCAGGAGAGAATAGTAGTATATGTGCCTGAGTTACACCAGGAGAGAACAGTAGTATATGTGCCTGGGTTACACCAGGAGAGAACAGTAGTATATGTGCCTGGGTTACACCAGCAGAGAACAGTAGTATATGTGCCTGGGTTACACCAGGAGAGAACAGTAGTATATGTGCCTGGGTTACACCAGGAGAGAACAGTAGTATGTTCCTGGGTTACACCAGGAGAGAGAACAGTAGTATATGTGCCTGGGTTACACCAGGAGAGAACAGTAGTATATGTGCCTGGGTTACACCAGGAGAGAACAGTAGTATATGTGCCTGGGTTACACCAGGAGAGAACAGTAGTATATGTGCCTGGGTTACACGAGGAGAGAACAGTAATATATGTGCCTGGGTTACACCAGGAGAGAACAGTAGTATATGTGCCTGGGTTACACCAGGAAAGAACAGTAATATATGTGCCTGGGTTACACCAGGAGAGAACAGTAGTATATGTGCCTGGGTTACACCAGGAGAGAACAGTAGTATATGTGCCTGGGTTACACCAGGAAAGAACAGTAATATATGTGCCTGGGTTACATCAGGAGACAACAGTAGTGTATGTGCCTGGGTTACACCAGGAAAGAACAGTAATATATGGGACTTTTGTTACACCAGGAGAGAACAGTAGTGTATGTGCCTGGGTTACACCAGGAGAGAACAGTAGTATATGTGCCTGGGTAACACCAGGAGAGAACAGTAGTATATGTGCCTGGGTTACACCAGGAGAGACCAGTAGTATATGTGCCTGAGTTACACCAGGAGAGAACAGTAGTATATGTGCCTGGGATACACCAGGAGAGAACAGTAGTATATGTGCCTGGGTTACACCAGGAGAGAACAGTAGTATATGTGCCTGGGTTACACCAGGAGAGAACAGTAGTATATGTGCCTGAGTTACACCAGGAGAGAACAGTAGTATATGTGCCTGGGATACACCAGGAGAGAACAATAGTATATGTGCCTGGGTTACACCAGGAGAGAACAGTAGTAGTATATGTGCCTGAGTTACACCAGGAAAGAACAGTAATATATGGGACTTTTGTTACACCAGGAGAGAATAGTAGTATATGTGCCTGAGTTACACCAGGAGAGAACAGTAGTATATGTGCCTGGGTTACACCAGGAGAGAACAGTAGTATATGTGCCTGGGTTACACCAGCAGAGAACAGTAGTATATGTGCCTGGGTTACACCAGGAGAGAACAGTAGTATATGTGCCTGGGTTACACGAGGAGAGAACAGTAATATATGTGCCTGGGTTACACCAGGAGAGAACAGTAGTATATGTGCCTGGGTTACACCAGGAAAGAACAGTAATATATGTGCCTGGGTTACACCCGGAGAGAGAACAGTAGTATATGTGCATGGGTTACACCATGAGAGAACAGTAGTATATGTGCCTGGGTAACACCAGGAGAGAACAGTAGTATATGTGCCTGGGTTACACCAGGAGAGACCAGTAGTATATGTGCCTGAGTTACACCAGGAGAGAACAGTAGTATATGTGCCTGGGATACACCAGGAGAGAACAGTAGTATATGTGCCTGGGTTACACCAGGAGAGAACAGTATTATCTGTGCCTGGGTTACACCAGGAGAGAACAGTAGTATATGTGCCTGGGTTACACGGGGAGAGAACAGTAGTATATGTGCCTGGGTTACACAAGGAGAGGACAGTAGTATATGCGCCTTGGTTACACCAGGAGAGAGCATTAGTATATATGCTTGGGTTACACTAGGAGAGAACAGTAGTAGATGTGCCTGGGTTACAGCAGGAGAGAACAGTAGTATATGTGCCTGGGTTACACCAGGAGAGAGCAGTAGTATATGTGCCTGGGTTACACCAGGAGAGAGCAGTAGTGTATGCGCCCGGGTTACACCAGGAGAGATCAGTAGTACATGTTTCTGTGTTACACCGGGTGAGAACAGTAGTACATGTGCCTGGGTTACACTAGTATAGGTGCCTGGGTTACACCAGGAGAGAGAACAGTAGTATATGTGCCTGGGTTACACTAGGAGAGAGAACAGTAGTATATGTGCCTGGGTTACACCAGGAGAGAGAACAGTAGTATATGTGCCTGGGTTACACCAGGAGAGAGAACAGTAGTATATGTGCCTGGGTTACACCAGGAGAGAGCAGTAGTATATGTGCCTGGGATAGACCAGGAGAGATCAGTAGTATATGTGCCAGGGTTACACCAGGAGCGAGAACAGTGGTATATGTGCCTGGGTTACACCAGGAGAGAACAGTAATATATGTGCCTGAGTTACACCGGGAGAGAAAACAGAAGTATATGTGCCTGGGTTACACCGGGAGAGAGCAGTAGTATATGTGCCTGGGGTACACCAGGACAGAACAGTAGTATATGTGCCTGGGTTACACCAGGAGAGAACAGTAGTATATGTGCCTGGGTTACACCAGGAGAGAGAACAGTAGTATATGTGCCTGGGTTACACCGGGAGAGAGCAGTAGTATATGTGCCTGGGTTACACCAGGAGAGAACAGTAGTATATGTGCCTGGGTTACACCAGGAGAGAGAAGTAGTATATGTGCCTGGGTTACACCAGGAGAGAACAGTAGTATATGTGCCTGGGTTACACCAGGAGAGAGAACAGTAGTATATGTGCCTGGGTTACACCGGGAGAGAGCAGTAGTATATGTGCCTGGGTTACATCGGGAGAGATCAGTAGTATATGTGCCTGGGTTACACCGGGAGAGAAAAGTACTATATGCGCCTGGGTTACACCAGGAGAGAACAATAGTATATGTGCCTGGGTTACACCGGGAGAGAACAGTAGTATATGCGCCTGGGTTACACCAGGAGAGAACAGTAGTATATGTGCCTGGGTTACACCAGGAGAGAACAGTAGTATATGTGCCTGGGTTACACCAGGAGAGAATAGTAGTATATGTGCTTGGGTTACACCAGGAGAGAACAGTAGTATATGTGCCTGGGTTACACCAGGAGAGAACAGTAGTATATGTGCCTGGGTTACACCGGGAGAGAACAGTAGTATATGTGCCTGGGTTACACCAGGAGAGAACAGTAGTATATGTGCCTGGGTTACACCAGGAGAGAACAGTAGTATATATGTGCCTGGGTTACACCGGGAGAGAGCAGTAGTATATGCGCCTAGGTTACATCGGGAGAGATCAGCAGTATATGCGCCGGGGTTACACCGGGAGAGAAAAGTACTATATGCGCCTGGGTTACACCAAGAAAGAACAGTAGTATATGTGCCTGGGTTACACCAGGAGAGAACAGTAGTATATGCGCCTGGGTTACACCAGGAGAGAACAGTAGTATATGTGCCTGGGTTACACCGGGAGAGAACAGTAGTATATGTGCCTGGGTTACACCAGGAGAGAACAGTAGTATATGTGCCTGAGTTACACCAGGAGAGAACAGTAGTGTATGTGCATGGGTTACACCAGGAGAGAGAACAGTAGTATATGTGCCTGGGTTACACCGGGAGAGAGCAGTAGTATATGCGCCTAGGTTACATCGGGAGAGATCAGTAGTATATGCGCCGGGGTTACACCGGGAGAGAAAAGTACTATATGCGCCTGGGTTACACCAAGAGAGAACAGTAGTATATGCGCCTGGGTTACACCAGGAGAGAACAATAGTATATGCGCCTGGGTTACACCAGGAGAGAACAATAGTATATGTGCCTGGGTTACACCAGGAGAGAACAGTAGTATATGCGCCTGGGTTACACCAGGAGAGAACAATAGTATATATGCCTGGGTTACACCAGGAGAGAACAGTAGTATATGTGCCTGAGTTACACCAGGAGAGAACAGTAGTATATGTGCCTGGGTTACACCAGGAGAGAACAGTAGTATATGTGCCTGGGTTACACCAGGAGAGAACAGTAGTATATGTTCCTGGGTTACACCAGGAGAGAACAGAAGTATATGTGCCTGGGTTACACCAGGAGAGACCAGTAGTATATGTGCCTGGGTTACACGAGGAGAGAACAGTAATATATGTGCCTGGGTTACACCAGGAGAGAACAGTAGTATATGTGCCTGGGTTACACCAGGAAAGAACAGTAATATATGGGACTTTTGTTACACCAGGAGAGAACAGTAGTATATGTGCCTGAGTTACACCAGGAGAGAACAGTAGTATATGTGCCTGGGTTACACCAGGAGAGAACAGTAGTATATGTGCCTGAGTTACACCAGGAGAGAACAGTAGTATATGTGCCTGGGTTACACCAGGAGAGAACAGTAGTATATGTGCCTGGGTTACACCAGGAAAGAACAGTAATATATGGGACTTTTGTTACACCAGGAGAGAACAGTAGTATATGTGCCTGGGTTACACCAGGAGAGAACAGTAGTATATGTGCCTGGGATACACCAGGAGAGAACAGTAGTATATGTGCCTGGGATACAACCGGAGAGAACAGTAATATAAGTGCCTGGGTTACACCAGGAGAGAACAGTGTTATCTGTGCCTGGGTTACACCAGGAGAGAACAGTAGTATATGTGCCTGGGTTACATGGGGAGAGAACAGTAGTATATGTGCCTAGGTTACACCAGGAGAGGACAGTAGTATATGCGCCTTGTTTACACCAGGAGAGAGCAGTAGTATTTATGCCTGGGTTACACTAGGAGAGAACAGTAGTAGATGTGCCTGGGTTACAGCAGGAGAGAACAGTAGTATATGTGCCTGGGTTACACCAGGAGATAGCAGTAGTATATGTGCCTGGGTTACACCAGGAGAGAGCAGTAGTGTATGCGCCTGGGTTACACGGGGTGAGAACAGTAGTACATGTGCCTGGGTTACACTAGTATATGTGCCTGGGTTACACCAGGAGAGAGAACAGTAGTATATGTGCCTGGGTTACACCAGGAGAGAGAACAGTAGTATATGTGCCTGGGTTACACCAGGAGAGAGAACAGTAGTATATGTGCCTGGGTTACATCAGGAGAGAGAACAGTAGTATATGTACCTGGGTTACACCAGGAGAGAACAGTAGTATATGTGCCTGGGTTACACAAGGAGAGATCAGTAGTATATGTGCCTGGGTTACACCAGGAGGGAACAGTAGTATATGTGCCTGAGTTACACCAGGAGAGAGAACAGTAGTATATGTGCCTGGGTTACACCGGGAGAGAACAGTAGTAAATGCGCCTGGGTTACACCAGGAGAGAACAGTAGTATATGTGCCTGGGTTACACCAGGAGAGAACAGTAGTATATATACCTGGGATACACCAGGAGAGAATAGTAGTATATGTGCCTGGGATACACCAGGAGAGAACAGTAGTATATGTGCCTGGGTTACACCAGGAGAGAACAGTAGTATATGTGCCTGGGTTACACCAGGAGAGAACAGTAGTATATGTGCCTGGGTTACACCGGGAGAGAGCAGTAGTATATGCACCTGGGTTACACCGGGAGAGAGCAGTAGTATATGCGCCTGGGTTACACCGGGAGAGAGCAGTAGTATATGCACCTGGGTTACACCGGGAGAGAGCAGTAGTATATGCGCCTGGGTTACACCAGGAGAGAACAGTAGTATATATACCTGGGATACACCAGGAGAGAATAGTAGTATATGTGCCTGGGATACACCAGGAGAGAACAGTAGTATATGTGCCTGGGTTACACCAGGAGAGAACAGTAGTATATGTGCCTGGGTTACACCAGGAGAGAACAGTAGTATATGTGCCTGGGTTACACCGGGAGAGAGCAGTAGTATATGCACCTGGGTTACATCGGGAGAGAGCAGTAGTATATGCGCCTGGGTTACACCAGGAGAGAACAGTAGTATATATACCTGGGATACACCAGGAGAGAATAGTAATATATGTGCCTGGGTTACACCAGGAGAGAACAGTAGTATATGTGCCTGGGTTACACCAGGAGAGAACAGTAGTATATGTGCCTGGGTTACACCAGGAGAGAACAGTAGTATATGTGCCTTGGTTACACCAGGAGAGAACAGTAGTATATGTGCCTGTGATACACCAGGAGAGAACAATAGTATATGTGCCTGAGTTACACCGGGAGAGAGCAGTAGTATATGCACCTGGGTTACACCGGGAGAGAGCAGTAGTATATGTGCCTGGGTTACACCAGGAGAGAACAGTAGTATATGTGCCTGGGTTACACCAGGAAAGAACAGTAATATATGTGCCTGGGTTACATCAGGAGACAACAGTAGTGTATGTGCCTGGGTTACACCAGGAAAGAACAGTAATATATGGGACTTTTGTTACACCAGGAGAGAACAGTAGTGTATGTGCCTGGGTTACACCAGGAGAGAACAGTAGTATATGTGCCTGGGTAACACCAGGAGAGAACAGTAGTATATGTGCCTGGGTTACACCAGGAGAGACCAGTAGTATATGTGCCTGAGTTACACCAGGAGAGAACAGTAGTATATGTGCCTGGGATACACCAGGAGAGAACAGTAGTATATGTGCCTGGGTTACACCAGGAGAGAACAGTAGTATATGTGCCTGGGTTACACCAGGAGAGAACAGTTGTATATGTGCCTGAGTTACACCAGGAGAGAACAGTAGTATATGTGCCTGGGATACACCAGGAGAGAACAATAGTATATGTGCCTGGGTTACACCAGGAGAGAACAGTAGTAGTATATGTGCCTGAGTTACACCAGGAAAGAACAGTAATATATGGGACTTTTGTTACACCAGGAGAGAATAGTAGTATATGTGCCTGAGTTACACCAGGAGAGAACAGTAGTATATGTGCCTGGGTTACACCAGGAGAGAACAGTAGTATATGTGCCTGGGTTACACCAGCAGAGAACAGTAGTATATGTGCCTGGGTTACACCAGGAGAGAACAGTAGTATATGTGCCTGGGTTACACGAGGAGAGAACAGTAATATATGTGCCTGGGTTACACCAGGAGAGAACAGTAGTATATGTGCCTGGGTTACACCAGGAAAGAACAGTAATATATGTGCCTGGGTTACACCCGGAGAGAGAACAGTAGTATATGTGCATGGGTTACACCATGAGAGAACAGTAGTATATGTGCCTGGGTAACACCAGGAGAGAACAGTAGTATATGTGCCGGGGTTACACCAGGAGAGACCAGTAGTATATGTGCCTGAGTTACACCAGGAGAGAACAGTAGTATATGTGCCTGGGATACACCAGGAGAGAACAGTAGTATATGTGCCTGGGTTACACCAGGAGAGAACAGTATTATCTGTGCCTGGGTTACACCAGGATAGAACAGTAGTATATGTGCCTGGGTTACACGGGGAGAGAACAGTAGTATATGTGCCTGGGTTACACAAGGAGAGGACAGTAGTATATGCGCCTTGGTTACACCAGGAGAGAGCATTAGTATATATGCTTGGGTTACACTAGGAGAGAACAGTAGTAGATGTGCCTGGGTTACAGCAGGAGAGAACAGTAGTATATGTGCCTGGGTTACACCAGGAGAGAGCAGTAGTATATGTGCCTGGGTTACACCAGGAGAGAGCAGTAGTGTATGCGCCTGGGTTACACAAGGAGAGATCAGTAGTACATGTTTCTGTGTTACACCGGGTGAGAACAGTAGTACATGTGCCTGGGTTACACTAGTATACGTGCCTGGGTTACACCAGGAGAGAGAACAGTAGTATATGTGCCTGGGTTACACTAGGAGAGAGAACAGTAGTATATGTGCCTGGGTTACACCAGGAGAGAGAACAGTAGTATATGTGCCTGGGTTACACCAGGAGAGAGAACAGTAGTATATGTGCCTGGGTTACACCAGGAGAGAGCAATAGTATATGTGCCTGGGATAGACCAGGAGAGATCAGTAGTATATGTGCCAGGGTTACACCAGGAGCGAGAACAGTGGTATATGTGCCTGGGTTACACCAGGAGAGAACAGTAATATATGTGCCTGAGTTACACCGGGAGAGAAAACAGAAGTATATGTGCCTGGGTTACACCGGGAGAGAGCAGTAGTATATGTGACTGGGGTACACCAGGACAGAACAGTAGTATATGTGCCTGGGTTACACCAGGAGAGAACAGTAGTATATGTGCCTGGGTTACACCAGGAGAGAGAACAGTAGTATATGTGCCTGGGTTACACCGGGAGAGAGCAGTAGTATATGTGCCTGGGTTACACCAGGAGAGAATAGTAGTATATGTGCCTGAGTTACACCAGGAGAGAACAGTAGTATATGTGCCTGGGTTACACCAGGAGAGAACAGTAGTATATGTGCCTGGGTTACACCAGCAGAGAACAGTAGTATATGTGCCTGGGTTACACCAGGAGAGAACAGTAGTATATGTGCCTGGGTTACACGAGGAGAGAACAGTAATATATGTGCCTGGGTTACACCAGGAGAGAACAGTAGTATATGTGCCTGGGTTACACCAGGAAAGAACAGTAATATATGTGCCTGGGTTACACCCGGAGAGAGAACAGTAGTATATGTGCATGGGTTACACCATGAGAGAACAGTAGTATATGTGCCTGGGTAACACCAGGAGAGAACAGTAGTATATGTGCCTGGGTTACACCAGGAGAGACCAGTAGTATATGTGCCTGAGTTACACCAGGAGAGAACAGTAGTATATGTGCCTGGGATACACCAGGAGAGAACAGTAGTATATGTGCCTGGGTTACACCAGGAGAGAACAGTATTATCTGTGCCTGGGTTACACCAGGATAGAACAGTAGTATATGTGCCTGGGTTACACGGGGAGAGAACAGTAGTATATGTGCCTGGGTTACACAAGGAGAGGACAGTAGTATATGCGCCTTGGTTACACCAGGAGAGAGCATTAGTATATATGCTTGGGTTACACTAGGAGAGAACAGTAGTAGATGTGCCTGGGTTACAGCAGGAGAGAACAGTAGTATATGTGCCTGGGTTACACCAGGAGAGAGCAGTAGTATATGTGCCTGGATTACACCAGGAGAGAGCAGTAGTGTATGCGCCTGGGTTACACAAGGAGAGATCAGTAGTACATGTTTCTGTGTTACACCGGGTGAGAACAGTAGTACATGTGCCTGGGTTACACTAGTATACGTGCCTGGGTTACACCAGGAGAGAGAACAGTAGTATATGTGCCTGGGTTACACTAGGAGAGAGAACAGTAGTATATGTGCCTGGGTTACACCAGGAGAGAGAACAGTAGTATATGTGCCTGGGTTACACCAGGAGAGAGAACAGTAGTATATGTGCCTGGGTTACACCAGGAGAGAGCAGTAGTATATGTGCCTGGGATAGACCAGGAGAGATCAGTAGTATATGTGCCAGGGTTACACCAGGAGCGAGAACAGTGGTATATGTGCCTGGGTTACACCAGGAGAGAACAGTAATATATGTGCCTGAGTTACACCGGGAGAGAAAACAGAAGTATATGTGCCTGGGTTACACCGGGAGAGAGCAGTAGTATATGTGCCTGGGGTACACCAGGACAGAACAGTAGTATATGTGCCTGGGTTACACCAGGAGAGAACAGTAGTATATGTGCCTGGGTTACACCGGGAGAGAGAACAGTAGTATATGTGCCTGGGTTACACCGGGAGAGAGCAGTAGTATATGTGCCTGGGTTACACCAGGAGAGAACAGTAGTATATGTGCCTGGGTTACACCAGGAGAGAGAAGTAGTATATGTGCCTGGGTTACACCAGGAGAGAACAGTAGTATATGTGCCTGGGTTACACCAGGAGAGAGAACAGTAGTATATGTGCCTGGGTTACATCGGGAGAGAGCAGTAGTATATGTGCCTGGGTTACATCGGGAGAGATCAGTAGTATATGTGCCTGGGTTACACCGGGAGAGAAAAGTACTATATGCGCCTGGGTTACACCAGGAGAGAACAATAGTATATGTGCCTGGGTTACACCGGGAGAGAACAGTAGTATATGCGCCTGGGTTACAGCAGGAGAGAACAGTAGTATATGTGCCTGGGTTACACCAGGAGAGAACAGTAGTATATGTGCCTGGGTTACACCAGGAGAGAATAGTAGTATATGTGCTTGGGTTACACCAGGAGAGAACAGTAGTATATGTGCCTGGGTTACACCAGGAGAGAACAGTAGTATATGTGCCTGGGTTACACCGGGAGAGAACAGTAGTATATGTGCCTGGGTTACACCAGGAGAGAACAGTAGTATATGTGCCTGGGTTACACCAGGAGAGAACAGTAGTATATATGTGCCTGGGTTACACCGGGAGAGAGCAGTAGTATATGCGCCTAGGTTACATCTGGAGAGATCAGCAGTATATGCGCCGGGGTTACACCGGGAGAGAAAAGTACTATATGCGCCTGGGTTACACCAAGAGAGAACAGTAGTATATGTGCCTGGGTTACACCAGGAGAGAACAGTAGTATATGCGCCTGGGTTACACCAGGAGAGAACAGTAGTATATGTGCCTGGGTTACACCGGGAGAGAACAGTAGTATATGTGCCTGGGTTACACCAGGAGAGAACAGTAGTATATGTGCCTGAGTTACACCAGGAGAGAACAGTAGTGTATGTGCATGGGTTACACCAGGAGAGAGAACAGTAGTATATGTGCCTGGGTTACACCGGGAGAGAGCAGTAGTATATGCGCCTAGGTTACATCGGGAGAGATCAGTAGTATATGCGCCGGGGTTACACCGGGAGAGAAAAGTACTATATGCGCCTGGGTTACACCAAGAGAGAACAGTAGTATATGCGCCTGGGTTACACCAGGAGAGAACAATAGTATATGCGCCTGGGTTACACCAGGAGAGAACAATAGTATATGTGCCTGGGTTACACCAGGAGAGAACAGTAGTATATGCGCCTGGGTTACACCAGGAGAGAACAATAGTATATATGCCCGGGTTACACCAGGAGAGAACAGTAGTATATGTGCCTGAGTTACACCAGGAGAGAACAGTAGTATATGTGCCTGGGTTACACCAGGAGAGAACAGTAGTATATGTGCCTGGGTTACACCAGGAGAGAACAGTAGTATATGTTCCTGGGTTACACCAGGAGAGAACAGAAGTATATGTGCCTGGGTTACACCAGGAGAGACCAGTAGTATATGTGCCTGGGTTACACGAGGAGAGAACAGTAATATATGTGCCTGGGTTACACCAGGAGAGAACAGTAGTATATGTGCCTGGGTTACACCAGGAAAGAACAGTAATATATGGGACTTTTGTTACACCAGGAGAGAACAGTAGTATATGTGCCTGAGTTACACCAGGAGAGAACAGTAGTATATGTGCCTGGGTTACACCAGGAGAGAACAGTAGTATATGTGCCTGAGTTACACCAGGAGAGAACAGTAGTATATGTGCCTGGGTTACACCAGGAGAGAACAGTAGTATATGTGCCTGGGTTACACCAGGAAAGAACAGTAATATATGGGACTTTTGTTACACCAGGAGAGAACAGTAGTATATGTGCCTGGGTTACACCAGGAGAGAACAGTAGTATATGTGCCTGGGATACACCAGGAGAGAACAGTAGTATATGTGCCTGGGATACAACCGGAGAGAACAGTAATATAAGTGCCTGGGTTACACCAGGAGAGAACAGTGTTATCTGTGCCTGGGTTACACCAGGAGAGAACAGTAGTATATGTGCCTGGGTTACATGGGGAGAGAACAGTAGTATATGTGCCTAGGTTACACCAGGAGAGGACAGTAGTATATGCGCCTTGTTTACACCAGGAGAGAGCAGTAGTATTTATGCCTGGGTTACACTAGGAGAGAACAGTAGTAGATGTGCCTGGGTTACAGCAGGAGAGAACAGTAGTATATGTGCCTGGGTTACACCAGGAGATAGCAGTAGTATATGTGCCTGGGTTACACCAGGAGAGAGCAGTAGTGTATGCGCCTGGGTTACACGGGGTGAGAACAGTAGTACATGTGCCTGGGTTACACTAGTATATGTGCCTGGGTTACACCAGGAGAGAGAACAGTAGTATATGTGCCTGGGTTACACCAGGAGAGAGAACAGTAGTATATGTGCCTGGGTTACACCAGGAGAGAGAACAGTAGTATATGTGCCTGGGTTACACCAGGAGAGAGAACAGTAGTATATGTACCTGGGTTACACCAGGAGAGAACAGTAGTATATGTGCCTGGGTTACACAAGGAGAGATCAGTAGTATATGTGCCTGGGTTACACCAGGAGGGAACAGTAGTATATGTGCCTGAGTTACACCAGGAGAGAGAACAGTAGTATATGTGCCTGGGTTACACGGGTAGAGAACAGTAGTAAATGCGCCTGGGTTACACCAGGAGAGAACAGTAGTATATGTGCCTGGGTTACACCAGGAGAGAACAGTAGTATATATACCTGGGATACACCAGGAGAGAATAGTAGTATATGTGCCTGGGATACACCAGGAGAGAACAGTAGTATATGTGCCTGGGTTACACCAGGAGAGAACAGTAGTATATGTGCCTGGGTTACACCAGGAGAGAACAGTAGTATATGTGCCTGGGTTACACCGGGAGAGAGCAGTAGTATATGCACCTGGGTTACACCGGGAGAGAGCAGTAGTATATGCGCCTGGGTTACACCAGGAGAGAACAGTAGTATATATACCTGGGATACACCAGGAGAGAATAGTAGTATATGTGCCTGGGATACACCAGGAGAGAACAGTAGTATATGTGCCTGGGTTACATCGGGAGAGATCAGTAGTATATGCGCCGGGGTTACACCGGGAGAGAAAAGTACTATATGCGCCTGGGTTACACCAGGAGAGAACAATAGTATATGTGCCTGGGTTACACCAGGAGAGAACAGTAGTATATGCGCCTGGGTTACACCAGGAGAGAATAGTAGTATATGTGCCTGGGATACACCAGGAGAGAACAGTAGTATATGTGCCTGGGTTACACCAGGGGAGAACAGTAGTATATGTGCCTGGGTTACACCAGGAGAGAACAGTAGTATATGTGCCTGGGTTACACCAGGAGAGAACAGTAGTATATATGTGCCTGGGTTACATCAGGAGAGAACAGTTGTATGTGTGCCTGGGTTACACCAGGAGAGAACAGTAGTATATGTGCCTGGATTACACCAGGAAAGAACAGTAATATATGGGACTTATGTTACACCTGGAGAGAACAGTAATATATGTGCCTGAGTTACACCAGGAGAGAACAGTAGTATATGTGCCTGGGTTACACCAGGAGAGAACAGTAGTATGTTCCTGGGTTACACCAGGAGAGAGAACAGTAGTATATGTGCCTGGGTTACACCAGGAGAGAACAGTAGTATATGTGCCTGGGTTACACCAGGAGAGAACAGTAGTATATGTTCCTGGGTTACACCAGGAGAGAGAACAGTAGTATATGTGCCTGGGTTACACCAGGAGAGAACAGTAGTATATGTGCCTGGGTTACACCAGGAGAGAACAGTAATATATGTGCCTGGGTTACATCAGGAGAGAACAGTAGTGTATGTGCCTGGGTTACACCAGGAGAGAGAACAGTAGTATATGTGCCTGGGTTACACCAGGAGAGAACAGTAGTATATGTGCCTGGGTTACACCAGGAGAGAACAGTAGTATATGTGCCTGGGTTACACCAGGAGAGAACAGTAGTATATGTGCCTGGGTTACACCAGGAGAGAGAACAGTAGTATATGTGCCTGGGTTACACCAGGAGAGAGAACAGTAATATATGTGCCTGGGTTACACCAGGAAAGAACAGTAGTATATGTGCCTGAGTTACACCAGGAGAGAACAGTAGTATATGTGCCTGAGTTACACCAGGAGAGAACAGTAGTATATGTGCCTGGGATACACCAGGAGAGAACAGTAGTATATGTTCCTGGGGTACACCAGTAGAGAACAGTAGTATATATACCTGGGTTACACCAGGGGAGAACAGTAATATATGTGCCTGGGTTACACCAGGAGAGAACAGTAGTATATGTGCCTGGGTTACACCAGGAGTGAACAGTAGTATATGTGCCTTGGTTATACCAGGAGAGAACAGTAGTATATGTGCCTGGGTTACACCAGGAGAGAGAACAGTAGTACATGTGCCTGGGTTATACCAGGAGAGAACAGTAGTATATGTGCCTGGGTTACACCAGAGGAGAACAGTAGTATATGTGCATGGGTTACACCAGGAGAGAACAGTAATATATGTGCCTGGGTTACACCAGGAGAGAACAGTAGTAGATGTGCCTGGGTTCCACCATGAGAGAACAGTAGTAGATGTGCCTGGGGTACACCAGGAGAGACCAGTAGTATATGTGCCTGAGTTACACCAGGAGAGAACAGTAGTATATGTGCCTGGGATACACCAGGAGAGAACAGTAGTATATGTGCCTGGGATACACCAGGAGAGAACAGTAGTATATGTGCCTGGGTTACACCAGGAGAGAACAGTATTATCTGTGCCTGGGTTACACCAGGAGAGAACAGTAGTATATGTGCCTGGGTTACACGGGGAGAGAACAGTAGTATATGTGCCTGGGTTACACCAGGAGAGGACAGTAGTATATGCGCCTTGGTTACACCAGGAGAGAGCAGTAGTATATATGCCTGGGTTACAGCAGGAGAGAACAGTAGTATATGTGCCTGGGTTACACCAGGAGAGAGCAGTAGTATATGTGCCTGGGTTACACCAGGAGAGAGCAGTAGTGTATGCGCCTGGGTTACACCAGGAGAGATCAGTAGTACATGTGTCTGGGTTACACCGGGTGAGAACAGTAGTACATGTGCCTGGGTTACACTAGTATACGTGCCTGGGTTACACCAGGAGAGAGAACAGTAGTATATGTGCCTGGGTTACACTAGGAGAGAGAACAGTAGTATATGTGCCTGGGTTACACCAGGAGAGAGAACAGTAGTATATGTGCCTGGGTTACACCAGGAGAGAGAACAGTAGTATATGTGCCTGGGTTACACCAGGAGAGAGCAGTAGTATATGTGCCTGGGATAGGCCAGGAGAGATCAGTAGTATATGTGCCTGGGTTACACCAGGAGCGAGAACAGTGGTATATGTGCCTGGGTTACACCAGGAGGGAACAGTAGTATATGTGCCTGGGTTACACCAGGAGAGAGCAGTAGTATATGTGCCTGGGATAGACCAGGAGAGATCAGTAGTATATGTGCCTGGGTTACACCAGGAGCGAGAACAGTGGTATATGTGCCTGGGTTACACCAGGAGAGAACAGTAGTATATGTGCCTGGGTTACACCAGGAGAGAGAACAGTAGTATATGTGCCTGAGTTACACCGGGAGAGAAAACAGAAGTATATGTGCCTGGGTTACACCGGGAGAGAGCAGTAGTATATGCGCCTAGGTTACATCGGGAGAGATCAGTAGTATATGCGCCGGGGTTACACCGGGAGAGAAAAGTACTATATGCGCCTGGGTTACACCAAGAGAGAACAGTAGTATATGTGCCTGGGTTACACCAGGAGAGAACAATAGTATATGTGCCTGGGTTACACCAGGAGAGAACAGTAATATATGTGCCTGGGTTACACCAGGAGAGAACAGTAGTATATGCGCCTGGGTTACACCAGGAGAGATCAGTAGTATATGTGCCTGGGTTACACCAGGAGAGAGCAGTAGTGTATGTGCCTGGGTTACACCAGGAGAGAACAGTAGTATATGCGCCTGGGTTACACCAGGAGAGAACAGTAGTGTATGCGCCTGGGTTATACCAGGAGAGAGAACAGTAGTATATGTGCCTGGGTTACACCAGGAGAGAACAGTAGTATATATGGCTGGGTTACACAAGGAGAGAGCAGTAGTATATGTGCCTGGGTTACACCGGGAGAGAGCAGTAGTATATGCGCCTAGGTTACATCGGGAGAGATCAGTAGTATATGCGCCGGGGTTACACCGGGAGAGAAAAGTACTATATGCGCCTGGGTTACACCAAGAGAGAACAGTAGTATATGCGCCTGGGTTACACCAGGAGAGAACATTAGTATATGTGCCTGGGTTACATCAGGAGAGAACAGTAGTATATGTGACTGGGATACACCAGGAGAGAACAGTAGTATATGTGCCTGGGTTACACCAGGAGAGAACAGTAGTATATGTGCCTGGGTTACACCAGGAGAGAACAGTAGTATATGTGCCTGGGTTACACCAGGAGAGAACAGTAGTATATGTGCCTGGGTTACACCAGGAGAGAACAGTAGTATATGTGCCTGGGTTACACCAGGGGAGAACAGCAGTATATGTGCCTGGGTTACACCAGGAGAGAACAGTAGTATATGTGCCTGGGTTACATCAGGAGAGAACAGTTGTATGTGTGCCTGGGTTACACCAGGAGAGAACAGTAGTATATGTGCCTGGGTTACACCAGAGGAGAACAGTAGTATATGTGCCTGGGTTACATCAGGAGAGAACAGTAGTATGTTCCTGGGTTACACCAGGAGAGAGAACAGTAGTATATGTGCCTGGGTTACACCAGGTGAGAACAGTAGTATATGTGCCTGGGTTACACCAGGAGAGAACAGTAGTATATGTGCCTGGGTTACACCAGGAGAGAACAGTAATATATGTGCCTGAGTTACACCAGGAGAGAACAGTAGTATATGTGCCTGAGTTACACCAGGAGAGAACAGTAGTATATGTGCCTGGGTTACACCAGGAGAGAACAGTAGTATATGTGCCTGAGGGACACCAGGAGAGACCAGTAGTATTTTTGCCTGAGTTACACCAGGAGAGAACAGTAGTGTATGTGCCTGGGTTACACCCGGAGAGAACAGTAATATAAGTGCCTGGGTTACACCAGGAGAGAACAGTATTATCTGTGCCTGGGTTACACCAGGAGAGAACAGTAATATATGTGCCTGGGTTACACGGGTAGAGAACAGTAGTATATGTGCCTAGGTTACACCAGGAGAGGACAGTAGTATATGCGCCTTGGTTACACCAGGAGAGAGCAGTAGTATTTATGCCTGGGTTACACTAGGAGAGAACAGTAGTAGATGTGCCTGGGTTACAGCAGGAGAGAACAGTAGTATATGTGCCTGGGTTACACCAGGAGATAGCAGTAGTATATGTGCCTGGGTTACACCAGGAGAGAGCAGTAGTGTATGCGCCTGGGTTACACCGGGTGAGAACAGTAGTACATGTGCCTGGGTTACACCAGGAGAGAGAACAGTAGTATATGTGCCTGGGTTACACCAGGAGAGAGAACAGTAGTATATGTGCCTGGGTTACACCAGGAGAGAGAACAGTAGTATATGTGCCTGGGTTACACCAGGAGAGAGAACAGTAGTACATGTGCCTGGGTTACACCAGGAGAGAACAGTAGTATATGTGCCTGGGTTACACAAGGAGAGATCAGTAGTATATGTGCCTGGGTTACACCAGGAGGGAACAGTAGTATATGTGCCTGAGTTACACCAGGAGAGAGAACAGTAGTATATGTGCCTGGGTTACACCAGGAGAGAATAGTAGTATATGTGCCTGGGATACACCAGGAGAGAACAGTAGTATATGTGCCTGGGTTACACCAGGAGAGAATAGTAGTATATGTGCCTGGGTTACACCGGGAGAGAACAGTAGTAAATGCGCCTGGGTTACACCAGGAGAGAATAGTAGTATATGTGCCTGGGATACACCAGGAGAGAACAGTAGTATATGTGCCTGGGTTACACAGGGAGAGAGCAGTAGTATATGCGCCTAGGTTACATCGGGAGAGATCAGTAGTATATGTGCCTGGGTTACACCAGGAGAGAACAATAGTATATGTGCCTGGGTTACACCAGGAGAGAACAGTAGTATATGTGCCTGGGATACACCAGGAGAGAAAAGTAGTATATGTGCCTGGGTTACACCAGGAGAGAACAGTAGTATATGTGCCTGGGTTACACCAGGAGAGAACAATAGTATATGTGCCTGGGTTACACCAGGAGAGATCAGTAGTATATGTGCCTGGGTTACACCAGGAGAGAACAGTAGTATATATGCCTGGGTTACACCAGGAGAGAACAGTAGTATATGTGCCTGGGTTACACCAGGAGAGAGCAGTAGTATATGCGCCTGGGTTACACCAGGAGAGAACAGTAGTATATGTGCCTGAGTTACACCAGGAGAGAACAGTACTGTATGTGCCTGGGATACACCAGGAGAGAAAAGTAGTATATGTGCCTGGGTTACACCAGGAGTGAACAGTAGTATATGTGCCTGGGTTACACCAGGAGAGAACAGTAGTATATGTGCCTGGGTTACACCAGGAGAGAGCAATAGTATATGTGCCAGGGTTACACCAGGAGAGAGCAGTAGTATATGCGCCTGGGTTACACCAGGAAAGAACAGTAGTGTATATGTGCCTGGGATACACCAGGAAAGAACAGTAGTGTATGCGCCTGTGTTACACCAGGAGAGAACAGTAGTATATGTGCCTGGGTTACACCAGGAGAGAACAGTAGTATATGTGCCTGGGTTACACCAGGAGAGAGCAGTAGTATATGCGCCTGGGTTACACCAGGAGAGAACAGTAGTGTATGTGCTTGGGTTACACCAGGAGAGAACAGTAGTATATGTGCCAGGGTTACACCAGGAGAGAACAGTAGTATATGTACCTGGGTTACACCAGGAGAGAACAGTAGTATATGTGCCTGGGTTACATCAGGAGAGAACAGTTGTATGTGTGCCTGGGTTACACCAGGAGAGAACAGTAGTATATGTGCCTGGGTTACATCAGGAGAGAACAGTTGTATGTATGCCTGGATTACACCAGGAGAGAACAGTAATATATGTGCCTGAGTTACACCAGGAGAGAACAGTAGTGTATGTGCCTGGGGTACACCAGGAGAGAGAACAGTAGTATATGTGCCTGGGTTACACCAGGAGAGAACAGTAGTATATGTGCCTGGGTTACACCAGGAGAGAACAGTAGTATATGTGCCTGGGTTACACGAGGAGAGAACAGTAATATATGTGCCTGGGTTACACCAGGAGAGAACAGTAGTATATGTGCCTGGGTTACACCAGGAAAGAGAACAGTAGTATATGTGCCTGAGTTACACCAGGAGAGAACAGTAGTATATGTGCCTGGGTTACACCAGGAGAGAACAGTAGTATATGTGCCTGGGTTACACCAGGAGAGAACAGTAGTATATGTGCATGGGTTACACGAGGAGAGAACAGTAATATATGTGCCTGGGTTACACGGGGAGAGAACAGTAGTATATGTGCCTAGGTTACACCAGGAGAGGACAGTAGTATATGCGCCTTGGTTACACCAGGAGAGAGCAGTAGTATTTGTGCCTGAGTTACACCAGGAGAGAACAGTAGTGTATGTGCCTGGGTTACACCAGGAGAGAACAGTAGTATATGTGCCTGGGTTACACCAGGAGAGAACAGTAATATATGTGCCTGGGTTACACCAAGAGAGAACAGTAGTATATGTGCCTGGGTTACACGGGGAGAGAACAGTAGTATATGTGCCTAGGTTACACCAGGAGAGGACAGGAGTATATGCGCCTTGGTTACACCAGGAGAGAGCAGTAGTATTTATGCCTGGGTTACACCAGGAGAGAGCAGTAGTGTATGCGCCTGGGTTACACCGGGTGAGAACAGTAGTACATGTGCCTGGGTTACACTAGTATATGTGCCTGGGTTACACCAGGAGAGAGAACAGTAGTATATGTGCCTGGGTTACACCAGGAGAGAGAACAGTAGTATATGTGCCTGGGTTACACCAGGAGAGAGAACAGTAGTATATGTGCCTGGGTTACACCAGGAGAGAGAACAGTCGTATATGTACCTGGGTTACACCAGGAGAGAACAGTAGTATATGTGCCTGGGTTACACAAGGAGAGATCAGTAGTATATGTGCCGTGGTTACACCAGGACAGAACATTAGTATATGTGCCTGAGTTACACCAGGAGAGAGAACAGTAGTATATGTGCCTGGGTTACACCGGGAGAGAACAGTAGTAAATGCGCCTGGGTTACACCAGGAGAGAACAGTAGTATATGTGCCTGGGTTACACCAGGAGAGAACAGTAGTATATATACCTGGGATACACCAGGAGAGATAAGTAGTATATGTGCTTGGGGTACACCAGTAGAGAACAGTAGTATATATACCTGGGTTACACCAGGGTAGAACAGTAATATATGTGCCTGGGTTACACCAGGAGAGAACAGTAGTATATGTGCCTGGGTTACATCAGGAGTGAACAGTAGTATATGTGCCTTGGTTATACCAGGAGAGAACAGTAGTATATGTGCCTGGGTTACACCAGGAGAGAGAACAGTAGTACATGTGCCTCGGTTATACCAGGAGAGAACAGTAGTATATGTGCCTGGGTTACACCAGAGGAGAACAGTAGTATATGTGCATGGGTTACACCAGGAGAGAACAGTGATATATGTGCCTGGGTTACACGAGGAGAGAACAGTAGTAGATGTGCCTGGGTTCCACCATGAGAGAACAGTAGTATATGTGCCTGGGGTACACCAGGAGAGACCAGTAGTATATGTGCCTGAGTTACACCAGGAGAGAACAGTAGTATATGTGCCTGGGATACACCAGGAGAGAACAGTAGTTTATGTGCCTGGGTTACACCAGGAGAGAACAGTATTATCTGTGCCTGGGTTACACCAGGAGAGAACAGTAGTATATGTGCCTGGGTTACACGGGGAGAGAACAGTAGTATATGTGCCTGGGTTACACCAGGAGAGGACAGTAGTATATGCGCCTTGGTTACACCAGGAGAGAGCAGTAGTATATATGCCTGGGTTACACTAGGAGAGAACAGTAGTAGATGTGCCTGGGTTACAGCAGGAGAGAACAGTAGTATATGTGCCTGGGTTACACCAGGAGATAGCAGTAGTATATGTGCCTGGGTTACACCAGGAGAGAGCAGTAGTGTATGCGCCTGGGTTACACCAGGAGAAATCAGTAGTACATGTGTCTGGGTTACACCGGGTGAGAACAGTAGTACATGTGCCTGGGTTACACTAGTATACGTGCCTGGGTTACACCAGGAGAGAGAACAGTAGTATATGTGCCTGGGTGACACCAGGAGAGAGAACAGTAGTATATGTGCCTGGGTTACACCAGGAGAGAGAACAGTAGTATATGTGCCTGGGTTACACCAGGAGAGAGAACAGTAGTATATGTGCCTGGGTTACACCAGGAGAGAGCAGTAGTTTATGTGCCTGGGATAGACCAGGAGAGATCAGTAGTATATGTGCCTGGGTTACACCAGGAGCGAGAACAGTGGTATATGTGCCTGGGTTACACCAGGAGGGAACAGTAGTGTATGTGCCTGGGTTACACCAGGAGAGAGCAGTAGTATATGTGCCTGGGATAGACCAGGAGAGATCAGTAGTATATGTGCCTGAGTTACACCAGGAGAGAGAACAGTAGTATATGTGCCTGAGTTACACCGGGAGAGAGCAGTAGTATATGCACCTGGGTTACACCGGGAGAGAGCAGTAGTATATGCACCTAGGTTACATCGGGAGAGATCAGTAGTATATGCGCCGGGGTTACACCGGGAGAGAAAAGTACTATATGCGCCTGGGTTACACCCGGAGAGAACAGTAATATATGTGCCTGGGTTACACCAGGAGAGAACAGTAGTATATGCGCCTGGGTTACACCAGGAGAGAACAGTAGTATATGTGCCTGGGTTACACCAGGAGAGAACAGTTGTATATGTGCCTGGGTTACACCAGGAGAGAGAAAAGTAGTATATGTGCCTGGGTTACACCAGGAGAGAACAGTAGTATATGTGCCTGGGTTACACCAGGAGAGAACAGTAGTATATGTGCCTGGGTTACACCAGGAGAGACCAGTAGTATATGTGCCTGGGTTACACCAGGAGAGAACAGTAGTATATGCTCCTGGGTTACACCAGGAGAGAGAACAGTAGTAAATGTGCCTGGGTTACTCCAGGAGAGACCAGTAGTATTTGTGCCTGAGTTACACCAGGAGAGAACAGTAGTATATGTGCCTGGGTTACTCCAGGAGAGAACAGTAGTATATGTGCCTGGGTTACACCAGGAGAGAACAGTAGTATATGTGTCTGGGTTACACCAGTAGAGAACAGTAGTATATGTGCCTGGGTTACACGAGGAGAGAACAGTAATATATGTGCCTGGGTTACACCAGGAGAGAACAGTAGTAGATGTGCCTGGGTTCCACCATGTGAGAACAGTAGAATATATGTGCCTGGGGTACACCAGGAGAGACCAGTAGTATTTGTGCCTGAGTTACACCAGGAGAGAACAGTAGTATATGTGCCTGGGATACACCAGGAGAGAACAGTATTATATGTGCCTGGGTTACACCAGGAGAGAACAGTATTATCTGTGCCTGGGTTACACCAGGAGAGAACAGTAGTATATGTGCCTGGGTTACACGGGGAGAGAACAGTAGTATATGTGCCTAGGTTACACCAGGAGAGGACAGTAGTATATGCGCCTGGGTTACACCAGGAGAGAGCAGTAGTATTTATGCCTGGGTTACACTAGGAGAGAACAGTAGTAGATGTGCCTGGGTCACAGCAGGAGAGAACAGTAGTATATGTGCCTGGGTTACACCAGGAGATAGCAGTAGTATATGCGCCTGGGTTACACCAGGAGAGAGCAGTACTGTATGCGCCTGGGTTACACCGGGTGAGAACAGTAGTATATGTGCCTGGGTTACACCAGGAGAGAGAACAGTAGTATATGTGCCTGAGTTACACCGGGAGAGAGCAGTAGTATATGCACCTGGGTTACACCGGGAGAGAGCAGTAGTATATGCACCTAGGTTACATCGGGAGAGATCAGTAGTATATGCGCCGGGGTTACACCGGGAGAGAAAAGTACTATATGCGCCTGGGTTACACCCGGAGAGAACAGTAATATATGTGCCTGGGTTACACCAGGAGAGAACAGTAGTATATGCGCCTGGGTTACACCAGGAGAGAACAGTAGTATATGTGCCTGGGTTACACCAGGAGAGAACAGTTGTATATGTGCCTGGGTTACACCAGGAGAGAGAAAAGTAGTATATGTGCCTGGGTTACACCAGGAGAGAACAGTAGTATATGTGCCTGGGTTACACCAGGAGAGAACAGTAGTATATGTGCCTGGGTTACACCAGGAGAGACCAGTAGTATATGTGCCTGGGTTACACCAGGAGAGAACAGTAGTATATGCTCCTGGGTTACACCAGGAGAGAGAACAGTAGTAAATGTGCCTGGGTTACTCCAGGAGAGACCAGTAGTATTTGTGCCTGAGTTACACCAGGAGAGAACAGTAGTATATGTGCCTGGGTTACTCCAGGAGAGAACAGTAGTATATGTGCCTGGGTTACACCAGGAGAGAACAGTAGTATATGTGTCTGGGTTACACCAGTAGAGAACAGTAGTATATGTGCCTGGGTTACACGAGGAGAGAACAGTAATATATGTGCCTGGGTTACACCAGGAGAGAACAGTAGTAGATGTGCCTGGGTTCCACCATGTGAGAACAGTAGAATATATGTGCCTGGGGTACACCAGGAGAGACCAGTAGTATTTGTGCCTGAGTTACACCAGGAGAGAACAGTAGTATATGTGCCTGGGATACACCAGGAGAGAACAGTATTATATGTGCCTGGGTTACACCAGGAGAGAACAGTATTATCTGTGCCTGGGTTACACCAGGAGAGAACAGTAGTATATGTGCCTGGGTTACACGGGGAGAGAACAGTAGTATATGTGCCTAGGTTACACCAGGAGAGGACAGTAGTATATGCGCCTGGGTTACACCAGGAGAGAGCAGTAGTATTTATGCCTGGGTTACACTAGGAGAGAACAGTAGTAGATGTGCCTGGGTCACAGCAGGAGAGAACAGTAGTATATGTGCCTGGGTTACACCAGGAGATAGCAGTAGTATATGCGCCTGGGTTACACCAGGAGAGAGCAGTACTGTATGCGCCTGGGTTACACCGGGTGAGAACAGTAGTATATGTGCCTGGGTTACACCAGGAGAGAGAACAGTAGTATATGTGCCTGGGTTACACCAGGAGAGAGAACAGTAGTATATGCGCCTGGGTTACACCAGGAGAGAGAACAGTAGTATATGTGCCTGGGTTACACCAGGAGAGAACAGTAGTATATGTGCCTGGGTTACACCAGGAGAGATCAGTAGTATATGTGCCTGGGTTACACCAGGAGGGAACAGTAGTGTATGTGTCTGGGTTACACCGGGAGAGAGCAGTAGTATGTGCGCCTGGGTTACACCGGGAGAGAGCAGTAGTATATGCGCCTAGGTTACATCGGGAGAGATCAGTAGTATATGCGCCTGGGTTACACCGTGAGAGAAAAGTAGTATATGCACCTGGGTTACACCAAGAGAGAACAGTAGTATATGCGCCTGGGTTACACCAGGAGAGAGAACAGTACTGTATGTGACTGGGTTACACCAGGAGAGAATAGTAGTATATGTGCCTGGGTTACACCTGGAGAGAAAAGTAGTATATATGCCTGGGTTACACCAGGAGAGAAAATAGTAGTATATGTGCCTGGGTTACACCAGGAGAGAACAGTAGTATATGTGCCTGGGTTACACCAGGAGAGAACAGTAGTATATTGTCCTGGGATACACCAAGACAGAACAGTAGTATATGCGCCTGGGTTACACCAGGAGAGAACAGTAGTATATGTGCCTGGGTTACACCAGGAGAGAACAGTGGTATATGTGCCTGGGTTACACCGGGAGAGAGCAGTAGTATATGCGCCTGGGTTACACCGGGAGAGAGCAGTAGTATATGCGCCTAGGTTACATCGGGAGAGATCAGTAGTATATGCGCCTGGGTTACACCGGGAGAGAAAAGTAGTATATGCGCCTGGGTTACACCAAGAGAGAACAGTAGTATATGCGCCTGGGTTACACCAGGAGAGAACAATAGTATATATGCCTGGGTTACACCAGGAGAGAGAACAGTACTGTATGTGCCTGGGTTACACCAGGAGAGAATAGTAGTATATGTGCCGGGGTTACACCAGGGGAGAATAGTAGTATATGTGCATGGGTTACTCCAGAGGAGAACAGTTGTATATGTGCCTGGGTTACACCAGGAGAGAACAGTAATATATGTGCCTGGGTTACACCAGGAGAGAACAGTAATATATGTGCCTGGGTTACACCAGGAGAGAACAGTAGTATATGTGCCTGGGTTACACCAGGAGAGAACAGTTGTATGTGCATGGGTTACACCAGGAGAGAACAGTAGTATATGTGCCTGGGTTACACCAGGAGAGAGAACAGTAGTATATGTGCCTGGGATACACCAAGACAGAACAGTAGTATATGCGCCTGGGTTACACCAGGAGAGAACAGTAGTATATGTGCCTGGGTTACACCAGGAGAGAGAACAGTAGTATATGTGCCTGGGATACACCAAGACAGAACAGTAGTATATGCGCCTGGGTTACACCAGGAGAGAACAGTAGTATATGTGCGTGGGTTACATCAGGAGAGAGCAGTAGTATATGCGCCTTGGTTACACCAGGAGAGAGCAGTAGTATTTATGCCTGGGTTACACTAGGAGAGAACAGTAGTATATGTGCCTGGGTTACACCAGGAGAGAACAGTATTATCTGTGCATGGGTTACACCAGGAGAGAACAGTAGTATATGTGCCTGGGTTACACGGGGAGAGAACAGTAGTATATGTGCCAAGGTTACACCAGGAGAGAACAGTAATATATGTGCCTGGGTTACACCAGGAGAGAACAGTTGTATATGTGCCTGGGTTACAGCAGGAGAGAACAGTAGTATACGTGCCTGGGTTACAGCAGGAGAAAGCAGTAGTATATGTGCCTGGGTTACACCAGGAGAGAGCAGTAGTGTATGCGCCTGGGTTACACCGGGTGAGAACAGTAGTACATGTGCCTGGGTTACACCAGGAGAGATCAGTAGCATATGTGCCTGGGTTACACCAGGAGAGAGAACAGTAGTATATGTGCCTGGGTTACACCAGGAGAGAGAACAGTAGTATATGTGCCTGGGTTACACCAGGAGAGAGAACAGTAGTATATGTGCCTGGGTTACACCAGGAGAGAACAGTAGTATATGTGCCTGGGTTACACCAGGAGAGATCAGTAGTATATGTGCCTGGGTTACACCAGGAGAGAAAAGTAGTATATGCACCTGGGTTACACCAAGAGAGAACAGTAGTATATGTGCCTGGGATACACCAGGAGAGAACAGTAGTATATGTGCCTGGGTTACACCGGGAGAGAGCAGTAGTATATGCGCCTGGGTTACACCGGGAGAGAAAAGTAGTATATGCACCTGGGTTACACAAGGAGAGAACAGTAGTATATGTGCCTGGGTTACACCAGGGAAGAACAGTAGTATATGTTCTTGGGTTACACCAGGAGAGAACAGTAATATATGTGCCTGGGTTACACCAGGAGAGAACAGTAGTATATGTGCCTGGGTTACACCAGGAGAGAACAGTAGTATATGTGCCTGGGTTACACCAGGAGAGAACAGTAGTGTATGTGCCTTGGTTACACCAGGAGAGAACAGTAGTGTATGTGCCTGGGTTACACCAGGAGAGAGAACAGTAGTATATGTGCCTGGGATACACCAAGACAGAACAGTAGTATATGTGCCTGGGTTACACCAGGAGAGAACAGTAGTATATGTGCCTGGGTTACACCAGGAGAGAGAACAGTAGTATATGTGCCTGGGATACACCAGGAGAGAACAGTAGTATATGTGCCTGGGTTACACCAGGAGAGAGAACAGTAGTATATGTGCCTGGGATACACCAAGACAGAACAGTAGTATATGTGCCTGGGTTACACCAGGAGAGAACAGTAATATATGTGCCTGGGTTACACCAGGAGAGAACAGTAGTATATGTGCCTGGGTTACACCAGGAGAGAACAGTAGTATATGTGCCTGAGTTACACCAGGAGAGAACAATAGTATATGTGCCTGGGTTACACCAGGGGAGAACAGTAGTATATGTGCCTGGGTTACACCAGGAGAGAACAGTAATATATGTGCCTGGGTTACACCAGGAGAGAACAGTAGTATATGTGCCTGGGTTACACCAGGAGAGAAGAGTAGTATATGTGCCTGGGTTACACCAGGAGAGAGAACAGTGGTATATGTGCCTGGGATACACCAAGACAGAACAGTAGTATATGTGCCTGGGTTACACCAGGAGAGAACAGTAATATATGTGCCTGGGTTACACCAGGAGAGAATAGTCGTATATGTGCCTGGGTTACACCAGGAGAGAACAATAGTATATGTGCCTGGGTTACACCAGGGGAGAACAGTAGTATATGTGCCTGGGTTACACCAGGAGAGAACAGTAATATATGTGCCTGGGTTACACCAGGAGAGAACAGTAGTATATGTGCCTGGGTTACACCAGGAGAGAAGAGTAGTATATGTGCCTGGGTTACACCAGGAGAGAGAACAGTGGTATATGTGCCTGGGTTACACCAGGAGAGAGAACAGTAGTATATGTGCCTGGGTTACACCAGGAGAGAACAGTAGTATATGTGCCTGGGTTACACCAGGAGAGAACAGTAGTATATGTGCCTGGGTTACACTAGGAGAGACCAGTAATATATGTGCCTGGGTTACACCAGGAGAGAACAGTAGTATATGTGCCTGGGTTACACTAGGAGAGACCAGTAGTATATGTGCCTGGGTTACACCAGGAGAGAACAGTAGTATATCTGCCTGGGTTACACCAGGAGAGAGAACAGTAGAATATGTACCTGGGTTACACCAGAAGAGACCAGTAGTAAATGTGCCTGGGTTACACCAGGAGAGAACAGTAATATATGTGCCTGGGTTACACCAGGAGAGAACAGTAATATATGTGCCTGGGTTACACCAGGAGAGAACAGTAGTATATGTGCCTTTTGTTACACCAGGAGAGAACAGTAGTATATGTGCCTGGGTTACACCAGGAGAGAACAGTAGTATATATGTGCCTGGGTTACACCAGGAGAGAACAGTAGTATATGTGTCTGCGTTACACCAGGAGAGAACAGTAGTGTATGTGCCTGGGTTACACCAGGAGAGAACAGTAGTATATGCGCCTGGGTTACACCAGGAGAGAACAGTAATATATGTGCCTGGGTTACACCAGGAGAGAACAGTAGTATATGTGCCTGGGTTACACGAAGAGAGAACAGTAGTATATGTGCCTGGGTTACACCAGGGGAGAACAGTAGTATATGTGCCTGGGTTACACCAGGAGAGAATAGTAATATATGTGCCTGGGTTACACCAGGAGAGAACAGTAGTATATGTGCCTGGGTTACACCAGGAGAGAAGAGTAGTATATGTGCCTGGGTTACACCAGGAGAGAGAACAGTGGTATATGTGCCTGGGTTACACCAGGAGAGAACAGTAGTATATGTGCCTGGGTTACACTAGGAGAGACCAGTAGTATATGTGCCTGGGTTACACCAGGAGAGAACAGTAATATATGTGCCTGGGTTACACCAGGAGAGAACAGTAATATATGTGCCTGGGTTACACCAGGAGAGAACAGTAGTATATGTGCCTTTTGTTACACCAGGAGAGAACAGTAGTATATGTGCCTGGGTTACACCAGGAGAGAACAGTAGTATATATGTGCCTGGGTTACACCAGGAGAGAACAGTAGTATATGTGTCTGCGTTACACCAGGAGAGAACAGTAATATATGTGCCTGGGTTACACCAGGAGAGAACAGTAGTATATGTGCCTGGGTTACACGAAGAGAGAACAGTAGTATATGTGCCTGGGTTACACCAGAAGAGAACAGTAATATATGTGCCTGGGTTACACCAGGAGAGAACAGTAGTATATGTGCCTGGGTTACACCAGGAGAGAACAGTAATATATGTGCCTGGGTTACACCAGGGGAGAACAGTAGTATATGTGCCTGGGTTACACCAGGAGAAAACAGTAGTATATGTGTCTGGGTTACACCAGGAGAGAACAGTAATATATGTATCTGGGTTACACCAGGAGAGAACAGTAATATATGTGCCTGGGTTACACCAGGGGAGAACAGTAGTATATGTGCCTGGGTTACACCAGGAGAGAACAGTAGTATATGTGCCTGGGTTACACCAGGAGAGAACAGTAATATATGTGCCTGGGTTACACCAGGAGAGAACAGTAGTGTATGTGCCTGGGTTACACCAGGAGAGAACAGTAGTATATGTGCCTGGGTTACACCAGGAGAGAACAGAAATATATGTGCCTGGGTTACACCAGGAGAGAACAGTAGTATATGTGCCTGGGTTACACCAGGAGAGAACAGTAATATATGTGCCTGGGTTACACCAGGAGAGAACAGTAGTATATGTGCCTGGGTTACACCAGGAGAGAACAGTAGTAAATGTGCCTGGGTTACACCAGGAGAGAACAGTAATATATGTGCCTGGGTTACACCAGGAGAGAACAGTAATATATGTGCCTGGGTTACACCAGGAGAGAACAGTAATATATGTGCCTGGGTTACACCAGGAGAGAAGAGTAGTATATGTGCCTGGGTTACACCAGGAGAGAACAGTAGTATATGTGCCTGGGTTACACCAGGAGAGAGAACAGTGGTATATGTGCCTGGGTTACACCAGGAGAGAGAACAGTGGTATATGTGCCTGGGTTGCACCAGGAGAGAACAGTAGTATATGTGCCAGGGTTACACCTGGAGAGAACAGTAGTATATGTGCCTGGGTTACACTAGGAGAGACCAGTAGTATATGTGCCAGGGTTACACCTGGAGAGAACAGTAGTATATGTGCCTGGGTTACACTAGGAGAGACCAGTAGTATATCTGCCTGGGTTACACCAGGAGAGAGAACAGTAGTATATGTGCCTGGGTTACACTAGGAGAGACCAGTAGTATATCTGCCTGGGTTACACCAGGAGAGAGAACAGTAATATATGTGCCTGGGTTACACCAAGACAGAACAGTAGTATATGTGCCTGGGTTACACCAGGGGCGAACAGTAGTATATGTGCATGGGTTACACCAGGAGAGAACAGTAGTATATGTGCATGGGTTACACCAGGAGAGAATAGTAATATATGTACCTGGGTTACACCAGGAGAGAACAGTAATATATGTGCCTGGGTTACACCAGGAGAAAACAGTAATATATGTGCCTGGGTTACACCAGGAGAGAAGAGTAGTATATGTGCCTGGGTTACACCAGGAGAGAACAGTAGTATATGTGCCTGGGTTACACCGGGAGAGAGCAGTAGTATATGCGCCTGGGTTACACCGGGAGAGAAAAGTAGTATATGCACCTGGGTTACACCAGGAGAGAGCAATAATATATGTGCCTGGGTTACACCAGGAGAGAACAGTAGTATATGTGCCTGGGTTACACCAGGAGAGAACAGCAGTATATGTGCCTGGGGTACACCAGTAGAGAACAGTAGTATATGTGCCTGGGTTACACCAGGAGAGAACAGTAGTATATGTGCCTGGGTTACACTAGGAGAGACCAGTAGTATATGTGCCTGGGTTACACCAGGAGAGAACAGTAGTATATCTGCCTGGGTTACACCAGGAGAGAGAACAGTAGTATATGTGCCTGGGTTACACCAGAAGAGACCAGTAGTATATGTGCCTGGGTTACACCAGGAGAGAACAGTAATATATGTGCCTTTTGTTACACCAGGAGAGAACAGTAGTATATGTGCCTGGGTTACACCAGGAGAGAACAATAGTATATATGCCTGGGTTACACCAGGAGAGAACAGTAGTATATGTGCCTGGGTTACACCAGGAGAGAACAGTAGTATATGTGTCTGCGTTACACCAGGAGAGAACAGTAGTATATGTACCTGGGTTACACCAGGAGAGAACAGTAGTATATGTGCCAGGGTTACACCAGGAGAGAACAGTATTATCTGTGCCTGGGTTACACGAGGAGAGAACAGTAGTATATGTGCCTGGGTTACACGGGGAGAGAACAGTAGTATATGTGTCTGGGTTACCCCAGGAGAGAACAGTAGTATATGTGCCTGGGTTACACCAGGAGAGAGCAATAGTATATGTGCCTGGGTTACACCAGGAGAGAACAGTAGTATATGTGCCAGGGTTACACCAGGAGAGAACAGTAGTATATGCACCTGGGTTACACCAGGAGAGAACAGTAGTGTATGTGCCTGAATTACACCAGGAGAGAGAACAGTAGTATATGTGCCTGGGTTACACTAGGTGTGAACAGTAGTATATGCGCCTGGGTTACCCCAGGAGAGAACAGTAGTATATGCACCTGGGTTACACCAGGAGAGAACAGTAGTGTATGTGCCTGAATTACACCTGGAGAGAGCAGTAGTATATGTGCCTGGGTTACACTAGGTGTGAACAGTAGTATATGCGCCTGGGTTACCCCAGGAGAGAACAGTAGTATATGCACCTGGGTTACACCAGGAGAGAGCAATAGTATATGTGCCTGGGTTACACCAGGAGAGAACAGTAGTATATGTGCCTGGGTTACACCAGGAGAGAACAGCAGTATATGTGCCTGGGTTACACCAGGAGAGAACAGCAGTATATGTGCCTGGGGTACACCAGTAGAGAATAGTAGTATATGCGCCTGGGTTACACCAGGAGAGAACAGTAGTATATGCGCCTGGGTTACACCAGGAGAGAACAGTAGTATATGCGCCTGGGTTACACCAGGAGAGAGCAATAGTATATGTGCCTGGGTTACACCAGGAGAGAACAGTAGTATATGTGCCTGGGTTACACCAGGAGAGAACAGCAGTATATGTGCCTGGGGTACACCAGTAGAGAACAGTAGTATATGTGCCTGTGTTACACCAGGAGAGAACAGTAGTATATGTGCCTGGGTTACACCAGGAGAGAACAGTAGTATATGTGCCTGGGTTACACCAGGAGAGAACAGTAGTATATGCGCCTGGGTTACACCAGGAGAGTGCAATAGTATATGTGCCTGGGTTACACCAGGAGAGAACAGTAGTATATGTGCCTGGGTTACACCAGGAGATAGAACAGTAGTATATGTGCCTGGGTTACACCAGGAGAGAACAGTAGTATATGTGCCTGGGTTACACCAGGAGAGAGAACAGTAGTATATGTGCCTGGGTTACACCAGGAGAGAACAGTAGTATATGTGCCTGGGTTACACCAGGAGAGAACAGTAGTATATGTGCCTGGGTTACACCAGGAGAGAACAGTAGTATATGTGGCTGGGTTACACCAGGAGAGAACAGTAGTATATGTGCCTGTGTTACACAAGGAGATAGCAGTAGTATATGCGCCTGGGTTACACCAGGAGAGAACAGTAGTATATGTGCCTGGGTTACACCAGGAGAGAGCAGTAGTATATGTGCCTGGGTTACACCAGGGGAGAACAGTAGTATATGGGCCTGGGTTACACCAGGAGAGAGCAGTAGTGTATGTGCCTGGGTTACACCAGGAGAGAGCAGTAGTGTATGTGCCTGGGTTACACCAGGGGAGAACAGTAGTATATGTGCCTGGGTTACACCAGGAGAGAACAGTAGTATATGTGCCTGGGTTACACCAGGGGAGAGCAGTAGTATATGGGCCTGGGTTACACCAGGAGAGAGCAGTAGTGTATGTGCCTGGGTTACACCAGAAGAGAACAGTAGTATATGTGCCTGGGTTACACCAGGAGATGTGGGTCACAATGTTAGTAGTAAATGCTATAATTACAGGACACAATGTACAGTATACATGATATATCACTTTAATGAAGTATTATATACTGGAGAATCACTATTTAAGTGGAATGGGTATGAAATACCGCCGTCAGCGGCAGCCCGACAGGAGCAGAGTTCGAAGCAGCGGAAGCCTGACAGCGCTGGAAATCCCGATCGTGGATAGGCAAGTATAGACTAACCTATCCTAACCCCCCTAACCCTAACCCTCCTTAGGGGTGCCTAATCCTAACTTCCCCCACAAGTGCCTAACCCTAATCCCCCCTCTAAGTGCCTAACCCTAATCACCCCCTTCCCCGCTGCCTAAACCTAAGCCCCCGGGGGGGTGCCTAACCCTAAGTCCCCCCCGGGGGTGCCTAACCCTAACCCTCCCTCCCCCTAGCCTAACCCTAACCCTCCCGGGGGGTGCCTAACCCTATGTCCCCCCCGGGAGCCCTTAACCTAACCCTCCCCCCCGCGGCTGTCGGCTCGCGGCGCCCGGCATCACTACGATCGTGATGCCGGGCGCCGGTCTCCCGGCGTCGGGGAAATGCGGGCATCTACATCTAGACGCCCGGCATTTCACCCTTGCCGGGATAAGACAGTCGGGAAGCCAGCTGCCGGTATTTAGGCAGTCGGCTTCCCGATTGCTTCCCATTTAAGTTAACTTAAACAGAAGCATCCATTACCTTATCCTGAATGTGAATCTTCTTTCCTGCCATGGATTGAATACAGAGATTAATTAAATAATTGATTGCAGCAGCCACACTAATAACAGCAGTAATGTCAGTGGGAGGGATTAAGATGCACTCAGCCAATCAGAAGCGGCTGCTGATCGACATCAATGGTGCGATAGAGCATCCACCAGACATAACCTCCTGAGTGGAGCGTATGCGCACACATGGCGACTTTCTGCCTGCGCACTCCAGGAGAGAGCAGCCAGGTTGGCACCGCAGAGTACGTGGCGGCGGAAAAGGTGGAAGGTGCGGGGGCATGGCAGTGAGATCACACCAATGTAGCCCGTCCCCGGCTACAATGCTGAGATCTCCAGCGCAATCGACGTGGTCGGCACCCCCTGGACCATCCACTTTTTCCAGGTAAGTGGGGGGTGGGGGGGGGGTGTAGTGGGATGGTTGTTACTCCAGGAGACTTGTCAACTCTAACAGGCGGCCGGGGGCAACACATGACTTTCGGGAGCCTCCCGGCCATTGCGGGAGAGTTGGCAAGGACGCTTATGCGCGATTGTTGTGGTCTGTTTGAACAGTGTTTGCGTCAACACAACCTTTAATGTACTCGTCCCACCCTCCCCTGTTCTGCCTCCCTAAGAGCGAAATGCGAAGGACGCTGCATACAGAATGAAGCAGGAGACTTGTGCGCAGTACAGAGATGCAACAAAACGCCCAACTCTACGTCAGCCCAACAGCCATTGCACTGAAAGATCCCTGGTAAGAATCAGACCCAAAGCCCCAGCGCTGTGACACAACCCTGCAGATCACCGCGCCTCCAGCGCAAACATCTGCCTTTGACTGGGAAATGCTGTCATACAGAGCGATATCTCGTTACACCATGTACCAGCATTACTCACTACACACAGCTCTGACCAGGCAATTAGTAGTGTCACCGTCACTGACCCCCGGCCTAAGTGCCTCAGTGCTGTCAGTCACAGGGGAGCAGGACGCTGTCACTACACACAGCTCTGACCGGGCAATTAGTATTGTCACCGTCACTGACCCCCGGCCTAAATGCTTCAGTGCTGTCAGTCACAGGGGAGCACAACGCTGTCACTACACACAGCTCTGACTGGGCAATTAGTAGTGTCACCGTCACTGACCCCCGGCCTAAGTGCCTCAGTGCTGCCAGTCACAGGGGAGCACAACGCTGTCACTACACAAAGCTCTGACCGGGCAATTAGTAGTGTCACTGTCACTGACCCCTGGCCCAAGTGCCTCAGTGCTGTCAGTCACAGGGGAGCAGGACGCTGTCACTACACACAGATCTGACTGGGCAATTAGTAGTGTCACCGTCACTGACCCCCGGCCTAAGTGCCTCAGTGCTGCCAGTCACAGGGGAGCAGGACGCTGTCACTACACACAGCTCTGACCGGGCAATTAGTAGTGTCACCGTCACTGACCCCCGACCTAAGTGCCTCAGTGCTGTCAGTCACAGGGGAGCACAACGCTATCACTACACACAGCTCTGACTTGGCAATTAGTATTGTCACCGTCACTGACCCCCGGCCTAAGTGCCTCAGTGCTGTCAGTCACAGGGGAGCAGGACGCTGGCACTACACACAGCTCTGACCGGGCAATTAGTAGTGTCACCGTCACTGACCCCCGGCCTAAGTGCCTCAGTGCTGCCAGTCACAGGGGAGCACAACGCTGTCACTACACACAGCTCTGACCGGGCAATTAGTAGTGTCACCGTCACTGACCCCCGACCTAAGTGCCTCAGTGCTGCCAGTCACAGGGGAGCAGGACGCTGTCACTACACACAGCTCTGACTGGGCAATTAGTATTGTTACCGTCACTGACCCCCGACCTAAGTGCCTCAGTGCTGTCAGTCACAGGGGAGCAGGACGCTGTCACTACACACAGCTCTGACCGGGCAATTAGTAGTGTCACCGTCATTGACCCCCGGCCTAAGTGCCTCAGTGCTGTCAGTCACAGGGGAGCAGGACGCTGTCACTACACACAGCTCTGACCGGGCAATTACTAGTGTCACCATCACGGACCCCCGACCTAAGTGCCTCAGTGCTGTCAGTCACAGGGGAGCAGGACGCTGTCACTACACACAGCTCTGACCGGGCAATTACTAGTGTCACCGTCACGGACCCCCGACCTAAGTGCCTCAGTGCTGTCAGTCACAGGGGAGCAGGACGCTGTCACTACACACAGCTCTGACCGGGCAATTACTAGTGTCACCGTCACGGACCCCCGACCTAAGTGCCTCAGTGCTGTCAGTCACAGGGGAGCAGGACGCTGTCACTACACACAGCTCTGACTGGGCAATTAGTAGTGTCACCGTCACTGACCCCCGGCCTAAGTGCCTCAGTGCTGTCAGTCACAGGGGAGCACAACGCTGTCACTACACACAGCTCTGACCGTGCAATTAGTAGTGTCACCGTCACTGACCCCCGACCTATGTGCCTCAGTGCTGTCAGTCACAGGGGAGCACAACGCTGTCACTACACACAGCTCTGACTGGGCAATTACTAGTGTCACCGTCACTGACCCCCGGCCTAAGTGCCTCAGTGCTGCCAGTCACAGGGGAGCAGGACGCTGTCACTACACACAGCTCTGACCGGGCAATTACTAGTGTCACCGTCACTGACCCCCGACCTAAGTGCCTCTGTGCTGTCAGTCACAGGGGAGCACAACGCTGTCACTACACACAGCTCTGACCGGGCAATTAGTAGTGTCACCGTCACTGACCCCCGGCCTAAGTGCCTCAGTGCTGTCAGTCACATGGGAGCAGGACGCTGTCATTACACACAGCTCTGACCGGGCAATTACTAGTGTCACCGTCACGGACCCCCGACCTAAGTGCCTCAGTGCTGTCAGTCACAGGGGAGCAGGACGCTGTCACTACACACAGCTCTGACTGGGCAATTACTAGTGTCACCGTCACGGACCCCCGACCTAAGTGCCTCAGTGCTGTCAGTCACATGGGAGCAGGACGCTGTCATTACACACAGCTCTGACCGGGCAATTACTAGTGTCACCGTCACGGACCCCCGACCTAAGTGCCTCAGTGCTGTCAGTCACAGGGGAGCAGGACGCTGTCACTACACACAGCTCTGACTGGGCAATTACTAGTGTCACCGTCACGGACCCCCGACCTAAGTGCCTCAGTGCTGTCAGTCACAGGGGAGCAGGACGCTGTCACTACATACAGCTACTGGTACACAGTGAAAATATAAAGGAAATAAAATTACCAAAATTATCGGTATAAAATGGAAGAAATATATACATAATGTTTCGGTATAAGGAATACTGTGTATATATATATATATATATATATATATATATACATATATACATATACATATAATGTTTTGGTATAAGGAATATATACATAATGTTTCGGTATAAGGAATACTGTGTATATATATATATATATATATATATATATATATATATATACATATAATGTTTTGGTATAAGGAATATATACAGAATGTTTCGGTATAAGGAATACATACGTCATGTTTCGGAATAAGGAATATATACGTCATGTTTCGGTATAAGGAGTATATACGTCATGTTTCTGTATAAGGAATACATACGTCATGTTTCGGTATAAGGAATATATACATAATGTTTTGGTATAAGGAATATATATGTCATGTTTCGGTATAAGGAATACATACGTCATGTTTCGGTATAAGGAATATATACATAATGTTTTGGTATAAGGAATATATATGTCATGTTTCGGTATAAGGAATATATATGTTTCAGTTAAGGAATATATACATCATGTTTCGGTAGAAGGTATAAGGAATATATATATATATATATATAATGTTTCAGTATAAGGAATATATATAGAATGTTTTAGTATAAGGAATATATACAGAATGTTTTGGTATAAGGAATACGTACATAATGTTTCAGTAGAAGGGATAAGGAATATATATATATAATGCTTTGGTATAAGGAATAAATACATAATGTTTTGGTATAAGGAATACATACATAATGTTTTGGTATAAGGAATACATACATAATGTTTCGGTAGAAGATATAAGGAATATATATATAATATTCTGTTATAAGGAATATATACAGAATGTTTTGGTATAAGGAGTATATACAGAATGTTTTGGTAGAAGGAATATATACAGAATGTTTCAGTATAAGGAATACATACGTCATGTTTCGGTATAAGGTATATATACATAATGTTTCGGTATAAGGAATAGTGAATATATATATATATATATATATATGTAATGTTTTGGTATAAGGAATATATATAGAATGTTTCAGTATAAGGAATATATACATAATGTTTCGGTATAAGGAATATATGCAGAATGTTTCGGTATAAGGAATATATACAGAATGTTTCGGTATAAGGAATATATGCAGAATGTTTCGGTATAAGGAATATATACAGAATGTTTCGGTATAAGGAATATATACATCATGTTTCGGTATAAGGAATATATACGTCATGTTTTGGTATAAGGAATATATACATCATGTGTTGGTATAAGGAACATATACGTAATGTTTCGGTATAAGGAATATACAGTCCGGTCCATAAATATAGGGACATTGACATAATTTTCAGATTTTGGCCTCTAGTCACCACCACAATGGTTTTGAAATGAAACAAACAAGATGTGATTTACCTGCAGACTTTCAGATTTAATTTGAGGGTAATTATATCCAAATCAGGTGAACGGTGTAGGAATTACAACGGTTTCTATATGTGCCTCCCACTTTTTAAGGGGCCAAAAGTAATGGGACTATCAACTCAGAAGCTATTTCATGGACAGGTGTGGGCTATTCCCTCGTTATTTCATTATCAATTAAGCAGGTAAAAGGTCTGGAGTTGATTCTAGGTGTGACATTTGCATTTGGAATCAGTTGCTGTCGACTCTCAATATGAGATCCAAAGAGCTGTCACTATCAGTGAAGCCATCATTAGGCTGAATAATCAAAGTAATCCCATCAGAGAGATAGCAAAAACATTAGTGGCTCTATTTACTACAATCCGCATATTGAATGCGGATTGTAGTGTGATATTACTGAGTGGCAATATCACAGGGATTTACTATAAATCCCTTGTAGGGACAGAGCTTGCGCTAAAGCTCTGTCCCTGCGGATCCCATCCGCACTCTAGTCGCGGTATTTTCGGAAAAAATACCGCGACTAAGAGCCCGCGCATGCGCCGACCGACCACCGCTACTACCCCCCCACCGACGCTAAGCCCCGCCCCTGGCGCTAAGCCCCACCCCCGGCGATCCCGGACCCCCGCAACCCCCCTCCCCCCACCCACGACCCCCCCCCTTCATTACACTTACCTGCATCCTCCTGGCCTCCGGTGATCTTCTCCGGGCTTCCCGATCAGGTGATCTCCCATACTCCACTGGGGACCGATCACCTGATGACCGGGCCCCAGTGTACTATGGGAGACCAGCTGACCAGAGAGGAGCCATCACCGGAGGCCCGATCACTGGTCCCTGGATTCAGGTAAGGAAAAAAAAAAATGTTTAATTTTTTTTTTCTTTCTTTTACAGCAATCAGCTTGCGGTCTGCTTAGACCACACAGCTGATTACTGGTACCGGCTCCTGCCTCTGCTCTCCCCGTTAGAGCAGAGTGGGAGCCCGGTAACCGGGGGAGACCTTGGATAACGCCACCTCCAGGTGGCGTTATTAACACAGGGCTTCCCCCGGTATTTTTTTACAATTTATTTTTAGTAACTTAGGTCGGATCACATTTCCCATTACAATTATGGGAAATGCGATCTGCTTTACTAAAAATAAGTGATACTGGGGGTTGGAGTAGAATTTTACTAATTCTACTCCAATTGCCCTGTAATAACTACAGGTGAAACTAAAATAATGTGAAAAGGGTGTGAAAACACAAAACAGCCTTTAACACCAAAAGACCCGGAAGACCACGGAAAACAACTGTGGTGGATGACAGAAGAATTATTTCCCTGGTGAAGAAAAACCCCTTCACAACAGTTGTCCAAATCAAGAACACTCTCCAGGAGGTAGGTGTATATGTGTCAAAGTCAACAATCAAGAGAAGACTTCACAAGAGTGAATATAGAGGGTTCACCACAAGATGCAAACCATTGGTGAGCCACAAAAACAGGAAGACCAGATTAGAGTTTGCCAAACAACATCTAAAAAAGCCATTACAGTTCTGGAACAACATCCTATGGACAGATGAGACAAAGATCAACTTGTACCAGAGTGATGGGAAGAGAAGAGAAGGAAAGGAACTGCTCATGATCCAAAACATACCACCTCATCAGTGAAGCATGGTGGTGGTAGTGTCATGGCGTGGGCATGTATGGCTGCCAATGGAACTGGTTCCCTTGTATTTATTGATTATGTGACTGCTGACAAAAGCAGCAGAATAAATTCTGAAGTGTTTCGGGCAATATTATATGCTCATATTCAGTCAAATGCTTCAGAACTCATTGAACAGCGCTTCACAGTGCAGATGGACAACGACCCGAAGCATACTGCAAAAGCAACCAAAGAGTTTTTTAAGGCTAAAAAGTGGAATGTTATGCAATGGTCAAGTCAATCCCCTGACCTGAATCTGATTGAGCATGCATTTCACTTGATGAAGACAAAACTGAAGGGAAAATGCCCCAAGAACAAGCAGGAACTGAAGACATTTGCAGTAGAGGCCTGGGAGAGCATCACCAGGGATGAAACCCAGCGTCTGGTGATGTCTATGCGTTCCAGACTTCAGGCTGTAATTGCCTGCAAAGGATTTGCAACAAAGTATTAAAAAGTGAAAGTTAGATTTAGGATTGTTTAGTTTGTCCCATTACTTTTGGCCCCTTGAAAAGTGGGAGGCACATATAGAAACCGCTGTAATTCCTACACCGTTCACCTGATTTGGATGTAATTACTCTCAAATTAAATCTATAAGTCTGCAGGTAAATCACATCTTGTTTGTTTCATTTCAAAGCCATTGTGGTGGTGAATAGAGGCCAAAATATGAAAATTCTGTCAATGTCCCAAAATTTATGGACCGGACTGTATATGTCATCTTTCGTTATAAGGAATATATACGTCACGTTTCGGTATAAGGAATATATATGTCATGTTTCGGTATAAGGAATATATACGTCATGTTTCGGTATAAGGTATAAGGAATATATATGTCATGTTTCGGTATAAGGAATATATATGTCATGTTTCGGTATAAGGAATATGTACGTCATGTTTCGGTATAATGTATAAGGAATATACATGTCATGTTTCGGTATAAGGAATATATACGTCATGTTTCGGTATAAGGTATAAGGAATATATACGTCAAGTTTCGGTATAAGGAATATATATACGTCATGTTTCGGTATAAGGTATAAGGAATATATATGTCATATTTCGGTATAAGGAATATATACGTCATGTTTCGGTATAAGGAATATATATGTCACGTTTTGGTATAAGGAATATACACGTCATGTTTCGGTATAAGGAATATATACGTCATGTTTCGGTATAATGTATAAGGAATATATATGTCATGTTTCGGTATAAGGAATATATACGTCATGTTTCGGTATAATGTATAAGGAATATATATGTCATGTTTCGGTATAATGTATAAGGAATATATATGTCATGTTTCGGTATAAGGTATAAGGAATATATATGTCACGTTTTGGTATAAGGAATATACACGTCATGTTTCGGTATAAGGAATATATACATCATGTGTTGGTATAAGGAATATATACGTCATGTTTTGGTATAAGGAATATATACATCATGTTTTGGTATAAGGTATAAGGAATATATATGTCATGTTTTGGTATAAGGAATATATACATCATGTGTTGGTATAAGGAATATATACATCATGTTTTGGTATAAGGAATATATATGTCATGTTTCGGTATAAGGAATATATATGTCATGTTTTGGTATAAGGAATATATATGTAATCTTTCGGTATAAGGAATATATATGTAATCTTTCGGTATAAGGAATATATATGTCACGTTTTGGTATAAGGAATATATACGTCATGTTTCTGTATAAGGTATAAGGAATATATATGTCATCTTTCGGTATAAGGAATATATACGTCATGTTTTGGTATAAGGAATATATACGTCATGTTTCGGTATAAGGAATATATATATGTCATGTTTTGGTAGAAGGTATAAGGAATATGAACATCATGTGTTGGTATAAGGAATATATATGTCATGTCTCGGTATAAGGAATATATACGTCATGTTTCAGTATAAGGAATATATACATCATGTGTCGGTATAAGGAATACATACGTCTTGTTTCGTTATAGGGAATATATATACGTCATGTCTCGGTATAAGGAATATATAAGTCATGTCTCGGAATAAGGAATATATATGTCATGTGTCGGTAAAAGGAATATATATATATGTCTTGTTTCGGTATAGGGAATATATATACTTCATGTCTCGGTATAAGGTGTAAGGAATATATATGTCATGTCTCGGTATAAGGAATATATATGTCATGTCTCGGTATAAGGTATAAGGAATATATATGTCATCTTTCGGTATAAGGAATATATACGTCATGTTTTGGTATAAGGAATATATACGTCATGTTTTGGTATAAGGAATATATACGTCATGTTTCGGTATAAGGAATATATATATGTCATGTTTTGGTATAAGGAATATATATGTCATGTTTCAGTATAAGGAATATATATGTCATGTTTCAGTATAAGGAATATATATGTCATGTTTCAGTATAAGGGATATATACGTCTTGTTTCGGTATAGGGAATATATATACGTCATGTCTTGGTATAAGGAATATATACGTCATGTCTCGGTATAAGGAATATATATGTCATGTGTCGGTAAAAGGAATATATATATATACGTCTTGTTTCGGTATAGGGAATATATATACTTCATGTCTCGGTATAAGGTGTAAGGAATATATATGTCATGTCTCGGTATAAGGAATATATATGTCATGTTTCGGTATAAGGAGAATATACGTCATGTGTCGGTATAGGGAATATATAAATGTCATGACTCGGTATAAGGAATATATACATCATGTGTCGGTATAAGGAATATATATACATCATGTGTCAGTATAAGGAATATATACGTCATGTTTCGGTATAAGGAGTATATACGTCATGTTTTGGTATAAGGAATATATATGTAATGTTTCGGTATAAGGAGTATATACGTCATGTATCGGTATAAGGAATATATATGTCATGTTTCGGTATAAGGAATATATATGCCATGTTTCGGTATAAGGAATATATACGTCATGTTTCGGTATAAGGAATATATATGTCATGTTTCGGTATAAGGAATATATATGTCATGTCTCGGTATAAGGTATAAGGAATATATACGTCATGTTTCGGTATAAGGAATATATACATCATGTGTCGGTATAAGGAATATATATACATCATGTGTCGGTATAAGGAATATATACATCATGTGTCAGTAAAGTGTTCCCTCAGATGCTGCTGCCCTGTGGCTCCATCCCCCTCCTCCTCGGTAGAGTAATCAGAGCCCCCCTGTGCCGCTGGGTAGTATGCCTGCCCCCTGCCCTTGTGTCTGGTTGGGCACATTCCTGCACTGAAGGCATCAGACTAATTCAAACTGAGTCATCTGCATGGTGGGCGACAGCAAAGTGAATGTTAATTACAACTCTTCCTTCCTGGTCAAAACATAGGGCAATTACTGCATGGAGCTAGATTAACCCCCATTCCACATATGTGCAGGACAGCACCGCCTCTCCCTGTACACAAACTCTTATCCTAGGGAGGAAGAGCAACATCATCTTCTCATACACTGATGTGAGTGTGTCACCCTCAGATGATACAGTATAATAATCACTTACTGTCACTGACTACTATGTGGTGAAACGTAGAAGGATCAGTACGGATCGCAACTGCGATTGCGCATGCAGTCTCACTGCCATGATATATTAGCCCACTGTGATCGCTATGCTGTCGCAGCACTACATAAGGATGCCCACCTTACCTTACACACATCCGTAATACTTAGTAAGACTGAGACACCATCAGTAACATGGAGTACCATCACATCCTCACACACACACAGGCTCTGACCTTACTCAGGAATTATTAACCTCATCACACACAGTGATTACACAAGACTGAGAGACCATCAGTAACATGGAGTACCATCACATCCTCACACACACTTACACAGGCTCTGACCTTACTCAGGAATTACTAACCTCATCACACACAGTGATTACACAAGACTGAGATACCATCAGTAACATGGAGTACCATCACATCCTCACACACACTTACACAGGCTCTGACCTTACTCAGGAATTACTAACCTCATCACACGCAGTGATTACACAAGACTGAGATACCATCAGTAACATGGAGTACCATCACAGCATCACACACACTTACACAGGCTCTGACCTTACTCAGGAATTACTAACCTCATCACACACAGTGATTACACAAGACTGAGACACCATCAGTAACATGGAGTACCATCGCATCCTCACACACACTTACACAGGCTCTGACCTTACTCAGGAATTACTAACCTCATCACACACAGTGACTTTACAAGACTGAGATACCATCAGTAACATGGAGTACCATCACATCCTCACACACACTTACACAGGGTCTGACCTTACTCAGGAATTACTAACCTCATCACACGCAGTGATTACACAAGACTGAGAAACCATCAGTAACATGGAGTACCATCACAGCCTCACACATACTTACACAGGCTCTGACCTTACTCAGGAATTACTAACCTCATCACACACAGAGATTACACAAGACTGAGAGACCATCAGTAACATGGAGTACCATCACATCCTCACACACACTTACATAGGCTCTGACCTTACTCAGGAATTACTAATCTCATCACACACAGTGACTACACAAGACTGAGACACCATCAGTAACATGGAGTACCATCACATCCTCACACACACTTACACAGGCTCTGACCTTACTCAGGAATTACTAACCTCATCACACACAGTGACTACACAAGACTGAGAGACCACCAGTAACATGGAGTACCATCACATCCTCACACACACTTACACAGGCTCTGACCTTACTCTGGAATTACTAACCTCATCACACACAGTGATTACACAAGACTGAGACACCATCAGTAACATGGAGTACCATCACAGCCTCACACATACTTACACAGGCTCTGACCTTACTCAGGAATTACTAACCTCATCACACACAGAGATTACACAAGACTGAGATACCATCAGTAACATGGAGTACCATCACAGCCTCACACACACTTACACAGGCTCTGACCTTACACAGGAATTACTAACCTCATCACACGCAGTGAATACACAAGACTGAGAGACCATCAGTAACATGGAGTACCATCACATCCTCACACACACTTACACAGGCTCTGACTTTACTCAGGAATTACTAACCTCATCACACGCAGTGATTACACAATACTGAGAGACCGTCAGTAACATGGAGTACCATCACAGCCTCACACACACTTATACAGGCTCTGACCTTACTCAGGAATTACTAACCTCATCACACACAGTGATTACACAAGACTGAGAGACCATCAGTAACATGGAGTACCATCACATCCTCACACACACCTACACAGCTCTGACCTTACTCAGGAATTACTAACCTAATCACACGCAGTGATTACACAATACTGAGATGCCATCAGTAACATGGAGTACCATCACAGCCTCACACACACTTACACAGGCTCTGACCTTACTCAGGAATTAATAACCTCATCACACACAGTGATTACACAAGACTGAGATACCATCAGTAACATGGAGTACCATCACATCCTCACACACTTACACAGCCTCTGACCTTACTCAGGAATTACTAACCTCATCACACACAGTGATTACACAATACTGAGATACCATAGTTAACATGGAGTACCATCACAGCCTCACACACACTTACACAGGCTCTGACCTTACTCAGGAATTACTAACCTCATCACACACAGTGATTACACAAGACTGAGATACCATCAGTAACATGGAGTACCATCACATCCTCATACACACTTACACAGGCTCTGACCTTACTCAGGAATGACTAACCTCATCACACACAGTGATTACACAAGACTGAGATACCATCAGTAACATGGAGTACCATCACAGCCTCACACACACTTACACAGCCTCTGACCTTACTCAGGAATTACTAACCTCATCACACGCAGTGATTACACAATACTGAGATACCATCAGTAACATGGAGTACCATCACATCCTCACACACACTTACACAGGCTCTGACCTTACTCAGGAATTACTAACCTCATCACACACAGTGATTACACAAGACTGAGATACCATCAGTAACATGGAGTACCATCACATCCTCACATACACTTACACAGGCTCTGACCTTACTCAGGAATTACTAACCTCATCACACACAGTGATTACACAAGACTGAGATACCATAAGTAACATGGAGTACCGTCACAGCCTCACACACACTTACACAGGCTCTGACCTTACTCAGGAATTACTAACCTCATCATACACAGTGACTACACAAGACTGAGAAACCATCACAGCCTCACAAACACTTACACAGGCTCTAACCTTACTCAGAAATTACTAACCTCATCACACACAGTGATTACACAAGACTGAGAAACCATCAGTAACATGGAGTACCATCACAGCCTCACACACACTTACACAGGCTCTGACCTCACTCAGGAATTACTAACCTCATCACACACAGTGACTGCACAAGACTGAGATACCATCAGTAACATGGAGTACCATCACATCCTCACACACACTTACACAGGCTCTGACCTTACTCAGGAATTACTAACCTCATCACACACAGAGACTACACAAGAGTGAGATACCATCAGTAACATGGAGTACCATCACATCCTCAAACACACTTACACAGGCTCTGACCTTACTCAGGAATTACTAACCTCATCACACACAGTGACTACACAAGACTGAGACACCATCAGTAACATGGAGTACCATCACAGCCTCATACACACTTACACATGCTCTGACCTTACTCAGGAATTACTAACCTCATCACACACAGTGATTACACAAGACTGAGAAAACATCAGTAATATGGAGTACCATCACAGCCTCACACACACACTTACACAGGCTCTGACAGTACTCAGGAATTACTAACCTCATCACACACAGTGATTACACAAGACTGAGACACCATCAGTAACATGGAGTACCATCACATCCTCACACACACTTACACAGGCTCTGACAGTACTCAGGAATTACTAACCTCATCACACACAGTGATTACACAAGACTGAGACACCATCAGTAACATGGAGTACCATCACAGCCTCACACACACTTACACAGGGTCTGACCTTACTCAGGAATTACTAACCTCATCACACGCAGTGATTACACAAGACTGAGAGACCATCAGTAACATGGAGTACCATCACATCCTCACACACACTTACACAGGCTCTGACCTTACTCAGGAATTACTAACCTCATCACACACAGAGATTACACAAGACTGAGAAACCATCAGTAACATGGAGTACCGTCACAGCCTCACACACACTTACACAGGCTCTGACCTTACTCAGGAATTACTAACCTCATCACACACAGAGATTACACAAGACTGAGAAACCATCAGTAACATGGAGTACCGTCACAGCCTCACACACACTTACACAGGCTCTGACCTTACTCAGGAATTACTAACCTCATCACACACAGAGATTACACAAGACTGAGAAACCATCAGTAACATGGAGTACCATCACATCCTCACACACACTTACACAGGGTCTGACCTTACCCAGGAATTACTAACCTCATCACACGCAGTGATTACACAATACTGAGATACCATCAGTAACATGGAGTAACATCACAGCCTCACACACACTTACACAGCCTCTGACCTTACTCAGGAATTACTAACCTCATCACACACAGTGATTACACAAGTCTGAGAAACCATCAGTAACATGGAGTACCATCACATCCTCACACACACTTACACAGGCTCTGACCTTACTCAGGTATTACTAACCATCACACACAGTGACTACACAAGACTGAGACACCATCAGTAACATGGAGTACCATCACATCCTCACACACACTTACACAGGCTCTGACCTTACTCAGGAATTACTAACCTCATCACACACAGTGATTACACAAGTCTGAGAAACCATCAGTAACATGGAGTACCATCACAGCCTCACACACACTTACACAGGCTCTGACCTTACTCAGGAATTACTAACCTCATCACACACAGTGATTACACAAGACTGAGATACCATAAGTAACATGGAGTACCGTCACAGCCTCACACACACTTACACAGGCTCTGACCTTACTCAGGAATTACTAACCTCATCATACACAGTGACTACACAAGACTGAGAAACCATCACAGCCTCACAAACACTTACACAGGCTCTAACCTTACTCAGAAATTACTAACCTCATCACACACAGTGATTACACAAGACTGAGAAACCATCAGTAACATGGAGTACCATCACAGCCTCACACACACTTACACAGGCTCTGACCTCACTCAGGAATTACTAACCTCATCACACACAGTGACTGCACAAGACTGAGATACCATCAGTAACATGGAGTACCATCACATCCTCACACACACTTACACAGGCTCTGACCTTACTCAGGAATTACTAACCTCATCACACACAGAGACTACACAAGAGTGAGATACCATCAGTAACATGGAGTACCATCACATCCTCAAACACACTTACACAGGCTCTGACCTTACTCAGGAATTACTAACCTCATCACACACAGTGATTACACAAGACTGAGACACCATCAGTAACATGGAGTACCATCACAGCCTCACACACACACTTACACAGGCTCTGACAGTACTCAGGAATTACTAACCTCATCACACACAGTGATTACACAAGACTGAGACACCATCAGTAACATGGAGTACCATCACATCCTCACACACACTTACACAGGCTCTGACCTTACTCAGGAATTACTAACCTCATCTCACACAGTGATTACACAAGACTGAGATACCATCAGTAACATGGAGTACCATCACAGCCTCACACACACTTACACAGGCTCTGACCTTACTCAGGAATTACTAACCTCATCACACACAGTGATTACACAAGACTGAGACACCATCAGTAACATGGAGTACCATCACAGCCTCACACACACTTACACAGGGTCTGACCTTACTCAGGTATTACTAACCTCATCACACGCAGTGATTACACAAGACTGAGAGACCATCAGTAACATGGAGTACCATCACATCCTCACACACACTTACACAGGCTCTGACCTTACTCAGGAATTACTAACCTCATCACACACAGAGATTACACAAGACTGAGAAACCATCAGTAACATGGAGTACCGTCACAGCCTCACACACACTTACACAGGCTCTGACCTTACTCAGGAATTACTAACCTCATCACACACAGAGATTACACAAGACTGAGAAACCATCAGTAACATGGAGTACCGTCACAGCCTCACACACACTTACACAGGCTCTGACCTTACTCAGGAATTACTAACCTCATCACACACAGAGATTACACAAGACTGAGAAACCATCAGTAACATGGAGTACCATCACATCCTCACACACACTTACACAGGGTCTGACCTTACCCAGAAATTACTAACCTCATCACACACAGTGATTACACAAGACTGAGACACCATCAGTAACATGGAGTACCATCACAGCCTCACACACACTTACACAGCCTCTGACCTTACTCAGGAATTACTAACCTCATCACACACAGTGATTACACAAGTCTGAGAAACCATCAGTAACATGGAGTACCATCACAGCCTCACACACACTTACACAGGCTCTGACCTTACTCAGGTATTACTAACCTCATCATACACAGTGACTACACAAGACTGAGACACCATCAGTAACATGGAGTACCATCACATCCTCACACACACTTACACAGGCTCTGACCTTACTCAGGAATTAGTAACCTCATCATACACAGTGACTACACAAGACTGAGACACCATCAGTAACATGGAGTACCATCACATCCTCACACACACTTACACAGGCTCTGACCTTACTCAGGAATTGCTAACCTCATCACATGCAGTGACTACACAAGACTGAGATAGCATCAGTAACATGGAGTACCATCACAGCCTCACACACACTTACACAGGCTCTGACCTTACTCAGGAATTACTAACCTCATCTCACACAGTGATTACAGAAGACTGAGATACCATCAGTAACATGGAGTACCATCACAGCCTCACACACACTTACACAACCTCTGACCTTACTCAGGAATTACTATCCTCATCATATGCAGTGATTACACAAGACTGAGATACCATCAGTAAAATGGAGTACCATCACATCCTCACACACACTTACACAGGCTCTGACCTTACTCAGGAATTACTAACCTCATCACACACAGTGATTACACAAGACTGAGATACCATCAGTAACATGGAGTACCATCACATCGTCACACACTTACACAGGCTCTGACCTTACTCAGGAATTACTAACCTCATCACACGCAGTGACTACACAGGACTGAGACACCATCAGTAACATGGAGTACTATCACAGCCTCACACACACTTACACGGGCTCTGACCTTACTCAGGAATTGCTAACCTCATCGCATGCTATGAGGCCTCAGGCTGCAGAGGGCATCACAGTGTATAATTTATGCACGCCCCTGCAACGGATTTCAAATGCACTGGAACGCCTGCGTTTCACCGACCAGCCCCCCCCCCGCGCCACCTCTCCCAAACGGTACTTCCTGTCAGTCACTCTGCGATGGGTCTGCGTAGTCTCTGCGATCGCTGTAGCTGGTTCGCGCACTGCAATGCATACGCATAAGAAAACAATCAGCCCATTGCGTGTGTTATCGCGGTTGCGATCCTTGCTGCATCAGGCCCAGAGGACGGTAGCGATTATTAACACAATTTTAATAAATTTCTGTCCCATAAAGTAAAATAAGTGAAAGTTACAGTATTGTGGACGCTGATGTCAGGGCGCTATATCCGGGAGTCAGGTTGATATCTCTGCCATCTCTCTAGCTGGAGACACACACTTGGCAACAGGACCAATGCCCAATTAAACCACGCAGAACTGTACAAATTCTAGCCAATTAGCCTTATAGGATCAGTGGCTGAATCGCTTCCAGTATGACTGGGGCTTCTCAGTACGGTCACAAGATGGTACCACAAGGTCATCTGCAGTCATCTTATAACCAAATGAACCATTTTGCCCAATACTGATGTGTTCGCTTTTGCCAACCAGACCAATATACCAGGCGGACCAACTTACCATCCGGACCAACTATCAGCCAGGCTACCAAACAGCCCAACATACCTTCCAGACCACCAGACAAAATATCAGACCAGATCAACTTACCAGTTAGACCAGCTTACTTCCAAGACTACCGGCCAGACCAAGTCACCAACCTGACCAACTCACCAGCCAGACCACCAATCAGATCATCCCCACCCAGACCATCAACCAGCTAGACCCCCAACCAAACCAGAACCATTGGGTGGTACATAGGGGTCCTAACAAACGTTTGCTATGGGGGCTTCGAATACCTAGTTACGCCAAGGCCAGAACCATACTACCATCCATATCAACTTACCGCCCATCGCCAAGCTATCGCAAAACACAAAACTATTCTTCACTTTGGTAACATCTCCAAGACACAGTGACCTATTTATCTGACTCAATGGTGAGTAATTACATAAAAATATAACTGAATATAAGAGGAAACATTTTTATTCTTTGTGACTTCGGATCTTGGCCCTCATTCAGAGCCGTACGCTCTGAGCAGAGCGCACGCTCTGAATGAGGGCCGCCCTCCATGAAATTGGAGCGTCCGCCTGGACGCTCGTATAGCTGTGGGTCCCCACCCATAGCCTATATGAGCGTGCATTTTGATGGACGCGATGGTCGTGACCATCGCGACCATCGAAACTGCGAGCCGGAGCCTGCGGTTGAGGTTTTCAACTGCAAGCTCCGGAGTGATTTTGGCTCTATCAGAGCCAAAATCACTCCCACTGACATCACTAGTGATGTCAGTGGGCCGGCTTCTGACGGGAGGCGTTCCCGTGGGAACGCCCCCGTCAGGGAGGCACGCCCCCGGCACACCCACCAAAGGGGGCGTGCTGTCAATCAACATCGACAGCACGCCCCCTTTGACCAGACACAACGAGCGAAGGACTTTCCTTCGCTCGTCGCGTCTGGCACATGCGCACGACGGAGCTCCCTCCGTCGTGCGCATGCTCAGTGCATAACATCGACCCACTTGCGAGCGGACAGCCGCTCGCGAGTGGGTCTGAATCAGGCCCCTTGTTTTAACAATTTTTTGTGAAAAGTGTTAGTTAGGGGAGTCTCTCTGTAAGGACTTTGCAACATTATGTGTTCCAGACAAACCTAGGATTTACCCTGACAATAGCTGTGTGATTCACATGAGGCATGAACGCTATGATATTTTCCTGGAAGGCCGCGGGAGCCTCCTCTACACCTGCTTCCAATATTCCCATTTCTGTATTTCTGAAAAAGTTTTCCCTGCATGAAATTGTTCTATGTGTTAAAGTGAACTACGATCATTGCAAGGACACTGGCCCTGATTCAGAGCCGGACGCTCTGACCAGAGCGCTCGCTCTGAATCAGGGCCATCCTATTTAAATTTGTGAGCGTCCATGATGATGGTCGCGATGGTCAAGACCATCAGGCTTGCGACGAGACCCTATCAGAGCCAAAATCACTCCCACTGACATCACTAGTGATGTCAGTGGGGCCGGCCCCAGACGGTAGGCGTTCACATGGGAACGCCTCCGTCTGGCAGCCACGCCCCCGGCACGCCCACCAAAGGGGGCGTGCTGTCAATCACCATCGACAGCACGCCCCCTTTGGTGCGAGACCCGAGGCTATGCGGGTCTCGCGCATGCGCATGACGGAGCTCCCTCCGTCGTGCGCATGCGCATTTTGGTACCATCGACCCGCTTGCGAGCATCCTGCGCTCGCGAGCGGGTCTGAATGAGACCCACAGATCAATGATAAGTTGGGGATTTTTGCTATTTGCTGTGTGAAGGAAATGGACACCAATAAAAACGCACGGCTTACTGAATGTAGCATTACTCTGCTTATAAGTTAGTGCTTTGCTGCAATGAATGGCTGTAGCGCAGGAAATGCCTAGCAAACGTTCTACTAGTGTCATGATCATTTGGCCACTAGGGGCAGATTTCCATTGGAGTCTATGTGAAGAACAATTATCAGCTCCTATGTGTGTACATTAATATAATTATACAAAGTAATAAGGCGCTTTGTGTAATGACCAAGGGGCTGATTTATCAACAATCGGCAACGTCTCCTATTAACTACCATTCCTTAGAATCTGAGGCGGGATCCTCTACTACTGTCATGACCCTGGATACTTTTTCACCTTTCTGCCCTGAGACTTACCCCTGCCAACTGTCCCGTGGATCTGTATGTGCGGTTCACTTTGGAGATCTGTCCTGATCATGCTGGCTGTAACTCTTCTGTATATGCATTTGGACTGTGCTCTCCTTTCCACAGTGATTATTCACCTGGGCCCTCCTCTGTCTGTGAGCACTGCTAGTCTTGATTGGAATCACAGGTGTAGTTCTCTCAGTACTGCTGATATGATTGCTTCCTCTGCATGTTGTGCCCTCCACCACTCAGAATGCTACTACCAGACCACCTGTCTGTATCCACCAATTCCTGCCAGAACCAGGGTATAACAATCCTCCTCTGATAGCACTCAGTGCCTGAACATCTCGTTACTTCCCCTGGTGTACAGATTGTGCTACTTCTGTCTCCCTGTGTATCCCAGGCTCCTGCTGGTTCCCAGACCAGTTCCATCCAGTAATCCTTCTGGCAGCTATACCTGGCATATCTGGAAATCCTGCTGATTCACAGACCAGTTCATCCAGTAATCCTGCTGGCAGCTATACCTGGCGCATCCAGAAATCCTGCTGGTTCCCAGACCAGTTCATTCAGTAGTCCTACTGATAGCTATACCTGGTGCATCCAGAAATCCTGCTGGTTCCCAGACCAGTTCATTCAGTAATCCTGCTGATAGCAAACTATTGCAAACTATTGTTCTCTGTTATCTTCCACTGCAATATCAGGAAATGTTCAATCTCTTCCTATAGACTTGAAGGCAGGAAACCTGTTGTATAAGGAGGGACAACGTTCCCCAAATCACAGCAGTTCCTGACATGGCTTCAGTCCTGATAGGCCCAAGAAACATCTACATATATATGGGTTATTCCATGCCAAGTGATACAATGTTTATATCGGTTGTCCCATGGAAACTTGTACCAGTCCCATGGTACTGTAGGTGCGGAATCTGCATCAAAGTACGGCCTCCATTGTAGGTCATTAAGCGTCTAGTTCACGTCCGGGACACTCCCATAACATCCCCGTCAGACGGTGCATCTCTGTGTGTCTGAATAGTCACTGACCACGAATGCCCAATACACTCCTGAGACCGTACACCTGCGCCTCTGTGCGCGCACTCCATGTGACGCATGTACTGTGCAGCTTTTTTGCGCAGGTGAGAGACATAAAGCGTTTGCACAGATACCAGCATTCCACCTGACAATCAGGCCCATATTATACCAAATGAGAATGTCTCAAATATCATTTTTTCCCTGTATTCTGTAGTTTTTTTATTTAAAATGGTTTCAAAACATCGACAATCCACAAATTGTAGCTCTGGTGAGTACACGAGAACCTAATAGTCTCAGGCCAGCATTAAAACGGTTAAAAAAAAACATAAGCATTTTGGACATCATTCAGAGGCGGTCGCTCGGGAGCGATCGGTAGCACCCAAAGTGACCGAGAATATGCAAAACGAGCACTCAGTCGCAACGCACATCGTAAGCACGGAAACACCCACAACAATGAAAGCACACCTCCTATCTCTACGGCCTAATTCAGAGTCGGTCGCAGGCGGCAGCCTACGTCAGCACGATTAACACCTGTTACATTGTTAATTGCCTACAGACATCGGTTGAGGCAGAAACCATCGCCTGCACTCGCAATGCTTAAGGTAGACCCTGGGCTACCCTTAGCTCTGCGAGCAGTAGCGTTGTTAGTGCAACGAGATGAAGTGTGTGATGACTCGCTCAGTAATATATGCACGCCCTTAAAACGCCCTTTTTAATGTCAACCACGCCTGCGTGCGCGCTACCACACCCCCGTTCACAAGCACCTTCCCCTGTAACCACCCACAAACGGCACGAAATGTCAATCACAGCTACGACCTCGTAGTGACTAGCGAACAAGAGGATTGCATTCGGGAAGATGCGCACTGCCAGGTACACGCATGCGCAATTGAAAAAAACATCGCTCGCTACGACCAGTCGCTCCATGCCACCGCCTCTGAATAAGGCCCTTTGTCCAGAAGAGAAGGGCCTATAATCTGATAGACCACATGACTGGGTGTAAGGACGTCTACATTTCAAGGTCACACACTCACATGGTGCATACACACCGTCATATCTGTCAGATGGACGATGGAACGATTTCAGACAGTATTATTTAAAATGAATGAAATCGTCCATATCTGACTGCAAACACAGACGATGTCCGATATGGTTATCTAACATGCGGGAACGCGCGTCGTTCACCACATGTCAGAATTTCTTTCAGATTTGAACGATTTTTAAAATAGTTATCATTCAGATCAGACACAAAATCTGACCGTGTGTTTGCGCCAAAGTACTTCAAAACATTTTTTCCAAATAAACATTTGGTTTAACGTTTTCAAAAACTTTGGCCCTCATTCAGAGCCGCTCGCTAGCGGCCGTACGCTCGTTCCGAGCGATGTTCGCACATCTGCGCATGCGTACGGTTTTTAGTACGCATGCGCGAACCAGTCAGTGCGGCCGAAAATCGCTTGTACGCTATATAGCGAGGGCCTGCTATTTTGAGTGACAGAATGAGGCGTATGTGGGTGGTAACAGGGGAAGGTGCTTGTAAACGGGGAGTGGAGATCAGAACGCAGGCGTGCTTAAAGGTCAAAACGGGCGTTTTAAGGGAGTGCATAATTAATACAGCAGCGTCATTGACCGCGTCACTTGGTTTTTTTTAACTCAGAACTGCTCGCAAAATAGCGGTTGAAAAAACCAACCACAAGAATAGCGAGCAGTTCATACGCTGTACGATGTACTCGATTAATCTAATAAATAGCGGACATGACGTATGGTGCGAGCGGCCAGGGGGCGTTTTTATCAAATAAACGAGCGTATGTTTTGCTCGCTCGTTCAGACTTAGAGGTGTGAACAGACTGCAATGTGCGAACGGATCATTTGAATAGCCACCCCTTGTTTTTGAACGAACGACCGCAAATAGCGAACGGCTCTGAATCAGGCCCTTTGTTTTCATTTTTAGATGCTTTAAGATTGTCCATACCAAATGGCACGTTGGGATCTCAATGGGGTCTTATAGTTTTTGTTATTTGGAAAATTCCCGGTTCTGCAATTTGTTGCAGTCAAATATAAAAAAATGTAAGAAAAAAAACGATCACCGCAAAGGACCGCTCTCTCGGTAGAAGCGGCCCTTTGCGATGGAGGGACTTCCGGGTCTATGACATAGAAATCCCTTTGGGGTCCTTTTGCGCACACGCCTCCGGGGTGCTGGGAGGGATCCGATTGCAAGATCGCATTCCAAGGCGTGGTGCATAATGAGAAATGCGGTCACACCCGAATTTTGGACGTTTGACCGCATTTCTCCCTTTGATGCATCTCGCCCCCTATACTAGATCTATAGTACAAAGGATTATGTTGGCATTATATAAATCGTTGTTAATAAATAAATGAATAGTACATTTTAGCTGGAGCCGCTGTCCGCTATGTGAGATGCTAGGTAATGCTGCCACGTTATTATAAGTATGTGTTATGGTGCCTGCGTAATATACACATTACAGCTCAGCTTTCTCTCCTTCCTCTGTTGCTTTCATAGAGAGGAGCCACCAAAGTTTATACTTTGGGCTTAGACGTTGGCACCAGTCTGTGCCTGGTACAGACCCCTCTGCCCATAAAAGGCCATTGGCACCAGTTTTCTCTGTGTTACGTGCTGGGCCGGCTCCAGGACAGTGATGAGCCAGATGGAAGATTACGCCCATGACCCAGCACAGTTCCAGGACAGAAGACTGAGGAGCTGATTTATTGCGCTAATTTCCTTCGAAAATCAGGCGGAAACAGGGACTTTCCACATCATTTATGTAACCTGCTATGTAACTTAATCCAATTGCTTTAAACATACTCCACGTGATAAATTATCTAAAGGTCGATTTTGATCGATTAGAATTTTATCAAAATCTATCAACATCAATGTTGTGTTTCAGGGGCTAAATCACCCGTTTACTAACAGACTATTTTTTTTTTTTATATTGATTTTTAACTGTTGGTAAATGTGTGATTTAGCCCCTGAAAAACAACATCGATCGTGATAGATTTAGATACATTTTTAATCGATTGAAATGGATTAAAATCAACCGTCAGTTAATTTATTCCTTGGTGTAGGTTCAAAGCAGCTGGAGCAAGACACCAATAAGTCACTTTTACTTACAGTCTGCACTAATAAACGTACCAGCAGCCGCCCCCTTACCAGACGGGATGCAATCGGGAAGCCGGCTGACATTATACCGACAGCCGGCTTCCCGACTGTCATATCCCGGCGAGGGTGAAACATACATGCCTACCCTCCCGGTTTTCGCGGGAGGCTCCCGATTTTTCGGGTAACCCCCCGTACCCCCGGAAGGGTAGGCATTTCTCCCGCATTCTGCCCACTTCCTAGTGAAGTGGGCAGAATGAGGAGAATACCCGCGGCGATCGCGGGTCTCCGTGAAGGGGGTGGGGCTTAAGATGTGATTCTGCACGAATCACAGCATTTGGCCCCGCCCCCTATGTAAATTTGACCCAATCACGGCAGTTTTTCCGTGAGGGGCGGGGCTTAATGATGTGAATCATTAGGCCCCGCCCCCATCGGCCCCCTGCTGCTTCTCTTAC